>VZRI01008193.1:75556-115624 GCA_013397515.1 Upupa epops | reverse complement strand
TGAGGAAAGGCTGAAGGAGTTGGGACTCTTGAATTTGGAGGAGGCTGAGGGGTGACCTCCTTCATGTCTATGAATATGTGAGGGGTGGGTGTCAGGAGGACAGAGCCAGACTCTTCTCAAGGTCATCTGGGGATAGGGCACTGGGTGCCAGCTGGAACAGAGGAGTTTTCTTATCAGTATCAGCAGGAACTTCTTCCCAGGGAGGGTACTGGAGCATTGGAACACCGTTGTTAACGTTTTTTCACTCATTAGCAATGTTAGTGCTGATAATGCTGGTGAGGGAGGATTTAAACCCATTGTCTCCTTTCTTCACAGCACCTTCCCACCTGTTTCATATACAGCAACAGTAAATTATTGTAAGCAACAATAGTAAATCTCTGGGAACACTTAAAAAAAGACAAATTCCCAGCAAATTCTGGGAATCACTTAGCTGCTGTTGTTTTGCCTCCCTTTTTTAATTTGGAGATGTCCAGTTTAACAACCATTGACAAACAAGTTCTGCCTTTTCTGTCACTATATATTATCTGTAGATAATTCCACGCATCAATACGTATGCACTGCTGAGTCGGTACGTGTACTGACACTTACGTGCACATCCATTTGCACATTTTCCTTCTAACCTCACACAAATTTCAACTGTTTACACTGTGCTATCAATTGACTACTTCCAGAAAGCAGTAAGAAAAGCATAGTTTACTGTAAAAGATGATGCAATAACTACAGTAATCACCTAAGTTGGAACCAGCTTTTTAACAAACAGAGTTCTTTTCACTACTCTAAGCGTCTTAGAACATTTTCTCACTGTCAGATTTCAACCTGTTATTTGCTCCTGCTCTGTCAGGCTTCCAGTGAGCTTTTCAGGGACTAACTAACATAATGTGGAATGAGGGGTAAGACAGATCCTCATGTTTGCAAAATAAGCTGGTTTTCAAAGCTCTAAAATCAAAATTCACCCTGTGATCGACATTGTCTGCATCTCAACTGCATTTGAAAATCACACAGTTGTGTGTCAAATTGGTAAGGTCACCATAAAAAGAGTCACAGACTTGGTATGAAAAGACTCCTCAAACCCTCGATATTTGCACTTTTTTTGTGGCAGGACAAGGCAGCTGTGACTGCAGAGACAAACACAAATACAGAAGGTAGAGAGTAAGGGCAGATCTGCTTTCTGCACGCAGAAGGGCTGAGTCACTATAACAGACAAAGAAGAAACAACAATCTGTGGTCTAACCTCAGAGCATCCCATCACACTGTATGTGTTTGTATGGAAGAGCACTTTGTGACCCAGGAGCTGTGTGGGGAACAACCAAAACACCAGGATTTGAGTCCCAAGGGCAGAGCAGGAGGGAGAAGATAAGGAATAGATGGTTTTTGAGCTGATGAGCTGGGGGTGCAAGCAGCACCTAGGTGTGCTGGAGCTGAAATACAGCTACTTGTGTACAGACTCACAATAGGGGGAAGAGTGTGTCTAACAGGCTTTGCTGCATCTTCTTCTTGCATTGAACCGCTGTATTTCACACACAGTACTCAGGGCAGTAAAACAGGCACAAGTGTAGGCAGCAGCCTTCTGCTGTGGCTCAACAGGCCAGTTAAAATAATTAAAATCCCTGTATAAACTAATCAACAGAGAACTAGCACTGCCATGACTACATCCCCAGGTCAGCAAACAATGCACAGGGCAGGAACATCCATGCCTTTCCCAACACCACACTGGAGGGGCAAGAAGCAACTCCAATAACAGAGCAGGGCTTAGTTTTTTTGCTTCTTCCCATTCTGCCTAGCAGTCATGCAGGATCAGATAACTCACTCTTATCTATTAGTGCTCTCCTACTTCAAGCTGCTGCAGAAAACCAGTAGACCAGTTTCAAAGCAAGATACAAAAGCGGGTCCTGTGCATTGGTTGTGATTTACCCTTACAAACTAAACACAAAACACTGCAAAGGGGAAAAATAAAGCTTTAACAATCTGAACCTGATGCCTTGTAAAAAACTTCCAGAAGAAAAGCAGGTGACTTTATTCTGGGTAATAAAAAAAAAGAAACCCTATTCCTTCATTAACCTTTCGTTTTCTTTTTTATTAGCAGTCTTGGCACCATGACTCCGAGCAGAGCCCAGCAGGCTGCCCAGGCAATGACATTTCAGAGACTGGCAAAGCTGCACAGTCCATGTCAGTTTAACACTATCTTGAGTTTTTGTCATTCACAGCAGGAAGGAAGGTGGCCAGTTCCTTTTTGTACTCTTGAGAGGGAGCTGAGCGAAAAAAAGACCTGGTAGTGAAGGGAGGGGAAGAATGGCAGGAGACAGGGAACATGATTAGAAAGTGAAAACAGACTGAAAAATATTCCATTGACATTTTGATAATCTGGGCAGCAGACATCACATCTCAGGCAAAACATTAGCTGGTATGTATTTTCTCTCTAAATCAACAAGCTCTGTGTGGAGACCGCAAGGATTAATTTATAAGGTTTTGGATGCTGCATCTTCCTGCTTTCATGAAGAACATTAGAAAAGACTGTATGATAGGTTATTTTAGACACAGGTAGGCATAGGGTAGGAAAGGACCACTATAACTTATAGAATCATAGAATCATTAGGGATCAGAAGGGCCCTTGAAAGATCATCCAGTCCAATCCCCCTGCCACAATAGGATCACCTAGACCAAGTCGCACAGGAACACAACCAGGTGGGTCAGGAGACTCCACAACCCCCCTTGGCAGCCTGTTCCAACGCTCCAGTATGCTCACTGTGAACTTTCTCATCCCTTTGCCTCAAGACTAGGTTGATCATTGAATAGCATCTTTTTACTGCTCTGGCTCTATAACGGCTGGTTCTCACAGATGAAGCTGCTATGAAGAATATGCGACTGTTTTTAAAGCACATGTGTCTTACTACTGAGATGTCTGTACTCAGAGAGTCAGAAGGCTCTAGATCGTTTAAAAATGTAATCTCTGGTTTGGGGTTTTGACTGTTCTGACAGAAACAACTCTAGACTAACAAATATTACATCTGTGTCTCAGAAACAAGAGGTTGACCCCAAGTAAGAACCAAATACTGCAAATGAGACAGTTCCCAGTGCTCGCAGCTTACAGATAAAACTAGGGAGAGAAGGCCAAGTGCAACACAGGACTCTATTCCTTTACCACAGAACTCATGTCAGGTTTATAAATTCAGCAACTTCAACAGGAACAAACGAGAAACCTTTGGCAAAGTCAAGAGTTCAGGTCAGATCCTACAAAGTTCCAGGACAGTGATTTCCTTAGTAAGTATAGATAACTGTATAACATAAAGCACAGTGTGGGGATGCTTTCTATAAAGATCAAATAGCTTCTTGTGGCTGGAAATGCATCTATTAAGACAAGTTGTGGTGGCTGTTCAGCAACATGAAGAATGTTAACTGTATTTATTCTATTAAGGATATCAAGGCAGTGATGTTCTATAAACCGACTACTGTAAAGAAAAAACAACTGGGAGAGAAGGGAAGCAAAAATGAAAATATTCAGTCAAATCCCATGACTCCTTCTCCTTAAAGGCTTTATTTAAAGTTCACCTGGTGCTTCTCATGGAAGACAAAGAATACAGTGAAGACAAGGGGGCAGACGCTGTCAATAACATAATCCAAACGGAACAAGGTGTTGAAAACATTATACCCCAATCTACAGCCTTTAGATTAAAAATGATTTTAACACCAACAGGTATAAAATTGCAAGGTTGAGTTCTAAACCAACAGTTTGTATAATACTTCATTCAGAGACTGAGCGCTAGTCACGCCTTTAACCAAACACGTTTGCACTATGAAGAGAAAGCTATTGCTTTTAACTGAATTAATTGTGTTGCGCTGCACATTTTCACTGTAATTGATAGCCCAGCAGTACGGCTGGTTTTCCCCTTTATGCCATAACAGAGTTGCTTAAGCAGTCACAAGTTAAGCTCAGTTCTTTTGATTAGCAAAAGTCATTGCCTCCAGAGTTGACTAATTGCTTTCTTGTAATGCTGAGAAGCAAGCATATCTCTTTCTATGTAAGTGTTCTAGCTTAATTAACTCTCTAAATGAATTTTCAGTATGTTTGCAGAACAGGCTACGGCAATAAGGTATTTTTCATTTACAGAATTTACATGTCTTTGATATATTATCAAATCCAAAGATTTTCAGCACCTTCTGAATGATAGCTATGACAGGCCCATTGGTAAGATAAACAGGTGTGTCCTTAACTTCTCTGGCAGTGAACACAATGAAGTGCCTGACTAGCATGTTGACTCAATGGCAGGAACTCAGTCTGCATTGAATAGGTTAGAAATTGAACCTCTTTTCTGAGGAAAGGCTGAGGGATCCAGATCTCTTGAGGTTGAAGAAGAGGAGGATGAAGGGGAAGCTCATGAGCATGCTCATGGAACAGGCTGCCCAGGGGGGTTGTGGAGTCTCCTTCTCTGGAGGCATTCCAGACCCATCTGGATGTGTTCCTATGCGACTTGGTCTGGGTGATCCTGCTGAGGCAGGGGGATTGGACTGGATGATCTTTCGAGGTCCCTTCCAATCCCTAATGATTCTATGAAATTGACAGGGGTAATATTGAATCTTAAGTTCTTCTTTATTTCTTAGAACATTTTGACAAGAGCTATGTACTGTATTAAAAATACTAGTCTCTAAGATCAGATGTGAACTGGTGACCACAGGAACTAGCACTTTTCATCTGAAGAGTCTGAATATCCAGCAAAATCACAACAGAGTGCAGAATCCAGTACTGCAACAGTCTTTGCCAGGCTTTATTTTTGGTAGGAGAAATTCTGCATGTGAACCAGAAAGATGTTGAACTGAGCAGGCTTGAACAACCTGAGTACCAGGACTGTAAAGCGTGCTGCAGCCTGCACCTGTTTGATCTGGATGCAACATGACTGACAGACATTTATGCTGAGCATTGGGTAGAGAATAGCCTACTGAGTCCACACAATCTCACCCAGAATGTACTATGTGCACAGGTGACTGCAATTTTTTTACCTGCATAAACAAAGAAAGGAAAAAATATGAGTACACCTCCTCAATGGGTAAAAGATTTACATGCCAGTATTAGAAGGAATTGTTCCTTCAAAAATTTTAATCTGCTTGAAGAGAAAAGCATGCGTTCATCCTGGACTCTTCAGCTTCTCTCTTTCCTCTTATCTTTCAAAGGTTATTTCTTGTTAAGGTTTATGTGCAGTTCACCCATAGTTGATGAAAGGATGACTGCACTTGTGTCGAATGACAATCATTCTTCTCAGAGGGATAACACATTTCATTCCCGGCTTCTCCTTAGAGGGATAACAAATTTCAGTTCCATCTTCTCCTTCAAAATTCAGAATTGGAAATGCAGATTCGCTTTCCCTGAGGGATGTCTAACCGTGCATTAAGGATGTAAATGATCAGCCACATCTCTTAACTGTCCTGAACATGCCAGCTACAACTCCATTTTCTACTCTGATACCCCAAATACAGCTTTCAAGAACCCATATTGCAATACCACCACCTCCTTTCCTGGGTATACACCAGCAAACTGCTGGACCAGTGCTTCAGAAGTTAAAGAAGCTACCAAAAGTCTCTTCATTCTATTAGGCTATGCAGATGATGCCAGCTATTGATGTGGCTATAATTAGCTTATTACTTCTTTATACTATCCTAATTTGTCTTTCGATTCTATTTTCATGACTGTACTAGATCACACCTGCTCCAGAATGAATAGCACCTGCTTGTTCCTGTCTCGACATGACAGAAGCTGGTAAGCACTTTGGACTATGAAGCCTCATGAAGCAGCATATTTTTGGAGACAGCTGCCTTAGCAAAGGCAAGAGTTTCCTTATAAATAAAGAACTGACAGCTGATACAGGAAGAGAACCCTGTAAAAAAAACCTCTAGAAGACACTTGAGAGGAATTCAAATGAAGAACCAGAACCACCACATGGAGCCTGCCCCAAAGCCTTATGACATTGACAGTGATAACTGCTGTCATCATCGCTCCATGGACAAAGAGCGTACAAGACATGGTTGGAATCAGCAGTGCTGTAGAGCCTCTTAGAATTACTACTTCTAGCAGGAAAGAAACAATAAAACATCATTAATGACTGATTAGAGGTAGTAGGGTTCATACAGAAAGCCCCAATACATGGACGTATTTCTTCATGTATTTGGCACTTAATATTGGCTTTCATACATCGGTGAATCCTGCCTGTACACACATAAACAACTCTGATCTCATTACAAGAATCTTCAGACTGAAACCTCTGCTGAGCTGTTAAGGTGGAAATAACAACTGAAGCTCTTATCTTTGTTAGACAAAGCAAAGCGTTTGTGGGGAAAGGCACCTTCACTTCACATCGAGAGGAGACAAGGAGAGAAAGCAGCAAACAGAACTTGTCTGAGAGCACAGAATATAAGCACAGAATGCTGTTGGACCCCATCTGAACACTAAACACTACTTAGCCCTACAGTACAACAGGTCTTTTCTCAATTTCATAGAATTGTAGAATTATTAGGGATTGGAAGGGACCTTGAAAGATCATCTAGTCCAACACCCCTGCAGGATCACCTAGATCAAGTCGCACAGGAACATATCCAGGCAGGTCTTTAACATCTCCAGAGAAGGAGACTCTACAAACCCCCCTGGACAGCCTGTTCCAATGCTCCATTATGCTCACTGGAAAAAAGTTCCTGCTGATATTTATCAGGAACCTCCTCTGTTCCAGCTGGCACCCATTGCCCCCTGTCCTCTCACCAGATGACCTTGAGATGAGCCTGGCTCCATCCTCCTGACAACCACCTTTCACATATTTATAGCCATGAATGAGGTCCCCCCTCAGCCTCCTCTTCTCAAAGCTCAAGAGACCCAGCTCCCTCAGCCTTTCCTCATAAGGGAGCTGTTCTACTTCCTTCATCATCTTGGTTGCTCTACACTGGACACCCTCCAGCAGCTCTGTGTCCTTCTGGAACTGAGGGGCCCAGAACTGGACACAATACTCCAGATGCAGTCTCACCAGTGCAGAGTAGAGGGGGAGACGAACGAACCTCTCTCGATCTGCTAACCACCTCTTTTCTGATGCACCCCAGGATGCTGTTGGCCCTCTTGGCCACAAGAGCACATCGACTGAATTGTAGGAATCCACATTAACAATTGATTTGCAATGCAGATCAAATAAAGGGGCCATGAAATGAAATTTCAAGTGCAGTACTGCAATTCCTAACTAAAATAAGGAATTTTCCCTTAATCATTCCTCGAGTGATTTTTTTTACCAAGTTACTTAACTTGTAAGGTAGAAAGTCCTTTCCCTCAAACTTCTCCTCTTCAAGGAGAAGTTTTGTACTCAAATCCCCAAGCCAGGCTGTCAGCTGCTCTGATTTCTAAACGTGCCTGCTTTTGTAAATATTTCAGTTAGGTTTGAGCTAGTCTACCTGTAGGCCAGCTTCAGGAGATTCCGCATATCTTCCTTTACACAGGTTTTTTTTCCTCAAAACACTAGCATCAGAGGCTTACACATCACTAATTTCTATGAGAAAGATGAACATGTTTGGTCCCTTGTGTTTCTTCACCTAATGGAGAGGTAGAGACCAGATCTGTTAGTTTCCAAATCAGATCTGCTTGTTCTTCTCTACTGTTGATGGCACTAGGAGTCTGCTTTGTCAGAGTGCACTGCCTCAGTTCTTCTGAGTAGCCTCAGAAGTAGGCTCAGCTCCTTAACCTACTTCTCTGTCACTGCTGCCACTTTGCATTTGAAGCATTAAGTCAAATAAGTGTTATTTAGCCACTTGTAAATCCTCCTGAAAGTGTTCAATCTGCAGCAGGAGCAAGGCATTTACCTGTCTTGAACTTGTGTGGGATAGTCTCCAAGCTGACAGACGGTGCTCTCTCATCCATCTGCTCTGTCGACAGCTCCTGGGAGGATGGTGCGTGGATGGAGTACTTCAGACCATTAAGAAGCCAACAAAAAGCTGCATCAATTTATTTACTGCTTTAAGCATATAAAAACCACAGAGACAAACTCCAGATTTCTCTATTGCTACCCCATGAAAATAGGGGAAGAGCATGGTCAGTGGAAACCCTTGGGAGTGCTCTTCACTGCTGTATGACCCATCTGTTTGTCTACTAACAATCTGTATATTTCTCCAGTAAGTATAACATCAATCTCTTTATGGGGCATAAAAGAAGGGACTCCTCTGGTGCAGCTACAGACTTGGCTATGATCCACTTCCCTGTTCTTCCAGGGATGCATGAAGCACAAATGATTGACTCAGAAAAGGGGTATCAACTGACAAAGAAACCACTGCCTCCAGAAAGATTCCTGCAGACAAAATCCTGCTCATAAAACTCAATGCAAAAGTCATACTTCGTACAAACTTCCTTTGCACGTGCTCCAGGGCACAGAGTACTTCACCACATGGAATCATAGAATCATTAGGGATTGGAAGAGACCTTGAAAGATCATCTAGTTCAATCCCCCTGCCACAGCAGGATCACCTAGATCAATTCGCACAGCAACACATCCAGGTGGCTCTGGAATGTCTCCAGAGGAGACTCCACAGCCCCCCCTGGGCAGCCTGTTCCAGTTTTCTGTTACCCTCCCTGGGTAGAAGTCCCTTCTGATATTTATATGGAACCTCCTCTGTTCCAGCAGGCACCCATTGCCCCTTGTCCTATCACCAAATGACCTTGAGAAGAGCCTGGCTCCATCCTCCTGACACCCACCACTCACATATTTATAGACATTAATGAGGTCCCCCCTCAGCCTCCTCTTCTCCCAGCTAAAGAGACCCAGCTCCCTCAGCCTTTCCTCATAAGGCAGGTGCTCTACCTCTTCCTTCATCATCTTTATTGCTCTATACTGGACACCCTCAGCTCTGTGTCCTTCTTGAACTGAGGGGCCCAGAACTGGACACATTACTCCATGTCAAAACAATACTGCAATTCGTGTATAGATTGGAATGTATTAAGGTGTGATATCCCAAACCCCTGAGCCTGGAGTTCCCGTTCCACTACAAAGAGTAAGAAGAATGACCCCTAGTGAGTACAGGGCTTCCAAACTCACTTATGCAGATGGTCTTGAAAATTCAATTGCTATCAAACAAATCATGAAGATTTCAGAGTTGTCTCCAAATCAGAAAGTCAACCCTAGTGCTACCCAAACCACAGCTGATAGTTATGAAAATCTAACTGCAAGCACTCAGGAAGGAAAGGGAAGGGAAGCATTCTGTTTTGAACTCTGAAAGAACAAGGGTTATTTAGCTAAATTAGCACTGCAGTTCTTCTTTTTAATACTATCATACACTGTTCTGCTATTGCGAGACATCAGCCTGGAGTACTGTGTCCTGTTCTGGAGTCTACAGTAGAAGCAGGACATGGAACTGTTGGAGAGAGTCCAGAGGAGGCCACAAGGATGATTCTAGGGCTGGAGCACCTCTCCTTTATGAGGACAGGCTGAGGGAAGTGGGGCTTTTCATCCTGGAGAAGGCTGGGGGGACCTTACAGTAGCCTTCCAGTACCTGAAGGAGGTACTGGAAAGCAGGCGAGGGACTTTTTACAAAGGACTCTAGTGATAGGACAAGAGGAAATTATTTTAACCTAGAAGAGGGGAGATTTAGAATAGATCTTTGGAAGAAATTCCTCAGTGTGAGAGTGCTGATGCACTGGAAGTGGTTACCAGGGAGGCTGTCAATGTCCTAACCACTAGAGACATTGAAGACCAGGTTGGATGCAGCTATAGGCAACCTTGTCTAGTAAGAGGTGTCCCTACCTGTGGCAGGGGGTTGAAACTAGATGATCTGAGGTCCTTTCCAACCTAAACCTTTCTATGATGATCCCGTATTTACTGCTACTTGCCCCCTTTGGAGATTTGAGTAATTCCTGTAAAATATACCTTAACATTTTGAAATCAGTGAATGAATTGGAGAAGACCATGCCTAGGTTACTTGAATACAGTGTTGTTCATTTCCCCAGGAAACCATTTGTAGTGCTAGCAGACACTAAATAAACAAGATGGAAGGATGGAGAATGTTTTCCCCTGTTGTAACTAATTTCCAAGTAAGCTTTATTTCAGAGGCTGGGTTTCCAAGGCAATGCACATCCTACCACAATACCAGGTCACTTTTCTTGTTTCAGATAGAATGTTTACAAAACACATAGTTATAAGTACAAATTACATAAGTTGCTAAAGAAATCTAAATGTATTCCGTGCATATTATGTTAGAAACCAACAGAATTCAATAGCTTAGATTGTATTCAACACAGAGACAGAAAGTATTTCAGTAAATAAACTTAAAGCATCCTCAGTAGAAAATTGCTCTCATCTAAAAGTCACCCATGCTATATAACAGGTAAGTTACATCTCATAAGATGTGGTGTCAAATGGTCCCACAGAGAGCTGCATTTTAAAACAGAGATACTCTTATTTCTATAAATATCTTGCGGGTAGGCACAACCTCACCCAATGCCTTCCAGAGCCATTTCCCTCAATGTCACCAAGGACTACACTGCAATATATCTACGGAGTGGAAAGTAAGTGATGGGCTGAGGGCCCAATGCATTCCTCTGCTTGGAGGAGAGCAAGACAACAACCACTCATAGGAGGAAGAAAACGCCACTGCTGCAGAAACAAAGGCAGGAAGAGTATATCTGGTAAGACAATCCCTAGCAGGAAACTAGTAGTAAGAGAGAATGCAGTGTAAGATGCTAGTAGAACCTAAACTGTGCAAATTCAGGTTAAAATTGTACTTACAAATATGTAGTGAAACTCATAATGGTTATAAAGTGTGATCTGTGAATACAGTGGGCAACACTATGTGCAGCTTCTGAGAGGTGGCTGCATTGCCTGGTACTGCTGAACAAATTCAGGAGCTCTCTATCTCTGTAGAGCCTTTGGCAAGAAGGAAGAACTTCCAGGAGAGAAAAACGAAGCTTATACAAGCAAGGGGTTAAAACCCAGTTATTTAAAGCAAAAACCTGGCTTTTTTTCCTCCTAAAAGACATAATGGACTGAAAGCAAATATTATAGGCTACATGGGTTATCTGACTAACTTGTCCTATCAGCCTTCTCTGGCCTTAACATCTGTGTGAGCATGAATTTACTAAATTGGCAGTAACAATAACTCTCCTTCAAAAAGTCTCTGTGTAACACTGTGATTATTTTGCTCTTACTGCTTGTCTACACTGCTTCTGATAGTGTATGCTACAGCAGTGTTATGTATGCCTAAAAACATAAAACTAATTATGGTAGCTGTGCAACCACAGGAATGTGAAGCGAGTGCGACTGATAAGAAGTGAGATTTCAGGCTAAGGAGCTGAACCTCTAGTTTAAAGGACTAAGAGAGGTCTAAAGGAAACAGCTGAGGCATTGCTGTTGGAGAGCAGTGGAGGAGAAAGGGACCTGGGGGTTCTAGTGGACAGCAGGATAACTATGAGCCAGCAATGTGCTCTGGTGGCCAAGAGGGCCAACAGCATCCTGGGCTGTATCAGAAAAGAGGTGGTTAGCAGATTGAGAGAGGTTCGTTCCTCTCCCCCTCTACTCTGCACTAGTGAGACTGCATCTGGAGTATTGTGTCCAGTTCTGGGCCACTCAGTTCAAGAAGGACACAGAGCTGCTGGAGGGGATCGAAAGATCATCTAGTCCAATCCCCCTGCAACAGCAGTACCACCTAGATCAAGTCGCACAGGAACACATCCAGGCAGGTCTGGAACATCTCCAGAGAAGGAGACTTCACAACCCCCTTGGGCAACCTGTTCCAATGGTCCATTGCTTTCACTGTGAAGAAGCTCCTTCTGATATTGCCCCCGTCTTTCTTATAGGCCCCTGTAAAATACTGAAAAGCCACAACAAGGTCTCCCTGGAGCCTTCTCAACCTAGGTTGAACAACCTCATCTTTCTCAGCCAGCTCTCCCTCATAGGAAAGTTTCTCCAGCCTTTGGAGGTAATTTTTGTGGCCTCCTCCGAAATTCTCCTCATCTTGTACTAAGACTTTCAGAGCTGGATGCAGTACCCCAGGTGAGGTCTCACCAGAGTGGAGTATAGCAGCAGACTCAGTTTATAACACTGGAGATCTTAATGGTGTCAAGTACCAAAGCTGTAGAGAAAGCCCTATTTAACTATATTCAGTCATTTACTTTCTTACCCTGCTGCCTCCAGGTTTTATCTCAGGGATGATCTTTGAACCTGTCTCAGCTGTCATGCAAGACCTGGGGAATACCAGAAAGGGTGCATTTTGATTTTACACCACCACAGAGTGTTTTTTTTTACCAATAAAACTCTTCACAGCATTGTTTTGAAAACATTAAATTTCCATAGGGGTCAATGGAGGTGCTTCTCATATCCAATTCACCCACTAACGAGTTTCGTGGGTTTTATGAGACTCTTCACCTTCCTGGCTAATAGAAAATCTGTACTTACCATGGCAACCCCGACATCAGATGGTTGCAGAGTAATACTTTTTAAAATACACCACAGATGTAGTCACTCTTCATAATCAATCCGGTTATAAATGTCACAGGGATTTGTCATTAAACTTTCCCCTCTAGCAACTCTAGTCGTTGTTTCTTCCTTCCTGCTTCTCGCTCACGCTCTTCCCTGTGCACAGCTGCAGTGTTCTGTATGCAGCCTGTTCTCAAAAGCTGTCACCTGCTGGGTGCATAAACCCTCAGCCATACAGCACATAGAGTGGATGATCTGAAAACAACAAGCAGTTTCACACACACACAGAGGTAATAGCAGCAGTGATGATATTTCAACAATGCTGGTGACCAAATGGAAGTCAGGGTGGAAGAAAAGGGAAAATACTGAGGTGTAATAGCAGGCTAAACAGTGCTCCTCATGTGACTCTTAGATTTCCTTTCAGTTTCTCTAGACAATGATGAGATGCTGCCTCTGAATAAGACAGACCTCTCTTGCATCAACAGCTTGTGGAAGGAATGCTCTGTGCAACATGAATTAACAAGACAGAGGAGAATTCAGACTTCAGTATGAGACTCTCAGAAGCCTAATTCGTGCTGCCTTGCACCTTGCATTAATGTATATCTGCATCTGTGCAATATGGGTGTAAAATAATATCAGACATCCACTGCAGAGAGTGAAAAATGCCAACTGAAAGGGATAGGTTGGGGACCTCTGAACTAGCAAGCATTTTGATCATGTTGTCAGCTGGACAAAGCAATGCATTCAGCCAGAGGTGACACTTTGCTAATGGTGAAAGCTAGGGCACTTCAAAGAAGAATGACAAGATATTTATCCAAAAGAACTATGAGCTTAAGCATAGAATCATAGAATCATTATCAGATAGGATCATTATCAGATCAGAAGGGACCTTGAAAGCTCATCCAATCTAATCCATCTAATCCCCCTGCCACAGCAGCATCAGCTAGACCAAGTCGCAAAGGAACATATCCAGGTGGGTCTGGAATGCCTCCAGAGAAGGAGACTCTACAACCCACCTGGGCAGCCTGTTCCAGTGCTCCAGGACCCTCCCTGAGAAGAAGTTCCTGCTGATATTGATATGGAACCTCCTATTGCACCCTTTGTCCTATCACCAGGTGACCTTGAGAAGAGCCTGGCTCCATCCTCCTGACACCCATCCCTCACAGATTTATAGACATGAATGAGGTCACCCCTCAGCTTCCTCTTCTTCAAGCTACAGAGACCCAGCTCCCTCAGCCTTAATGAATACTTCATGCAATTCATATAGGGAAAGTGTACAGTAACGGGACTGGAGCAAAACACAGTTAAAAATGGAATATATTCATTACCAAAGCATGTGCTGCAAAACACTGCATAGGTACATGAGGAGGTTACAGTGGGTAGTGCCTTAAAATCTCCTCAACTCTATGCACTACCATAAATCCTTCCAAATGATATGTAGCCGAGGTAAAACAGATTTCATCTGCACAACCAGGGGCAATGATTAAAGCCTAGGCTACTTGAAGCACATAAACGATTAGAAAACTCTCATCTGAAACGTTAGATTCATCGCATCTGATTCTCTTCTACTTTATTTTAAATTTGCAGCAATGTCATGGTATCGATTGCAGCACAATTCCACTGGAGCCCAGCCAGAGCAATTCAGAAAAGAATCAGGCTCATCGTTTGCACGCTACCTTTTCAACAGATAACTCAAAGCTACCCTAGCGCATCAAATCCTTACACTTGCGCTAGGTAGTAGAGAGGTTATGAAATATGCAAACCTTTAAATTTCCTTTACTCTACAAGACCAGTGCTAGTGAAACAGCCCTAAGCCCACAGAATTTGAAAGCAAGATGCTTTTCAGTGACAGGAAAGAACAAAGTTCCCAGCTGCAGTGCCTTGTCTTTGTTTGGATCTTATAATTTAAGGAATCATTTTCTAAAATTGCCTCTTGTACAGTAAAATGACAATGATTAGCCTTGCTATCTTCCAGCCTCCTGCTGCGCAAGACATTTACTCAGTGGGCCCCGGATACAAAAGTAGCTGCTTTACAAATAATAACACAGCTTAACTATCACGTTATAGCTTCAAAAACATCATAGTCGTTACAAACCCTTTGGAACGAGGACAACTCATTTCAGCATCCCAGTTGTTGTCATGTGTAATCACTTTTTAAGCATGGTGGCTGTTTTGTGGCTGTTTTGGTTTGTTTCTTTGTTTTTAATTGCTGGAAATTTTTAATTCCTGGTTCAAACAACTTAATTTCACAGCTTTTGGATTAATCAGCCATCACTTGAGGGGGGAAAAAAAAAATGATTGAAGTTCATCAGGACGCAGAGTGGAAAATCAACGCAATATTGCGGAAAAGCATTTTGATTTCACCTTCCTGAGCAGCGAGGCTTTACACTGCAACACTTCAAGGCAATATCGGGAGAGCTGTCTGTGTACATGTCTTCCAGGGCTTCTTTGTTTAATCTACAGAACTGATCTTCACTGCCAGAACTAAGGATATGCCAAGCCCCAGGGTGGGTGTGCTTAAAGGGGTGGGAAAATGACTCCCTCACTAAAAACTAAATATATCTACTGGCTTACAGCCCAGAGAGATTAGTATCCCCCAAGTGCTGTGAGCTGTGAGGTCTCCTTTTGGAAATATTAGACTGGGTATGTGTGTATATATATATATATGTACCTGTACATATACATATGTGTGTATATATAGAATCATAGAATCATTAGGGATTCAGAAAAGATCTCAAAAGATCGCCCAGTCCAGTCCCCCTGCCACAGCAGAATCACNTTTGTTGCTCTACGCTGGACACCCTCCAGCAGCTGTGTCCTTATATATATTTTATCACAGAACCACTGAGGCTGGAAAAGACCTCTCAGATAATCAGCCCATCCCATGACCTAACATCACTACAATCAGCTAGACCATAGCACTAAGGGCCATGCCTGACCTTTTCTTAAGCACCTCCAGTGATGGGGACTCCACCACCTCCCTGAGCAGCCTATTCCAGGGTTTGATCACCCTTTCTATGAGGAACAGCTTCCTAACATCCAACCTAACCCTTCTTTGGCACATCTTTAGCCTCTGCCCTCTCATCCTATTGCTAGTTGCCTGGGAGAAGTCTGACCCCCACCTGTCTATAACTTCCCTTCAGGTAGTTGTAGAGGGTGATAAGGTTCCCCCTGAGTCTCCTCCAGGCTTAGCAACCCCAGCTCCCTTACCTCAGCTTGTCTTCATAAGACATTCCCTCTAGTTCTTTCACCTGTCTCTTTGCTCTCCTCTCTCTCCATGTTATTTTGTTTGAGGACTTCTGAAAAAACTGTTAGTAGGGATTCAAATACAATGTAGGAATGTGAGCTGCTCAGAGAAAGAAATGAAGGTAAGTATCTGTGAAAGATCCCATTCCGTTCTGTTCCAAACCCGGATTTTTCAGCTTGCACATGAAGCTGACAGAATACCTTGATGATAACGTAAGACCACTGATGTTTGTGAGATGTGCTGCCAGATGGTTCTGTGGTACCTATCCTGCCCAGGATGCAGATCTACCTGAACTGAAACGGAAAGGAGAGCACTGCATACTGCTATCACCCAACACACACCGTCTGTTCAGATTGATGAGAGCGATGCTGAAAGCTTTAGAGACTTCCATAAATAAAACCCCTGGGCTTCAATAAATTAGGCAGTCAAGCCAACGGGGTTCCTTTCACCCCTATTTGAATGCAAATCAAGCATTTGACCCAATAAATAATTCTGAGTTCCCATTTCTTACATGCTGAGGAATCCAAGGCTTCCTACCCTGTTAGGGAAATATCTATCCAACAGCTAGAAAGGGGGATTTATCAGCATCATTCATTCATCTCCTTGGCATTTCTTCAACCACAGCGTTTCACCACTGCCTTTTTAATTTAATGACTTTTAAGTAAAGAAGAAGAGAGTTATTTTCTTGTGGTTTTAGAACAGCATCTTTTCTTTTCATGAAAACAGAATCTTACCTGGGTTTATTTACACAACTTGCTCTGCATTCAAGGTCTATCCAGCCATTATCTGGATACCAGACAACAAATTCCCCATTCTAAGCTCCTGTGTGTGTGCAGAGCCTTTATAACAGCTATAATCCAACCAGCAGTAAAAATAATCATAAATCATTTCTGTGAAACACAGAACTACTGAGAAAATCTGGCAAAGTCCAGAGACTCACAGATCCAATTCTCAAACTAAACCATTCCAACGCTGGTTGGGCATTGCTACTGCTGTAATTAAAAGCAATTGAGTGTCCACTTGGCTACTCACACCATCAGCCTCTACCAGCCTACACACCACCAGCAGTCCTTTGTTATGCTTTAACGCTGCTGTTAAATGAGATTATCTGTATAGTCTGTGTTCAAATCTCACCAAACACAGTAGCAGGTTCAGTGAGGCAGTGATGCAAATGAGACACTGACTGATTTTTAAGTATTTTTTTATGTCAGATAACTCAGAATCCTTACCAGGCCCTTTTTGCAGAACAAATTTCTTCAGTGAAATATACCTGGGGATGCTCAGACTCATAACCAGGGCATTCCATATAACAGAAAGAAGCACAAAGGTTTTATTTAGTCTGAAATAAGTTATATCAGATGCAGCTACAGTGGCATCAACATCTTTGGTCATATAAACGAACTAATTTCTGCCTATTAATCTTATTTGATATTTATCTCATCCAGGGCAGAATCTGGTTTAGAATTGGACTAGGTGGTCTTTCGAGGTCCCCTCCTTTCCCTAATGATTCTATAATGATTCTATGAATAATACAAAATGTAAAGCAGCACAGAATTTGCACCTGACTAGTTTCTCTCATCTTGTTGTAAAACCTCTTACTTTTAGTCAACTCCAGAAAGTAATAATCTTAAGAAAAGTATAAAATTAAATCTGGAGATAGACAGAGGGAGGAACAATAGAGGCCAACATGTGTCTTGAGGAAGGTAGGGGAAAAAAAGGATGACTACAGAAGTAAGAGAAAAACTGTAACTCCAAGAGAAGCGTGTAGTTACTCAACATCATCATTATCACCTAAACCTGAAGTACTTTGGGGTACAATGCAGACAGCAAAGACTGTTGGACATACTTCTTTGTAGACCACTGAAATCTTCCTGATATTCCAAACAAGAAGTATCTATACAACCTCCAAACAAGAGCTCTAATCTTTTATTGTCATTTTCAGTTTCAAGCTGACTTGGGGAAGTTGTTAGCTTCCTTGCTTCTACCCCACGTTTCCATGTTATAAGAAAACAGGTTTAAATTTTAACATCTAGAAATAGCTCTTAGGATCTGAAGGAGGACAGAGAGATTTCTCGTACAGGTGGATAGTTATGCAGCAACAGCCAAATCCTCCTGGCTAGTTAAGAGACTAACCTGAACTGTGTCACATCCCTGTGTTTCTGGTATGTGTCTTTCTAGTGGCCCATCCTACTTTTACTCAGATTTTGGCTCTCAGGTCCATAGCAAGAAGGTTGCAAACACAGAGGACTTTGGTACAGAATGATGTGCTTCCCTAATTCATCCTGCTCAGCCCCCTTACCTCAGAGTTGATGTTACATTGGGGGACTTGGTTCAGTGGCAATGATAGCACTAGGAAAAGGTTGGACTTGTTGATCCAGAAGGTCTCTTCCAACCAAAACTATTCTACGATGCTATGATTTAATTGCTGGTTTTTAAGTCGAGGATGCCAATTCCATGTAGAAATAAACGAACAATCAAGAAAAAAGAACAAGAAAATCTTGATAGTTGGATATTTTCAAGAGTTGGTTCCCAAATAAGCATTCCACAGCACTAGCCTCTCTCATTTCGATGAATGCAGAGGTTTTAGAAACTTCAGTCAAAATTACATAATATTGAAAAACTTTCATGTTCAAAATAATTCATTGCACAGACATCAACTCCTCTGCTCTTCAGCAATCAGTTTCACGGCGGGTTACTGATACACTGGCTTGATTAAGCTAATGATGCAACGTAGATGGTTTCTTTTTTTGCCTTTATGCTTAACTGTAGGAGAAACATGTGATAGCAGTGAATTATTCTTTGGAGGGGAGGGGATGGCAATCAGTAACTGCTGTTTGTATAGATTATCCTCCTCTGCTTTGGTAAGGTCTGACGTGAGGAATATTTGATGACTTTGTCACTGACAGATGCTTTTCAAACCTGACAAGCTAAGACTCATGAAATGGTGCATAAGATATAATCAACTTGCTTTAGGATCTTAGCGGCAGTAACCTAGCATGGATCTTGCATTGTAAGAGTAAAGGAGACATTAAAAATAGGAATAATCAGCTGCACTAGCCCATGGTTTAAGTGATGTTGTCTTGCAAACAGACAAATAGTAAACAAGGCACAGATGTTACAGGAATGTAATGCCAGGGATTGTAGAAAACCTGATTTACAAACTTTGATTCATCAGCAAACACCAGAAAACCACATACATACTTTTGCACAAGCCTCATTCTGATGCAGAAACATCACTGCTCATCCTTACAGGACACCCTTTACCTTACTCCTTCATGCTTTAACAGTTTGACTGCTTGGGCAGGTGTTCATCTACTAAAAGTTAGGATCACCTTGCCTTTTAGGAATCCACAGCAATGCAACACAGAAAACTTCCCTGTTACAGGGAATGAAAGCAGCAGTGTCCATGCTGCAGCTCCAAGGTAGCAGCTGTCAGGTGTGAAAAACTTCTTCCTCTTAATGTTAGAGTGAGAGTTTACTTAGAGTGACTTTGAATCCAGTTTAATTCCCAAGTTTTCCTAATCTGTTCAAAGAACAAGAAACAACGAAAATTCTGGACTGATTTTGCTAAGAGGTTCTGTAACTCAGTGGTCAACTCCACACATTCCTCAATAATGACTGCTAACATCTTAGCAATCCAAGAGAAAAAGGACAGCAAAGTCACAAGGAGATCCAGGTTATTTTTATATTCAACCAACCATTTGTAACCCTGCATCTCCATTTACTCATTAATGACTTCATTAGTTGAAATTGCATGGTTATATTTGTTCATTAATTTCTGTCGAGCACAGTTCCACTGAAGGAAAGCTTAGTTTTCTTTTTTAAAAGAATAGCTTAAAAAGATTTGGAAGTCTTTCAGGTAGCGCATGATTTTCTCAGACAAAAGCTAGCTTTTCCTAAAATAACGGAGATCTGAACAAATGTGTAAGTAATGAATCAAAAATTATCCTGTTGCTCTCTGAGATTATTTAAGTAATTAGGATTACACTGCCAGATCATGTGCACAGGGATCCAGAAATAAATAAACCTAGCACAAATATTTGTAAGTAAAGAATTTCCAGGGGAGAATAACACGTCAACCTACGTGCAAAACTTAGTTACCAAGAATATTGTAACTTTTAAAAAATATTAAGATGGGGATACACATTTCATCATCACATACTTAAAATGAAGAGCCCTAGTGTTCAAAGCTGCTTTGCTTTTTGAAAGTTTAATAAATTTAGCCTTGAAATTAAAAAGACAGGAAAAGTATTCCCCGTGTTTGCAATGAGGTAAAAACGATCATGTGAATTTTAGACCGAGTTGATTGAACATCATAAAGGTACAGAATGGAATCTTTTGGGCAGTCAGTCATTTCAAGAGATATTAAAAATAGATTTTAGGCTGAAAAATGTATAGCAGATGGAATGAGCAGTTGAAAAGTAAAGCACATTTAGCAGTTTTCTCCTGATGTATGCAGCAGAGGCAGGAGACTGGTCAAAAGAGTTTCATGACTTTCTTTTCCTCTAGCTACTGGGAGGGGAACCCTGCTGCAGAACAAGAAGAGTCATGCGTTCGTTCTTCCTGACCCACTTTTGTGGGGGGTTTTTTCATATGAAGCCAATATGTAATGTAAAATACTGTGGAATGAAGAGAACAAGCTGTTCTACTTCAATGCAACACTTCCAAGGAACAGTAGCAAGGAAGTTTCTTGCTCACAGTCCCACCTAAGTCTTTGATTTCCTAGGTGAGACTACTGTCTCCACGAGGTCCTTATAAAGAAGCAAAATGTAAACCCCAAATATAAAGCCTTGTGGACTTATGTGGGCAAAGTACTGCGTCTTAAAACCTAGGTGTGAATTACATTTACAAAAGGCAATGAGGATGAGGAACCTCAGCAACCTTAAAAGACCCAACCTCAGCTGACTCAGTTTTTAGATAATTTTATTTCTTAAAAAAATCTTTGCAGAAGAAAGATCTTAGTGAAAAATTGCAGAAAAACCGTTAAGCAACAGGACTTTCAGTTTAATGTTTCTGAGAAACAGCCTGTCTTAAATAGTCCTCCTACACTGCTGTTTTTTGTTCTGGATAAAACAGAGATTTATCTTAGAAAACACAGAGAGTGGATAAAATTTGATGTAGTGAAGTCAAATTTATCAACAAAAATTAATTCATTAATTTCTTCAATAAGAAAATATGACTAGTCTGAATAATGTATAAAATATTAAGCAGCAAACAAATCTCTGTATAGACAGAGATGAAAATATGATATGAACTCAGATTTAATTAACGCATATTAATGATGGTATCTGCCTCTGATTTTTCACAGGAAGCATAGCAGAAAATCGTTAATGTTCCAAAAACAGATGCAAGTTCAGAAGATGCAAGTTCATTATCTAGAAGCATTTTGTTGCTCTAACTGTTCTAGGAAAATAGAGAAAAATGCCAGCTTTAAGTAAGCCTAAGAATGAAAGGCTCTCTTTCCAAATCTAATTATAGAGATTTAAACGTTTCACAAAGATAAACAGAGATACCACATAATAACTAATTAAAATAACCCTGCCGATATTAGGAGATTCATAGAGGGGTTCAGGTTGGAAGGAACTTTACAGATCATCTAGTTTCAATCCCCCTGCCTTGAGCAGCCCCAACTCTCTCAGCCTGTCCCTATAGGAGAGGTGCTCCAGCCCTGCAGGCACCCTGTGGCGACTTTTCCAAAAAGATTTTTCCAAAAAGATTTTCCAAAATCTTTTAGTACTCTTTAAAGGATTGTCCTTGAGAGGTGAAACTGGGTGCAGGAGCACAGTACAGTAATGAAAACACAGGTACCACCCTATTCTAGAAGACAAAGACACTATTGCAGTTGCATAATACCCAATCTATAAAGATTTTGCTGACAAACTGGAAAACTTAGGAGAATTTCTGTGGCATCATATAAGGTGAAAATGAAAACGGAGTGCATTCCTGACCATAAGAATTCTTTAGGCAAATTCAGAACAAAATTAGACTCTCCAAACATGAGCCTTTTATATTCCCATGGAAGGAATAGGGATTATTCTTCGGAAAATGAATTATTAACTCGGGCATGCAGGGATGCTTCATCATTCGGTGCTTTGAAAAACTTCTTTTCCAGCTCAGCTAAAAACCACACGCTTAATAAACTAAACACTTGTCAAATTCTACTGGTTTCTACTGCGCAGGTAGTCATGCCAGATTATTTTAGAAGGGCATCGATCATCTGAGCCTTCCAGCACCTCTGTCTCCACAGCACCCTTACTCAACATAACTTGAGTGAAAAGTTCTCCTGGCACCATATGGATTCTAGCAAGCACCCACTGGTGCTGCATCCGATGCCTGACACTGTAAATCCACATTTGCTTGAACCACCCCTTCCACCCCCTCTTCACTGAATGTAATTACCTTGAGACTTTTCCAGATAACCTTTGTAGAGAGTCAAATGAACAAGATGTCTTAAACAAAGCGCACCACCACCTTTCAGAAGAGATCTATAAATCCCTGGGGCTTTTTGGCTTACGAGCGCTTTAATTCACTAAAAGTTACAGCATTTACTCTCAAAAGTTCCTATCACACTTCAAAGTAAGCTTAGGTAAGCTGCTTTGGAAGAGATTTTGACTCCAGTGAATGAGCCTTTTGGCTTGACAAAGATGAATCTATTCAGGATTGTCATTCCCTACTGGGTGCGGGATCAGCAGTGAGTGGAGCACCATTGCTGTTCCTGCCTTCCTTCACATCTTTCAACAGCAACAGCCAGTTGCTGAGAATTCCAAGTGCTAGGAAAGCTCACTAAAGTGAAAATATCTTACTGAAGAATTTGTGTTTTCAGTAGAAGACTGAAAATGCAGCAACAATAAAATATCCTACACAACAAAAACCCCAGCCCACAGAATTTAGCAGGAGCAAAGTATCCAAATCACCCCTGGATGCACAAAAGGGCAGAGAAAAAACACCCCAACTCCTACATCTAGAGACGGAATAAGTAGCATTCATCAAGTAAAAGCAAAGTACAGCCTGTGCTAACTATCATGAGAGCTTTTTAAAGAACTTTTTTTTTCCACAAGAATCATACAAAACACTGAGAGAAAAAGGTAGAGAAGGACCCAAACATCTACTGTACAAACTCTGCAATCACAGCCTCTGAATAAATACTTTATCTTTAGAAATCTCCAAGAATCCCTTTAAATGCCTAATTATTTCTTCCACTGATTGTTTAGGTCATTAGCCAAAACACTGTGTGACAGATCAAACTGCCTTCCACATACTATACTATTAGATGAAAATGTGCAGAAAGGGACTGCAGCGTTCTGTGCTGTTGGAGAAACAAAGAAAACGGTCTTCAAATGAGAGCAGAGCGAAACAGAGTCAAGAAAAAGTCAGTATTAATTGTCTGGACTACCAGATCTTAGTAACCATCTGACAAACTACAAAGGCGCACGAGGTCATAAAGCACGTCGCTGGGAAGGTGTCTGTTACTATCTTTATGCAGCAGGTGGTGAGGCTGACACACGGCGAGGTGAAGCAATTTGTGTGCTTTTGTAGTGCGGGTCAATGGCAGGGTGAGGTAGGGACCCTGGGCTCCCGCTCCACAGTGCTTTTCAGGGACACTGTGCACGCTTTTAGCTAAAACGCTGACCTCAGAACACACCGATAGCAAATAGAAGTTCCCAGTGAATGACAACCAGTTTATGCAGTCACAGGGTATCCACAAAAGGCATTGCAGAGAAAAAATGTTTTCCCTGAAAACTTGAAGGTTCAGTCTATCAGTTGCAAATAAAAATCCCCCATGGAGACCAGCTAGCATTCACGTTAGCTCAATAACTGCTCTACAATCACCCAAACAGCACCAATTCCTTTGTTAGAGCTGATATCAGCTTCATGTGCTCTTGTGGCCAAGAGGGCAAATAGCATCCTGGGGGGGGATCAGAAGGGGGGGTGGTTAGCAGATCAAGAGAGTTTCTCCTCCCCCTCTACTCTGCACTAGTGAGACCACATCTGGAGCATGGTGTGTGCTTCTAGACCTCTCAGTTCAAGAAGGACACCGAGCTGCTGGAGGGTGTCCAGCGCAGAGCAATGAAGATGAAGGAAGTAGAACAGCTCCTTTAAGAGGAAAGGCTGAGGGAGCCGGGTCTCTTGAGCTTGGAGAAGAGGAGGCTGAGAGGGGACCTCATTTATGTCTCTCAATCTGTGAGGGGTGGTCTCAGGAGGATGGAGCCAGGCTCTTCTCAAGGGCATCTGGGGATAGGACAAGGGGCACTGGATGCAAGCTGGAACAGAGGAGGTTCCATATAAATATCAATATAATCAATATCAATATCAATATTATCAATATCAATATCAATATCAATATCACTTCTTCATAGTAAGGATAGTGGAGCACTGGAACAGTCTGCCCAGGGAGGCTGTGGAGTTTCCTTCTCTGGAGATGTTCCAGACCTGCCTGGATGTCTTCCTGTGCTACTTGGTCTAAGTGATCCTGTCATGGCAGGGGGATGATCTTTCGAGGTCCCTTCTGATCCCTAATGATTCTATGATCTAAACTTCTTAATAACCCTTTAAGAAGGTAACCCAACACCCTGTTACACACCACAGCTAAGCATAAAATGGCTTTGAAAATACAGTTTTACTAACTGTAGTCTCACAAGATAACTTTAGAGGACACAGAAGGAAAACATTTGTGAGAGGACAGCTCCTTTTGAGGTAAATTATCTGATTACAGCTCCACTATAAATCTGAGAGCTGCACCCACTTTTCCTGATAAATATGCCTGGGAACAGAGAGAGGAAAGTAGTTCACTGCCTTACATCATCTCTCGCTATCAGTTACTAAACCCAGATTTCATTCTGACATTGAGCTGGCTGAAGCTGAGATAGTGTAGTCATCATCCTACAGAAGACTCCTGACTTCCCTTCAAGATACACACCAAGCGTCACAGAGCACGTTGGCGATGATTTGTGCCACAGCAGTGCCGTGTGTTTTACAAGAGACACAGTCAAGGACTCAAATAGAACAGCAGTAAGAACCCGCTCTGATGTGCTGTCAGCTTAGATGAAATTAAGAACACGTACAGGTTATGAGCAAAGTGCAATTATCCCAGGAGGGTTTTATTTTACACTGTGAGAAGATGGGTAATTAGATTCTTGCTACACCTGACTACACTTTTGTAACTTTCCAATTGAAGTTTGATTACCTAATGATTAACAAAATTTCAAATTTCAGTTCTTTCTCCGTGTGTCCTAAGGAGGAATAATTGCCACGTCTGCAGCAGAACCTCAGCTCTTCCAGAGAAGAGGCAAGTAGTCAGCAGGAGTAGAAAAACAATGCTATTCATGCATCACACTGCCCTGGTTTCAGTTAGAACTGCACTAACTCTGGCAGTCATTCACGTTCTTAGCTCAAGAAAGATGAAGGAAGTAGAGCATCTCCCTTATGGGGAAAGGCTGAGGGAGCTGGGTCCCTTTAGCTTGGAGAAGAGGAGGCTGAGGGGGGAACCTCATTAATGTCTAGAAATATGTGAGGGGTGGGTCTAAAAATATGTCAGGAGGATGGAGCCAGGCTCTTCTCAAGGTCATCTGGTGATAGGACAAGGGGCACTGGGTGCCAGCTGGAACAGAGGAGGTTCCATATCAATATCAGAAGGAACTTATTCACATTGAGGGTAATGGAGCAATGGAACAGGCTGCCCAGGGGGGTTGTGGAGTCTCCCTCTCTGGAGATGTTCAAGACCATCCTGGGTACCTTTCTGTGTGACTTGATATAGGTGACGCTTCTGTGGCAGCTGGATTGGACTGGACGATCATTCGAGTTCGTTTCCAATCCCTAATGATTCTAGGATTATTCCCTTCCTCCTCCCATTTTGTAAGGGAGAGGGATTAATAGAGAGTACCTATTGTTTGTCTACTGCCTGGCCCAGCACTAATCCTTGACACATGCTGGAAGCAGCAGTACAGGGACTGTGTTGGTCACAACAATCCCTATTCATAACTCCTCTTTAGTCTGAAAATTGGCCAATCTACCTGGAGCTCTAAACCACGCTTGTAGTATCATTCTGCTAGTCACTGTTTCTCCCTGCACTCTGGAGATGTTCAGGAAAAATCAGCCTTCCCTTGACATTTTTTACCACTACGTATATCCCACATAAATACATACCTAAGAGGAAAGCAGCTGCAGCTCTGCATCCAGATGAGCCATAGGCTTCAGAGAATGAGGTCGATGCTCTAAGTAGCAGCCTTCAGGGCACCCTTATGCATGCCACATCCGGAAAGTGATAAACTAACCCAAGAGCAGACAGTTGAAAAGTCAGCCTAAGATAACTTATGACACCAAGCACTACACAACCCTCATTAAATTCACACAGTCAAGGCTGGCTAGGGAGCACCAAAGGATTTAATGTACAGCAAAGGACATATTCCAATCCATAAATACATAAGAAATGAAAAAAAGAAGACAGTTCAGTTAAGGTAGGATGTGCAGAGAGCTTAAGAAAAGATGGGAAGATTAAACTAAATGAGTTTTCAGCACAATTTGAAAGGAGGAATGGTGGATAGACAAAGAGGAGGCAAGAGAAATACGGAGTGATTAATATCAAAGCCTCAAATCAGTAAGAATGGTTCAAGGGAGAATAAAATGCAAGTAGATTAAATTGACTTGAATTCTGGTGCTCGCTTTGTAAGTCACAGGAAACAAAGCGAACTGGACAAAGAGAAAAGCAGGTTGTTCATTTTTACCCTAGATGGAGAGCAGAAAGGTGTGGGGCAAATGACAGTACTTTCTACCTGTCTAACGGTGTTATCCTGCTAACAAGGCAATCAAAGGAGCATTTAGTGCACCAGGGTAAATAAATCTCACTGGTAAAGTAGCCAACACATGGAAACTCTGGATGAAATGGTTCATCTTCCATTAAAGAATGCACTAAGCAGAACCAAGAACTTCTTGTCTCTTACTGTCCATATGATCATTCATTCCTCATAAACCACGCCACCACAGGTAATTGTGGCAAGTGTGAGGTAGACCACCTCTCCTGTCAGTGGTTTTGTCATGTGTGGATGGGTTTCGGGCTCTTGTAGTGAGCTCGACTACTCAAGGTCCACATAAAACCCCTTTAAAGAGCACAGCCTGTTTTGCACACTTTGCAGAGCAACCAGGTACAGTTAATATTATAGTTACTGGGAACTAGTCAGTGAAAAAGGTATGAATATGGACACATACACACAACAATAACCTTAGGTAACAAGGTGCAGCAGTGACAAACCACTCTAACCAGGGGGATCTTATGGGCTCTGGCTATTTTTCAATAGAGTTGCATGATCCTGCTTGTAAAGGATAGAGTCAAGGTTCTGAGAGAGGATAAAACCAAGGACACTGCAAAATGCAGCAGTTGGAACGTGGCCCTAAGAGCAGACCTCAGTGAGATGATTTCCAGCATAAACTCTATCTGAAAAGATGAACCTCCTTCAGCATTCAGAGAGACAATACTTTCTCTCTGCAAGAATATTACCCCCTGTGGTAAACAGGTGGGATAACATCAGGATACCCAGTTTCAACACTATATTTTTCTAACTAAAATAAATCTTTAAGCCCTGACTTTATGCTCACAGCTCATACTAACAGCTCAGAGCAATACCATCCTTTATACCCGTTAGTGACAGGGACGAAGGACTCATGTACAAAACATATGTGTGTGCAAGACATCAGAATTCCCAATTTCCTATCCTCTTTCTATCTCACCCCATGGTGTGATGTCCATTAGTTAGTTTCTTCAGACTACAAGTAGTATAATTAATTTACATCTAATTATTCCAACATAATTATGCCATGTTCAGAACTGAATCCTATTGATAGTGTAGTAAGATCAGGGCAACCATATGCTCAGCAGGAGTCTCTGTCTCTGGAGATGTTCAAAATCCACCTGGATGCTTTCCTGTGCAATTTAGTCTAGGTGATCCTGCTGTTGCAGGGGAATTGGACTGGATCATCTTTCAAGGACCCTTCCAATACCTATTGTTCCTATGATTTCAAAAAGGTCAAACTATTGTCCACAAATAGCAAAGCCTCCCCAATAAATAAGACAGACAGAACTCTGAGTAACGACAGATGTAGGTGCATGTTGCTCTTGCAAGTCCTTTCACAGCAGACAACCAGACAACTTGGAAGTAAATCATGTAGATCACGCCCATGATACTCGTTTTTAGAGATTTTTGGGGTTTTTAAGGACATGATTTTTGCGTAGTACCATGGGAAAAATAACATCCCACTGCTCTCCCCTTATTTTCTTATGATCTACTGGAGCTTTTTATTCCAGGGAGGGGAACAGGAGAAGGACGTGGCCGATGGGCTTGTAATTTACATATCTATATTTCTTTTATATTGCAAGTACGTTCCATTTGTTCCAAAAATACGTAACGATCGAAAATGGGGACAATTTTAATGACTTTGGTTCATAATACTTCACGTCTTGCTGCCAGACTCTTAGTCAATCAAAGTAATGTTACAAAGGAACAGCCAACAGCCAATTTTGACATCCTTTGAGCAGGTCAGTTATAAGCCAATTAGCTCTACCTACTTGGTCTCCAAGGTCTGAATAAAATATAGCCTATTTTGATTAGCAGCAATACTTCCTCCAGTGTCTTAAAGCAGTCTGTAAAAACACTTAAAACCCCACGGAATTGTTAAAGAAAGCCTCGACCGTACTGAAGTCAATTATCATAGTACAATTTCTCGTGACTTCTTGCAGATTACAGGAGCTCCTGATTCGCACGGCATCATCCCAGTTTTATTGGACAGCAGAAAACCCAAGCGCTGCATCCATCAGAGCTTTTCCTTCTGCTGAACACAACTTTTCTGCAACGTAAGGTAAACTGAAGGCATCAATCCTGAATCCCAGCAAAATCACTGGTGAGCTAACTTCGACAAAAGGAAACCACTCGGAATGACATTTATATGCATCACACAAGCATCACCATGCGTTTCACATTATTTATAAGTGGCAGATCCTCCTTGAATACAGATAGTTCGACAAGAAAAGTAGTTATTTAAATTGGCTAAAATAAGACTCAAATGATTTCAGGAATTCATTTCACTTTGTAATTAATGTTTTTAATTAGACAATGGGTTTTTTTTCTTGTTAATCATGTCATTTTTAAGAGGGAAGAAAAATATGGATGTTTAATTTCTTCAAGGATGAGCAATCTAAGCTTTTCACCACTTCAGTTATGAGGGGTTTTTTCATTATTTGCACATAGCCTTCCCCAATTAGGTATTAACATCTGCTTTGGGACCACATTCATGAATAGGAACTGCTAGACAATCTTAGGCTTATATGTAGTCACATATCTCTCTTTCAAAACTATCCCAGTGGTTCACACAATACAGACCTCATGTACACAGTGAACTTCACAACAGCAGACCTGATGGAGAATAAAACACCCAAAAATAAATCATCACCAAAAAAACCTGACCCAAACACAAAACGCTCACTAACACAAAGGCTAAATATCTCAAGCAGCATGGAGAGAACAAGCTTTAATTTGTTGAAGAAACTCCCAACTAGGAAAGCTGTTTAGAAATCAAATGCCTCTGAAATCTGCCTTGAACTCTGATGCATGAAAAAGACTCCGCATGCTGACTCTCTCCTGGATAACTGCCTATCTTCTTGACAGTGTTTGGCTACCCATCCTCTCACTCTCCAAGCTATGATGAATAGCTGGGATGTAGTACTATTTGTCCACAGATAACCATAAATCTTTATAAAGACATTTCGTAGCATCCTCTCCACTTAACTGAAGGGGCATCCAGAAATGGCTTCTTTCAAATCATCCAGTAGGTCAGAACTGGGCTTGAAACTCAACTATGATCTCCTGTGTGCTGGTGCAAGCACTTTGTGCACTGGGCAGCTTATCTCTCAAAGCTGCTAGATAAGGCCAGAAGCAAATATTGATCAAATGGAATAGTGCTGCAAGGATCTTATGGAGAGACATGATTTTATGAGAGAGTGGTGCTAATTTAGACACAGAAGCCTGTCACAAAAACCTCATTAGCTCACGAATTAAGAAAATAAGGTTTTTCTAATATGCATTATTATTTTAGTACTTTGTTCACTTGGTCTAGCATGGCATTGGGAATAATCAAACCTTGCACAAGTAAACTTGGCAGCTTTTTGCAACGGTTCTGAATTCCAGCACTCCATCAGCAAGAGCTGGTGAAGCACTACTCAGCAGAGCCCTTTCTCCTCGGGTCTCAGTGTAATTCAATTCAACTTAATGCACTCAAACTGCAAACCAAATGCAGCAGTTATCTTCTGTTTATTTGATGCACGTAACACATAGGCAGCAAGAGAGGCATTGTTGGCTGGCTTTGTTTCTGCACAAGCCACCCACAAGGATTTTGTCAACATTTTCTTAAGGGAAGCGTGAGAAGGGATGAGAAAGAGTTTATTTCTAAGCAAGATCTGGAGTCTCCTTCTCTGGAGATCTTCAAGCCACGCCTGGATATGTTCCTGTGTGACTTGGTCTAGGTGATCCTGCTGTGGCAGGGGGTTGGACTGGATGATCATTTGAGGTCCCTTCTGATCCCTAATGATTCTATAATACTCCAAAAGAAAAGATTATGGAACATGAAGTATGTGTAAAGAGATTGCTTGTAAGCAAATACAGTATATACATTGACACCTATTACGCTTCTTTTGTGATAACATACAATTCTGTGTGTCTTGCCTAACAAACTCTGTCCCTCTCACAGGACCTTCATTAAACATAAGCACATAGACATGGAAAATAGATATTTTTTCCTCACACCTCTTTATTGTAGAATCTTCCTGCAGCAAAACCCAGGAGTGATTGCATCTACCCCAACAATAAATCCAGATGAGTACTCTTCACCACGTTTGGTACTGTAATCAACACAGGTAACAGAAAAAATAGGAGACAACATGGGAAAAGAAAACATAAAGATTAAAAGAAGATAAAAGATGTATACCTGATAACCCCAGGGTTTAAAAAGCAGCAGCCCTGGGATTCAGAACCAACTAGAACTGCCAAAAACATTTAACAAGGCTTCTGAAAAGACAGAGGGGACCCTGCACTCTGCTATTGGGAGGGGCACAGCCTACACAAAGCCAGTTGTCTTCTAACCAGATTGGCCTGGCCAAATCCACAGAGCTAACGCTGCTCAGAACCCAATCAAATAGGGTTTCATTGACAGAGAGTGGAATGAAGACCTTACAAACCAGCAAGAACGTAAAACTGAGGGTTGTAAAATGTACTCATGCTTGGGAACGCAAACAAACTCTACCAGAGTAAATTAAAAACAACCATATAGCTGTTTCGTACCCTGAATACAGAAATATTGAAACCTCTTATCAAGCAAACAAGACTACAGCTTCCTTGATTTAACGGTTAATTATACTGCAGCTGATTATTAAAAATCCTGATAAGTGATGCAGCAGAGGCAACTGTATCTGCCTTCTGTAAATGCAAATACGCCATAAACATTTTCTGCAATGTACTACTTCTTCAATTTTCAGATGATTGCCTGTCCTACGTCCATTACCCTTCTGCATTTCCACTGAGCTTTAATTAGAGTTGAAGCATGTCTTGATTTTGCTGATTAAACATCATAAGCAATTTAAAAGGAAGGGTCATCATTTTAAATATGCAGGAAACCACATTTCACTTCCTTTGCAAACCCCAACATTAAATCAAGTCATGTATTTTTTAAGATAGAAGTTCTGATCATTTCAAAGTATAAGTTAATTCTTCAGCCCAGAAAAAATCGGAACTGTTCTTGAGAATGTCTCGAGGGAGCAAAGGGGCTGTAGAGTGCAGGAGGCATATGTGTAATTTGCAGTCAAAACTGCAGATACTGTAATAGGAACATAATGGATACAAGAGGGTGGAAGTTGCTCACACAGGGATGGTCGTTATTTCCCTCCCAGAAATATGTGCTTCAGAAACTTATCTTGCCTGTCTACACCAGCACCATTCATCCTCTATTTACTCTGAGGCTAAAACCAAAATCACTTGCAAGATTATGTATAGAGATATAAAACTGTACATATTCTAACCTCTCTGCTCCGCTGCAGAATCCTAAGGAATGCCCACTGTGGTTTTTAGTTAGTCCACGGCAGAATTTCTCAATGCTTTTTTAGGGTGAGAGCAAGGAAGCTGTGGAGTTGGATACTTATACAGGTATTTCCTTTCCAAAGGTTCATCATTAGAGAGAAGATACTACTTAAATATTTATGTATATTTCATTGAAGAATCTTCCCTAAGCCGCTGTTTACTTTTTCTTACCCATAGCTGTCATAGCATCATTTCATAGAATGATAGGAATCTCCAGAGGTTATCTAGTCCAACTCCCTTGACAAAGTAGGTTCTCCTAAAGCAGGAATACACCCAGGTGGGTTTTGAATGTCTCCAGAGTTGGAGACTCGAAAACCTCTCCCAGCAGCGTGTTCCAGGGCTCTGTTATTTCATTAGTTAACTTCTCTCTATTCTTACACCCTCACAGGCATTGTAATGGCTGGTGAGTGGGCTACTACAGACAAAACAATCTTCACAGAATCAGAGGCATGAGAGGCATGGAAACATTTTGCACATAGATAAACTTCCATGACACAATTTGTTGTTGCAAATGAGACAACACTTCCACTTTTTACTACAAATATTTAAGTGGTGAACACTTATCAATGTAAAACTACCTATCCAGAGCTCCTGCCAAGCTACCTATCCAGAGACTCTGCAAAACCACCTAATCACAGCTCCTGCCAAACATAGGGTTTGCTCTGTGTCACACAATTATATAAATGACTTGGTTTTTGACAGTCAAGTCACTTGTTTAAGTATCTGCATGTAGCTAAAGGCATGTGGATTTGAAAAGGCAATAATGGATTCCCCAAGACCAGACAGGAATCAATGTCTAAGCCAGAAGAGGAAAGCAGAAACCCCAAGTACCTATCTGTAGAAAGACAGGGTGGCAGCGCTCAGTGTGAAAAAAACAGTCCTCCACTTGCAAGCAGCATGCCGACACATCAGCTCTGATCCCCAAACTGTGATTCTTCCCTTGAAATCACCTTAAGCATTCCTTTATCATCATTCTTACAGGGCTGGTGGAATTCCAAGCACAAAACCCCTAACCCAAACCTCAAAACCTTCTGTACTACGATTAAATCGCTAATTGCTTGCACTTTTCTTGTAGAGGTCCTAATTGCACTGTAAATAAAACTATGTACAATATCAGCTGAATTACTTAAACAGTGTAATTACCCTGAAAAATGCTTATAAATAAGAAGTTTGTGGGAAGCTAACAAGGTGGCTTTGCAGTTAGTGCAGAAACTTAAAGTCTAAAGTTGTGCCAAAATGTCCCCCTACGTGAGAAACTTCATATTAGAATACGTTGGTGTGTAAAATGCTTTGGGTGTAAAGGTCAAGGCAGAACAGAGACACAAGCCTTCAGAGAATTTCCAGCCAGTTTAAGAGTAGCTGCTTCTTGTTGTTTTTAGGTTGAATGTAAAGTCCCTTCAAGAACAGTTAAAACGGTTGTGGCTCTTCGCCCTCGGTGCAATGGGCACTGTGAAGAGGCCAAACCTTCCCTGAGTCCGCTTGAGCTGGGAACTTCTACAAGAACTGGGTGACTCTTTTATTTTAGGATGCATAGAAGGGAAAAAAGGATAGAACTTATTTTCTAATTCTAAATCTCCTGACTGCTTCTAGGGAACTGAACTTACATGTTTGCATGTCAAACCCATGATCCCTCACGTGGGCACCTGTGATTTTTGACAGTATCTGGAGTTCACCTGCTACCGGGAAACATTTCTGAATGTGGAAATAAATACAACCTGCATGAGATAACAGAGGCCCTTTTTTGTCATTCTAAGAACATCTCAATGTAAGTGGAACAACAGCAATTTTTACATAATGCTGAAACATCATTTCTTTCCTGTGTGTTACATTATGTATTTTCATCGGTATCTGATAACAGCAAGAGATTGGTAAGCAAACTAAATACTAAGTCTTTAAAGAATTCAGTAGGCTTTCTATACATCCCAGGAGAGATGTGGAAAATAATGCTTCACCTTCCAGAAAACTTAATGTAGTCTGTAAGGTAGGACGTTTGAGGTACAGTCTCTGCATCACAAAATAGCACATTTGCACATTAGGCATCACCACCGATACAGCAAGTAGTCTCAAGGTTAAACAGCCTGCTGATGCTGAGAGCTGAAGCAATGGTTAAGAATTACAGCTAGAGAATAGCTGAACTTCTCCTGAAGTGAACTGATGACCCTCACAAACACAGAGCTCTGAAATAGGTCAATTATTGACTAATAATAATGTTTCTAGGTCCCATTCTTCACCAAATCCATAATGGATAATTTTTCATCTCATGAAATCAATGAACAAGGAAACTTTTCCTGAGTTGTCATGGAAGTTATGCCTCTTCTTACCTCTGGAAAGTCTAGGCAGACTAATTAAAATCAGTGCACAGAGTTAATCAGTGCCTGACCAGGGCAAAGAGAACATCATCCTTTCTCAGTGGGAATAAAAATCCAGAAAGTCTGATGTGGGAGAAATGCAAATGCACACCAGAAACACCAGCGTGACTTACACATGAAAGGCTTAGAAAGAAGTGAGATTCTGTGTTCAGTCCAGCACCCTTGTAATTTCAGTGCCTTAGTGGCAGTGGGGGTCCACCTCTTACGCCTTTTAGGGTCTCATCACACTTCATCACTAACTGGTAACTCAGTGCCAGCCATGCTGGGATCTCTCTTTTGGTTCTCAGTAGAACCAGCCGTAGTGGTGACAATTACAGCACCATAAATGAACAAACCATCAGCTGGGGCACTGCAATTTATCTGTTTATTTACACACAACGGCAACACCATTGCATAGCATAGCCCAGAATCCATACTACCAGCCTCAGAGATCCACATTTATGCTGAATTTAGCCATTTTAAGTGTGTCAGTGGCCAATTTAAAGTGACATCAAGCAAAACACTCTTCCCCTCAAGAGATTTGTCAAGTTCAGACTACCATGCCCTTGGAACACATTGGAACTCACACTGGTGTAAACTGCGTGTGCAAACTGAAAGCTACTCACAGTCCTGTGAGATAAACTGTTCATTATTTATATCCTGCAGCATACAATTTGAAAAATCAAGTGGATTTGCTTACTAGAATCCAAAACGGTAGCATCCATAACAAGCTGTGTATTTGAATTGCACCTTGCTACTAATTTTATGTCCTGTAGCATCAGATATCTCACTGAAGTGACTCCACTTTGACAATAGTCAATGTTTGTGTCCTCAGAGGTCACATACCAAAGTCATCACATAGCTGAAAGCTTCAAGACACTTAGCAGGTAGTTCAGAAAATCCAGGTGAAGAGGAGTTTGGTTGATGATGCTGGTTCATGCAGAAGCCCCTGACACTCTGGTAGACTGTAAAAAGGTGCAGGCAGAGCTGGGCCTCATGGAAAACCACAGCATTTGCCATCCTCTTCCCCCAAAAAAGAAATCCTCATTGCAAATAACATGTTGTAGTTGTCAGCTGAGAACTGTGTTAGACACAGCCATCCAAGTAATTGCACTGGAAGTGCTAGAGAGCAGATGTCTGCCCCGCTCAGCAACAGAGCGACACCAGTCTGACAATAGAAGACACAGACAATAAAGAAAATGAGGGACGAGTAACGTTTTTCATCCTGTTAATTCCAGTCCCTATCTGTGGAAATCCAAGGCTAAGTGTGCTAATAATAAATACTACCATCTATTACTAGACAAAACCCAAAAGGTCTTAACACATACATTTGTTTTCTGGAAGCAGCTTTACATGGTCTCAGGAGATTACAGCATTTAAATGTGGCACATTTAGCTTTATAACTGAAAGTCAGAACAGGTCATGTCCACAGAGCCCAGTTTTCAGAAAACAGGTATTCAGCACTTTCAGTAAATGAGGCAGAGTTCAAAGTATCAGATCCCTGCAATTGGTAGTCACGTCAGGAAGTCCTGGCCTAAATATTCATCTAGGCAACCGGTGGGTCTGTTCCATCATGATTCAGTATCTAGTGCCTTGTCCCTCCAGCATAAGAATTGCTGGGCATTTCACCTAAGGAAAATAAGGTTCAAATTATTTAGAAACTGGGGAGCTAAACTGGAGTCACTTGGGGTTTTTTTTAATGTAATAACTGCAATTGCTGTTTAGATTTCCCAATCAAATCCAAAATCAGCAATGCAATGGACTTCTATCACATGAACTCAGACCTAGACGCATCTTAAGTACCAGATATATTAGATTAACAACAAGATTTCACAAACAGCAAGAATCCAGATAAATTTATGTTAACTTCAGATAAAATCCTGTTATAAACGAAACACCAGTACTTATGGGATTTGTTCATCACTGTTGCCAGAATGTCCTGTAACACTCATCCTGACTCTGGCTGTGCAAGCTAAATTTGCTGCGATTAGTAGGGCTGAAAGAAAAACGACTGCACTAATATTCAAGCTGTTTGAAGAGAGGTTTACTGCCCCCAAAAGAATCGTTTAATTATAACACACCATTTTCTTTAGAACTACATATAAAAGAGTTAATTTGCCTAAGCATGCACCAATGGGGCTAATGGGTAAAGGTTTTTATTAGGGATGTGCCAAACGGTTCAATAGCTATTTGAATACTGTAGAGAGCTCTCAAACATATAGCTTTGGTGTGCAATAATTCTGGTCAATTAATGAGTTTATTTCCTTCATAGATATTCTTTTAGAAGTGCCCCATCATCCAGGTAGTGCTGTTCAGAGACATGTCATAGAATCATTAGGGATCGGAAGGGACCTCAAAAGAGCATCTAGTCCAATCCCCCTGCCATAAATATTTGGTCTTTCCTGGTAAATTCTAAGGACACGATACTTTTCTGTCACAGGAAGAAACCTGCAGAGAAATACATAAAAAATGCCATACCAAATTCCCCTTGGACTTGAGTTAATTGGTGATAATCTGGCTGCAACCAGTGAAATCACGTGAGCTATAAAACAACCTCCACCAGTCTTCTTTCCATTTGAGCACAGAGTGCTACATGGCAGAGGATGGCACATGCAGCAACCCTTCCAGCATTACTTACGAGAGACAGCCACTAATAGTACTCTAAATTTCAGCGTAAATGTAGCTCTGGTATCTTTGCACTATTTCATATCTCCACATACCTATTAATTTGAGGTTTTAATAGCTGTCAGGAATCAAAAACCAAACAAAGAAGCAGTAAAGTCTCTTGGCCTGTACTACAGAGGCTTCTGCCAAGAAGCTCCATGTCTGGCATAGCCAATATAAGCAGCAGAAAGAGCCCCACTGCAAGACAGCAATAAACCCAGCAAAACTGCATTTCCATTCATTACAGTTCTCCTGATTTATGGGTTAGATGGAAAGACACCAGTGTTGGCACAGCTGTGTCGATGTAGAATGACAGAAGTAGTTCAGATCAAGCCTGATGCAGATATCACTGTTGCCACAGACCAGGACATAACTGGCCTCTGAAGCACATTGTAACTGCCAAGCTGAGTGAAAAACTCAGCAATAAAGATATCTGAGTTTTGGATTACGCTTTCTGTCGTTACAGCACACCTTGCTATGCTGACTACATGATATCCCAAGCAAAACCCACCTTTGCAGAAACTCTAATGTAGGAACAATTGAATAAATTCAGGGGCAGACGCTCATCTCTTCACAGAGCACAGTTAAAAGGATGTAAGGGGAACAGGGGCAGGATGTTCAATGGGGTATAAGCACAAAAATGATGCAGGGGATGCAGACTGAAAGTCAGTCTTCCATGACCTTTTGTCCTGAACTCTGAAGTTTCTAACACTGATTTTAGCTTCAATAATCTGGTTCATCTTCAGTTACCTGTTGATATGTTACTCATACNCTCAAAAGAGCATCTAGTCCAATCCCCCTGCCATAAATATTTGGTCTTTCCTGGTAAATTCTAAGGACACGATACTTTTCTGTCACAGGAAGAAACCTGCAGAGAAATACATAAAAAATGCCATACCAAATTCCCCTTGGACTTGAGTTAATTGGTGATAATCTGGCTGCAACCAGTGAAATCACGTGAGCTATAAAACAACCTCCACCAGTCTTCTTTCCATTTGAGCACAGAGTGCTACATGGCAGAGGATGGCACATGCAGCAACCCTTCCAGCATTACTTACGAGAGACAGCCACTAATAGTACTCTAAATTTCAGCGTAAATGTAGCTCTGGTATCTTTGCACTATTTCATATCTCCACATACCTATTAATTTGAGGTTTTAATAGCTGTCAGGAATCAAAAACCAAACAAAGAAGCAGTAAAGTCTCTTGGCCTGTACTACAGAGGCTTCTGCCAAGAAGCTCCATGTCTGGCATAGCCAATATAAGCAGCAGAAAGAGCCCCACTGCAAGACAGCAATAAACCCAGCAAAACTGCATTTCCATTCATTACAGTTCTCCTGATTTATGGGTTAGATGGAAAGACACCAGTGTTGGCACAGCTGTGTCGATGTAGAATGACAGAAGTAGTTCAGATCAAGCCTGATGCAGATATCACTGTTGCCACAGACCAGGACATAACTGGCCTCCAAAGCACATTGTAACTGCCAAGCTGAGTGAAAAACTCAGCAATAAAGATATCTGAGTTTTGGATTACGCTTTCTGTCGTTACAGCACACCTTGCTATGCTGACTACATGATATCCCAAGCAAAACCCACCTTTGCAGAAACTCTAATGTAGGAACAATTGAATAAATTCAGGGGCAGACGCTCATCTCTTCACAGAGCACAGTTAAAAGGATGTAAGGGGAACAGGGGCAGGATGTTCAATGGGGTATAAGCACAAAAATGATGCAGGGGATGCAGACTGAAAGTCAGTCTTCCATGACCTTTTGTCCTGAACTCTGAAGTTTCTAACACTGATTTTAGCTTCAATAATCTGGTTCATCTTCAGTTACCTGTTGATATGTTACTCATACATCATACAATCATAGAATCATCACCCAATTGCATTTTCCATTGTAATCTAGAACAAATGACTCAAGTCCAACATGACAAAACATGCAAAGATTTGACTTGTGAGGGGTAATTTTTAGAAGCAGAGAACCATACAACTGGCTTAGGCTGGAAGGGACATTAGAGAACAGCCAGTTCCAAACCCCAAACCCCTGACCTTGGGCAGGGACACCTCTCACTAGGCCAGACCACCCTGAGCCCCATCCAATATGGTCTTGAATGGCTCCAGTGCCTCAGCACCCTCGTAGTGAGGAATTTCTTTCCAAAATCTAATCTAAATCTCCTCTCCTTCAGCTTGAAAAAATTCCCCGTTACACTATCACTAGAATTCCTCATAAAAAGTCCTTCTCCAGCTTTCCTGTACTGAAAGTTGCTATAAGATCCCCCTGAAGCCTTCTCCAAGCTGGATAGCCCCAACTCCCTCATCCTGTCATCATATAGGAGAGGTGCTCCAGTCCTCTGATCATCCTTGTGGCCTCCTCTGGACTCTCTCCAGCATTTCCACATCTTTCTTGCATTGGGGGCTCCAGAACCAAACACAGTACCCCTGCTGAGAACTCAGAAGAGCAAAGTGGAGGGAAAGAACCACCTCCCTTGACCCGGTGTTCACACTGCTTTTGACACAGCCTGGAATACGGTTGGCCTTGTGGACTGCAGTCATGTATTGCTGGCTCATGTCGAATTTCTCATCTACCGACACTTCCCAGTCCTCCTCAGGAGGATTTTTCATAAACATTGCTTTACCTTGTCATTTTAAAACTGATCCAGAAATCACTGGATTAACTAGAATTTAAATCAAATCATTCTAGCAGCTGTTTCATTCTTACTGTAACTCCCCCAGACTGACCAGCTCCTTTAAATACACTTCTTAGCAGTGTTCTACAAGGAATACTTTCCGATACCAAACAGCAAAACACCCTCTCATAAATCCGTTTAGTCTCTTTTAAATGTATAAGCTGGTACAAAGGGAAAACAAACCGGCAAGAAGTCAACCACAAATAGGGGGGAAAAAAGAAGAGCTATTCAGCAATTTCCATGATTAGATTAGTGAGCTCCTGCTTTAGCAAGCCAGGGAAAAGCACAACTGCAGAAATGAACACCCAGCTGCAGAGATGCCAAGGATTCTCATAGCAACTGGCTGTATTTTGATCTTATTTGTAAATTAGTTCTGTTCAATAGTCCTTAAAAGGACTTCTAGAGAATTTCATTCAATTATTTGCATGCTTTCAAGACAGTATGAGTACATCATGATTTAAGACCTCCCAGGGAGTTTCCAGCAGTGATGGAGTGGACAGCAGGATGATTATGAGCCAGCAATGTGTTCTTGTGGCCAAGAGGGCCAACAGCATCCTAGGGGGGGATCAGAAGGGGGGTGGTTAGCAGATTAAG
>VZRI01008193.1:64738-75495 GCA_013397515.1 Upupa epops | reverse complement strand
GGGGATTGGACTAGATGATATTTCGAGGTACCTTCCCATCCCTAATGATTGTATGATTCTATGAAGACACAGAGAAGTCCATTGCACTCCTTAATAGGCATCAGTGATGAAAAACTGCTCTCTGAACACTCCTCTCTGTGCTGCCTGTTGTTTCTTCTGATCCTTTCTGAACCCTCTTTCTTTACTTCTCTTTTCCTTCCATCTGATCTCATGCAGTTCCACTGAAAGAGGTGGGAAAAATTAGGAGACCTAATATAACCATTGTGATCTAGCTATTAGCTGTCCTTGAATGGTCTCTGTTTGCCCTTGACCTTTATCCAGATGGTTTCTTTGGATGGTAGAAACAACCAGCCCTTCTGAGATGGTTCTTAGGGTTCAAGTCTTCAAAAGCATTCAAATGTCTATCCTCTATTGGAAAAAAAAAGAGAGTCTAGTAACTAAATATTTATGCAAATCTGTCTCTAGGCATTATGTATTAAACTGCTCTGCCTGTGTTGTGTTACAAAGAAATATTAAATCTTTATGTAAAAACACTTTTTCTATTCAAAGGGAGCCTTTTTATTTTAACCTTATGCTGCTTGAGGATTATCCTCTGTGGGTTTAACATTGCTAAGTTACCTCTGTAATGACTTTGCTTAGCCTTTAACAAATGAAGTTGTAAATAAATAAGTGAAATGCTGTATGAGTAGCCCAACACGTATAACAGAGGATATGAACATCTGGATAATAGAAGCTGGAGATTCCCTCCAGGAGAATAGTTCTAGCTCATTAATCATATATCTAATAGCTCCACCGTTATTGTCTTTAATTACAGGAAAAAAACAGTGAACATGAGAAGGAATATTTGTGAAGCTAACATTTATGGAGTTTCACATCTGTACTACTGTGCCTTCCTTTGCCTTTCTGTCCTTTGGCTGTATGATCACACAGCCAGCAACTATCTCATTTACAGTAACGAGCCAAGCACAGCTAGTGCCATTGATCCAGTGCTGTGATATGCGATAGCATCCCACTGACCAGGGAGGGGCTCTGAGTCTCCATGAGGATCCATGCTGGCATTTTGTCCCCCGAGATGCATTGGCGGCATTTCTTATAAGATATTTTGGAGGATGCTCCTAATATTCTTCAACAATCGATGGCATAAATGAGACTATATACACACTTCTAGCTACCTCAAGCCAATACTCCATGCCAGTAGCTTTTTATTTGTTTTTCCCCCTCCTATTATTCCCTGCTTTGCCATTTCTGAGCGTTGTGGGGTTTTTTTCTCCTGCTATTAGGACAATAACAAAAAGCAGTGAGGGCAGAAGCCATGTCAGCAAAAAACCATGAACTTTACAACATTTACATGGTGACATTTTTACAGTGGCCAGATGATTACCTAATGACATCTCCAGAGCTTCCAGAGGTTACAGCAGTCAGGGTCATAAGACAGTTTTTTTGCTTTCTATGACTATCCAGGGAAGAAAAGGTCCACAAGGGAAGAACCTTGCTCTTTCTCTGGCAATGAACTTGGCAACTTGAAATAAAGGGAAAAGTACACAAGTTCCTGAGACTGCAAGTAATCATCAGCATTTGATACTTCTGAAATTGTTTTCCTAAGTTATGGGATAAGAAGATACAGACATGGCTTTGTCCTGTTTACCCTTCCTAGTAAGGATCTCTTATTTGCTCAACAACAAGGTCATCGTATTTAGCACAGCAACTCTTTTAGCAGTTGGAACTGAATACCGTTGAATACATTGACCTTTATAAAGATTTAAAAATAACCTTGAATGTTGTCTTGCATTAGTTTAGCTTTCATTATTATTCAATTGCATCTGATGAGCTGGCAGTAATTTCCACTTCTGGTTGCTATTGTTTCTCATGGAACAAACACCTTCGCATACCTACAGGGCAAGCTATATACAGAAAAGTGTACAAAAATCTCCCTGCTAACAAAATGAAGATAAAACACATAGGTACAGTAGATATCTAGGACATCTATGAGGCCAGCATCTCATTTGCTCATCCTCAATGTAATTAACTGTATAAAATTTACAGAAGTTTTTGCTATTGTTTTCTATTTTTCCTCATGTGACTTAGCAATCCTCTTATACCTTCTTGTGACAGTGTGAAGCAAGCAATGAAGAACTTCTTTCCGGCTAACAGTACTCAGAAAAATAATTGTCCCCTATAGAATCATTGGAATCATAGAATCATTAGGGATCAGAAGAGATGTTGATATGGAACCTCCTCTGTTCCAGCTGGCACCCATTGCCCCTTGTCCTATCACCAGATGACCTTGAGAAGAGCCTGGCTCCATCCTCCTGACACCCACCCCTCACAGATTTATAGACATGAATGAGGTCACCCCTCACCCTCCTCTTCTCCAAACTCAAGAGACCCAGCTCCCTCAGCCTTTCCTCACAAGGGAGCTGTTCTACTTCCTTCATCATCTTCATTGCTCTACTCTGGACACCGTCCAGCAGTTCTGCGTCCTTCTTGAAGTGAGCGGCCCAGAAACAGTACTCCAGATATGGTGTCACTAGTGCAGAGTAGAGGGGGAGAAGAACCTCCCTCGATCTGCTAACCACCCCTCTTCTGATCTCCCCCCAGGACGCTGTTTGCCCTCTTGGCCACAAGAGTGCATTGCTGGCTCATAGTCATCCTGCTGTCCACTAGGACCCCCCAGGTCCCTTTCTCCTCCACTGCTCTCCAACAGGTCAGTCCCCAGCCTATACTGCTGCCTGTGGTTCTTCTCGCCCAGATGCAAGGCCCTACACTGACCCTTGTTGTACTTCATTACATTACTTTCTGCCACAGAACAGCCGCACAGGAATAGGCCCTTCTGCAAAAACCCCTTCCCTATACTTGAATAACAATCAACACTGGCGTGCAAAGGTGTTTTGTTCTTTGCAACTACAAAATAAACTGGGAAAGAAATGCTTCATTAGAGTATGAACCCAAGACTCACGCCAGCTGCCCTCAAGTGGCATCTTTGCCCCATTGTATTTGGTGCTATGTCAAAAATTCGTGGAGATATATAAATGCCTACTGTACTTCCAAGCAGAACAATCAAGACTGCAAGTAGCAACAAAGTGCAGATGACATAGGATTATTTAAGTGCTTTGCCAGGTACAACTCAGGCTTCTGCCACACAAAGGACAATCTACTGGGTTTTGCCTAGCAACTCCATTACTCGGTTCTGTCAGTAATTCCAGTCTAAGTCCAAAACATATTCTGTGTTTATTCTGCAAACCCAATATTATTGTTTTCCTAAATAAAAATGTTCATTTATGTTTAATTTGATAAAATTCTCCAAGTAACACCCAGTTAACCTGATATACCAGTCCCTGGGTTGCTGGTATACAGGATAACGTCGTAGCTGATCACATAGAAGTCATGTAGCTAAGGATGCTTGCAATTTTAGCCAGGTTTTCAAAAACTATGTAGTTTGAACACTGTTCTATGGGACAGCAAAAGCAATTCAAGGTCATGGATGCATCTTACTCAGAAAGCATCTTATATGGCAGCGTTACATGCGGGTATGATGTTTTGATAAGACCCAAGCAGCTTGGAAAGAGACCAGAATACTGTTCCTTGTGGCTGCTGCTACATTTTCCTCACTTTCTATACAACACCTCTAAAATGTGTGTGGAGGCTTTATTCATAAAACTGTATTTGGAAGGGGCTAATGTACAAAGCAGCATAATGCTAGAAAACTCATCTAGCTGGTGCTTCATCTCAGGCTTCAGCTCATCTATATGCTAATTTGAGCTGGATGCAAGCTGGATTCTTCCAGAGTCTGTGCTCCTAACATCCTTTTAACACATAATTTAATATCATGATTTGGGGATAGGCAGTAGAAGTTAGTGTGTTGTGTTGTTCTGTAAATCTGTTGATCGCTTCTTTCAGGGCTATCACATCAAGAATTGCCTTTTCGGCTGAGAGGAAAACAAGGTGCGTCGCTCTGATCTGACTCATTGTGCCAGATACGCAACACCGAAGAGCATTAAATAACACTTCACAGCTGCTAATAAAGAAGAATAAATAACACGGTTCCAAGGCACAAGAAAGTGTCTATTTTTACACAGGCAACTGAACCACTTCTCACTGAAATGCCAGTATTTGCATGTGAAACTTCCTCTCTAATGCTCGTTGTAACTATTGACTCTCAGACCCCTGCAGCACAGGAAAAGAAAACCATAGAATCAACACAGATTTGGTGAATGGAACTCTATTACCAGGAGAAAGGAGTCCAAACCCAAGAATTATTGTACTCCACAAGAAAACAAAAGGAAAAGCTATTAATTTTTAAATGTGCTTCCTGCTTTAGGATAGAAAGCTGATGCAAAGACCTTCTTTAGGGCTTCACTTATACTAGATTCCATTTCCCTCCCAGAGATAACTTATCCTGCCTTTTATCAAAAGGTTTTGTTGCAGAGTTAAGTTTTGTGGGATTCTGTTAAGATGAGGTTTGTGGACAAGGGGCAATGGGTACAAGCTGGAACAGAGGAGGTTCCATATCAATATCAGGAGGAACTTCTTCCCAGGGAGGGTAACGCAGCAGTGGAAGAGGTTGCCCGGGGGGTTGTGGAGTCTCCTTCTCTGGAGATGCTCAAGACCCTTCTGGACTGTTCCTGTGCGACTTGGTCTAGGTGATCCTGCTGAGGCAGGGGGCTTGGACTAGATGATCTTTCGAGGTCCCTTCTGATCCCTAATGATTCTATGATTATTTACAGAGGAGCATAAAACTACTTATTTCATAGACATTTTCCTGGTGAAACTGCACCAGAGGAAAGGAAATGTGTTAGCAGACACTGAACTAATGGTCACAAACAACTGGACACTTAATTTTAAATCCTAAGCAGAGTATGATTGCAAACAACAAGAAAAAAGACTCCAAATCATCAATATTCATAGAGCTCTTACCTGGAGGATAACATCCTCTATGAAATGCAAAGCGGCCACACATGGTTACCCAGCACACCTGCCTCCCTATTAGACAATATTTTTAATAATCTTTATTTCCTTTGATCTGTTAACTTCCAGCACAGACCTAGAAAAAGAATTTTCATAATTCCATTGGAGTCTTGGGCTAGAATTGTCTCAGCTAGTAGGTCTGCATCATCTCTTGGCTGTACTCTGTGACAAAGCATCAGAGAATCACAGAAGAGAATCACAGAATAATCCTGGTTGGAAAGGGTCTCCTAGATCCTTGAGTCCAACCATCCCTACACCAACAAAAATCTAAAGACCTGAGAGATGGACAAACACAAGCTAACCTACTCCATGCTTCCACTCAAGCAGGGCATGAAGCACTGTGGCTACACGGTTCTTCAGTACCGCCAGGGATGAGGACACCACCACCTCTCTGGAAAGGCCCTGCCAGTGCCCAACCACTCTTTCTGGCAAGAATTTATTCCTAAGATCCATTCTAAACCTCCCCTGCCTCAACTGCAGACCATTGCCCCTGGTTCCCCTACAACCTCCCTTCAAGTGGTTGTAGAGGCCAAGGAGGTCCCCCTCAGCCTCCTCTTCTCCCAACTAACCCTGCCCAGCTCCCTCATCCTCTCCTCAGACAACTGGTTCTCTAAACCCCTTCTGAGCTTGGTAGCTCTGCTCTGGACCCATGCCAGCATCCTCATGTCTTTCCTGTAATGAGGGTCCCAGAACTGAACACAGCGCTTCAGACAGAGGGCAGAGTATAAGAGCACAATAACTTCCCTTCTCCTGCTGACCACACTGTTTGTGATCCAGGCCAGGATCCTGTTGGCCTTCTTGGCTACCTGGTCACACTGCTGGCTCATATTAAGCCTCCTTAATCATGTGAGGCTGCTATTTCTGTTTACTGCCTAGCTGCTAGCAACCCCATGGGTTTGCCTAGAAGCACATTGTACTTACATACTGCATTCATAGGTTATATGCACTAGGCACACACAGGTCACCCTCTATCTTACCCCTATGCAACAAAACATGGTTTATTAATTCTTGATCTATATTGGTGTGGGGAGACACATTAGAAAAAGGACTCTGAACTGGTTTGTCTGGGTTGTTCTGAGTGACCCATAGCCTGTGCAGCCTGAAATCCTGAGCCTCATCTGCAGGAAAGCAGACATAAAATGCTCACGAGGGGCACTGGGATAAGAACTACAAACAAAGAAGGAGTAATGGAGAGAAATCACTTCACACTATCCAGGTGCCAAACTAATTTGAAAACATAACATATCCTTATGAATTAATTAGTATCCTCCAATTCTTTTATTAGGATCTAAATTTGCATTAAAAAAGTTCAAACATGAAAAACCATAATCGTTTTTATGAACTTATTTAATTTTCTGATAGCATAAGATCTCCCGTTTGATGTGTCTATCATAACAGGTTGTCATAAATGAAATCAAGCTTGAAATCCCTACATAGTACAGAAGTGCAGCAAGTAAAAGGTAATAGACAAAGACATTCATACCTAGGTTGACTCTTCTAACTCTCTGCACCTACTGTATATCACAGGAAACTAAACTCATTGAAGCTGTAACAAGCAATGATATTACTGTACCCTTTTTCTTTCTCCAGCAGCAATGCACAGAGTGCATCGATGGATCAGACCCCTTTTCTGAATGTAGCCTCAAATAACCTGCAGTAAAACTAAAACAGCACAAACTCAGCTGCCATCCCCACCAGTGGGGCCAATTCTGGTGGCTGCCATAACACTGTCAACTAATAAACAGTGTCACCAAGTGCTAAGCCAACATCTGCATTTACAGCTCGCAATACTTTACAAAGGTTCATGTACACAACTTAGACTGACACCAAATTAAATCCAAATTAAGAGTTCAAGCAATTTTGAGGAATTAAAAACTTGAGGTTTCCAGTTACTTGGAAATTACTTGCATAGATTTATGTAATTACTTGCATAGATTTATGTATCCCAGGTAAGAGGTGATTTGAAGTTGCTTGGCTCAATCCTAAAAGGGTGATGGAAAATGTTTGAGAAAAACTCTTCCTAAGCACTGAATGTTACTGTACAAGTCAGAAGGGCAGGGCATTATACCTGCAGGAGTAATAAGATTTAATCAATTATGATCAGAGGGCTGGAACACCTTTGCTACGAGGACAGGCTGAAGGAGCAGGGGTTCTTCAGTCTGCAGAAGTCTCTACAGGGACCTGGTAGTGACCTTCCAGTACCTGAAGGGAACCTACAAGAAGGCTGGAGAGGGATGGTTTGTGAAGGCCTGTAGTGATAAGGCAAGGAGCAACGGTTTCACATTAGAGAAGGGCAGATTGAAACGGGATGTTAGGAAGTTCTTTAGCAGGAGGTTGGGTAAACACTGGAACAGTTTGCCCAGGAAGGTAGTTGAAGTCCCCATTCCTGGAGATATTCAAGGTGAGGCTCAATAAAGCTCTGGGCAACTTGATCTAGTTGAGGATATCCCTGCTCACTGCAGGGGTGTTGCACTAGATAACCTTTGAAGATCTCTTCCAAACTGGGCCATTCCACAATTCTACAATGATTTTTGTTGCTAATTTCATACTACCTCTTTTGTTCAAACATCGTTTAAGGTATATGTTGGTTGCTTTACAGAACCAGACTGATAGAGTTTCAACTTTCCTAGGAAGCTCAGTCAATATCACACATCCCTAATAAGTAGCTGTTGTTAATAGTTAATATTAACATACAAGTTTTCTCATCAAAGTATCTAAAGAATATCCAGGCTCAAATATGTCCATGAGTTAAAAGGCTGATGAGAAAAAAATGATTCTATTCTTGCACTAAATGCTACTTCTGAGCTAAGACTAAAAATTAACAGGCCTCCTGGTAGGGAGCTTAACTAGTCTGGAATCAGCATAGTTCATTATAAGCCTGAAGCAGACTACTGGTACCATCAGGTTCAATGGCTGATGCTGTGTACAGCACACCCGAGAGCTGCCCACGAGGAATTTCAGAGTGTACTTCAGTTAGCAAAGGACACCTGAGAACAACATACCAAATCCCAGCCGCTGACTAATTGACAATAAGCAAAATTATGGCAACAGTTAGTGGCTAATGAGCACGATATAATCAATTGAAATACTGTGTTAGCAGAAAAGACAGTTCAAAGAGTTTTCACATACTAGTTATTTTCTTCTCATGGCAATTGCTGTGAGCTATGCTTTGCCAGTGCAAATCGGAAAGATAAATACTGGACACCATCCATGAAGGCTAAAATCCATATCCTGCTAGGAACAGAAAACATCCAGTCACTATCGAAGACCAGGTATACCAAACGAGTTATACATTGGGAAAGGAAAGTCGAATGTTGTCTTCATTTCCTTGGTACCAAGCCTTCAGGCCGGTATAAAACAGCAAAAGGTTTGTGTCCCGCTCTAGGATCGATATCTCCACATCTTTTCTTTTTGACAACTCTATCAAACTGGTAGAGGCACGGTGAGACATGGATTGCTATCTCATCACCCTGAGCAGACAGTACTCTTCTGGTAGAGCTGACATCCCAACAAAAATACGGGCAAGGAAGGAAAAGCAGAGTAACCTGGCAGAAACAGAGTGATTAGATGCACATATAACAGGATTTAAAAGACAAGGGAGAAACAATTGCACCTAAACCTTTGTGAAGAGATCATCCCAAAGTGAAGAGACAGGAATATATCACTGTGATTCTGATTTTGGAACTTCACCTGCTATTTGTAGAATGGATGCATGATTCATTCTCTCCTCCAAACCTCCCCCTTTTCTATTACTCAACTTCTCCCAAACCTGCCAGGCATAGAGATTCATGCCTTCAGTACTGAAACAAGCCTCTAAACTGCAAAGGTATCACATGTTGGTTTCATCTACCCTGAGATAAACCCTGCTATATCTACAGAAATACAGCAGTGGAAGATCTTGTATCACACTGGTTTCTAGTGCAGAGCTTTCCTGGGTAATGCTGGATACAACACCCATGGAAACTCAGTCAATTGGCCAAGTGAATACATTGCTTCAAATTGTTTTCTAAGAGATATCTTTTCAAATTCATTGCTGTTTCCACCAGACAACTGACAGTAGTCTACTCAGAAAGTGTGATCAATACTCTTACACTCCCACCTATGCAATTCCTTCCAGTGCACAAATTTTCAGGAAGATTTCAGGAAGAAGGACATTTACTGCACACACATTTACTGTAGTAATGTGTGTAACACAGATTCATAAGGGATGGGAAGGGACCTCAAAAGATCATCCAGTCCAATCCCCCTGCCACAGCAGGATCACCTAGACCGTGTGGCACAGGAACACATCCAAGCAGCATTGCTGTACTCAGTAAAATTATTAGCTTTACAGAAATGTGAAGGAAATCAGAGAAGCCAAAATAACCAAATCATCTAATAGATCCAGGCTAATGGAGAGAGGTTTGCCAAATCAGAAAACTCAGGGAAGTCGCTATAAAAAAATTCTGATAAACATCCAAAGTCAAAATGTAATAATCCTGTGACAATTTCTAGTCAACACGGAAGAAAGGGAAAAAACAAGGTTCCACTGCCTGCATTACACAGGTACGTTTATGAAGACACAACAGCACGATGTGCAGGCACTCTTCAAAGTTAGTCAAACAAATACCAGCATCTTGGAGGAAAAGTTGAGTCACACAGAACACAGTCACACTAAAGCACAACCTATAAATAGAAGGATGCTAACAAAAACTGCAAGGACTTCCCATGGTAGAGAGTAATTTTTTTCTCTAAGCCTTTCTCATATCAAAGTTAAATTCAGCTCTACGTTTGGGAAGAAGATGACAGAGTTCACAAAAGCAGATGCACTGCATCTTCACAGGAATCTTGCAGAGCAGACAACGTGAAGCTGGTAGACACATTAAAATGAAGAATAGAGCTCAGCTTCAAAGGAAAAAAGAATCATGCTCAGATTTACAATAATACTGTCATATAACATCATATTTAAAGACGACAACATAAAAGGAATCAAAATACATTTCTTGAAGTATAATGGGCTTTATTTCTTTAGCCTTGAATGTGGAAAAAGAATGGAAATATAACAGGCAAATGACACAAAGCTTTCTCTAGCTTGGGGAAGGCTGTCCACCAGTTTTAAAAACTTTTCTCTGGCTGAGAATATTTAAGCTACGCGTTTATCAAAGTAACTCGGAACACAGCTTAGAGTCCATGGAGTTTGCTTCAAACAGAATAGATGCTTTTAAGCTGCCAGTGGACCGTGTTGCTTATCTACACTAAGACTTACTACAAAGCCCAAGAGAGTGCAGCTGTTACCTCCTACCTGAGTGCAGCTGATTAAGCATGTCCTTGACAGAAATTGCCTGTGTAAGTGACTTTTAGCTCCCAGGAACTTAGCCAAACTAAGAAGTCATCCTACAGGCAACAGGGTAGGACAAAGACATGATAGTTCTTTGAATATTCTTCAAATCGAACTCTTCAAGAGAGGTTTGGTAACTTCAGGGAACAAAAAACATGAAGTCAACTGATTGTACATTCCTCATCTACACTGCCCTTCTCATCTTCTTACTTCTGGAGTCACAGATTGAAAGATAACCACACCAGAAAAATAGGAAGCATCCACTGGTGTGCACAGTTGATCCTTTTTTCACCTCTCCTACTTAGCAAGTGCACTGCTAGGTAGGATGTGACATACTTGAGGAGAAACAGAGGATCAAAGAAATACAGAGCTGCTGGAGGGTGTCCAGCGTAGAGCAACAAAGATGATGAAGGAAGTAGAACAGCTCCCTTATGAGAAAAGGCTGAGGGAGCCTGTCTGTTTAGCTTGGAGAAGA
>VZRI01008193.1:49452-64655 GCA_013397515.1 Upupa epops | reverse complement strand
TGATCTTTTGAGGTCCCTTCCAATCCCTAATGATTCTATGACCATTGCAACAGAGACATGAGCCCTACTCTGTCTCCATGGCTCAGAGCTATTTTTCAGATGGTATTATTATTATTATTATTATTATTATTATTATAATTACTTTTGTCCTGGATCACACTAGGAAGATGCCTGTTTCAGGCATCTGATAGTTTGACATGGTTGAAAGTAATTATTTTGAATGTATGTCCCAGCCCTCCCCTCTTACTTTTTAATGATATTACTTTTCACTCAATCCATGCACAAAATCTAAGGGAAGTGGAAAAATATAAACTACATTGGTACAAATAGCTGCTTCAAACATCTCAAGATAGAGGCATATGTAAAGATGTATTTTGACCACCATCCTGCATCTTACTTCAGGCTGAAAAGCCTCGCAATTAGTGCAGGCTAATAGCCAAGATACAAGAGAGAAATCTCAAAACTGGAAAACTTGGCAAGAAGGCTGAAAACCACTACAGAGAACATTTCAATTGAAAAGATAAACACACAAGTAGAAACAGACAATACATTATTCCGCCTTTTCTTAGGTAAAGTATCATTTGAATCCAGTTTTAAAGTCCTGAACAGTAAAGTTTTAATCCCTGTTTGTCCCTATGATAAAAGAAAATCACGTTGAATTGTATTCTGAAACAAAAATAACCCCAAGTGCTACCCAAACTGTTTTAATTATGAACAAAGTTGGCAATGCTAAGAAATTGTAATCTGATAAGGTTATGGGCTTTTTCTGCACTGGAAAAGAAAGAAAAGAAACATGGCAATTCTTTTCTCTTTGAGGTGATTTGTCAAATACATTCAATTAGAACGATGTTTCCTTTATCACATCTCAGTGTTGGTGTACCAGGGTTTTATTATATTAATATCTTTTGAGTCACACAGATTGGAGATAAATACACACAAAGGAAAAGTGTTAATGTATTGTCATCAGAACAAATAAGCATTTCTTTCCATTTTCATTTTAGATCAACATGTTCTCTTTAATCCAGTAAAGTAAATGCAAGAATCATTGAATGGTAGAATCATTAGGGATCAGAAGGGACCTCGAAAGATCATCCAGTCCAAACCTGCTGCCACAGCAGGACCACCTAGACCAAGTCACACAAGAACACATCCAGGCGGGTCTGGAACATCTCCAGAGAAGGAGACTCCACAACCCCCCTGGGCAGCCTGTTCCAGTGCTCTGTTACCCTCCCTGGGAAGACGTTTCTTCTAATATTTATATGGAACCTCCTCTGTTCCAGCTTGCACCCATTGCCCCTTCTCCTATCACTTGACCTTGAGAAGAGCCTGGCTCCATGCTCCTGACACCCACCATTCATATATTTATAGACATAAATGAGGTCACCCCTCAGCTTCCTCTTCTCCAAGCTAAACAGACCAGGCTCCCTCAGCCTTTCCTCACANTAGGACCCCCAGGTCCCTTTCTCCTCCACTGCTCTCCAACAGGTCAGTCCCCAACCTATCCTGGTCCCTGGGGTTGTTCTTGCCCACATGCAAGACCCTACACTGACCCTTGTTGTTCCTCATGAAATTTCTCTCTGCCCAGTTGTCTAACTTGTCCAGGTCTCTCTGAATGGCAGCACAGTCTGTCTGCTTCTGTAAATGTCTTGTTTTTCTATCCCCAACAATTTTGTGTAGCCTTGAAACAAGTGCTACTTCTTGTACGACTAACATATTATAAATATAATAAAACTATGCAGTACCAGAACACTTATTACATGATGCATTCATTTCCTAGGTCCCCAGGGTTTCTCTCAAGAAACAAAATAAAGACGAAACTAACCAAAGCACCCCTAACTTCATTTTGCTTTGCAACCAAATAAAGAAAATAATGCTGAGTTACCCATTCAAGCTACTAAAATTAACAAACTCAAGATTAACCCTAACCTTTCAAAACCCCCACACAAGCCCAAACCAGATTGCTGTGTAGCAAGTGCACACATCCACACCTAGACAGGGGCCATGGTCCATCCTCAGGTTTATTCTGAACAAAGGCAAAGGTCGTGTTTCCTGTACTGGAAGGTTTTAATGGCCACTATTAAGAAACATCTTTGATCTGTACATAACTCAGTTACGTCTGCTCAAAATGGCTTTTAAGCCCAGATGGCCAATGCTGGCTTCCTGCAGCACAGGAAGACTAAAACAACAGAGCAGGCTAATATTTTCTCCCTTTGGGGCTCTGCAGCCATGTTAAAACATCTACAGTGTGCCTTTAGAGGAATTCTTTTCTCTCCTTGCAATCACACCTCCTCTGTGATAAAACCTTGCTGCTCATATAAGCCACTGCAGTCTGAATGCAGGATGTTTGTGTCTCATGGCAGTGCGGCTTCCATCTTACTCTGCAATCGTTCTGGAGGGCGGCTACAGCTGTAGCACTGCAGAGTAAGGAGAAACAAAGACAAGAGCCCTGTTTCTTCCCTTTTTCCTCTCTTTATGAAGCATACATCAACTTCTGCTGCCTCCTGAATCTTTGTGTGCAGGTTGTTAGAGAAACTCAGACACATCCCCTGAGCCCAAGTGTTGTACACAACCACGAGAAAAACACCACAGACACAAGAGTAATTAAACTTGATCTATATCAAGTGAAGGAAAATTCTTAAGCATAAATGAAGCTTGCAGACCATAGAGCGCAAAATTCCCCTGCCTAGGCATCTCTTAAGGTCAAAACCAAGCCAATGTTGAGGGGGCAAAAGCTATCAAAGATAGTTCTGAGAAAGATATATTAATAAAGAAGCCAACCTGGACCTGAGAACCTCCCACAGTTGCTTCCCTGAGCAGTAAAGGAACAACCACCATAATTCTGGAGCACTTCTCAACCTCCTGTCACCAAAAGATCTCCAAACAGGTCACAAACAATGACTCAGAGCCATTACTCACACTCCTTTGCGGCAGTGGCAATATCTATGTCCCCAGCATTGTTACAGGTAAAGGAAACAGTGCACGAACAGCACAAAGTCAAATCAAAGGACTCAAACACACACTGTACGTTAGACATGCATTTAACCTCCATAATGATAAAGAGGTCTCAGACAAGGAGCATCTAGTTCTGGTTTTCAATCTCATCACATAAACAAAGTTATTTAAAAAACCCCTGTTTCATTGATTTGTATCACAGAGGTAATTCTTAGCCAAGTGAAAACAGTTTCTCTCAGCACAAATGGAATTACTCATTGCTCCAAAATTAAAACCCAGGGTTCCTCCTCTGGGTAAGGCATCCTCACTTAAATTTTAGGAAAGCAGCATAACAACTTCCTGAAGAAAGTTGTTTTTCTGATTTATAAAACCAATCACCAAAAGTTATCTGAGTTTGCAGGTGAAAAGGGAATATAGGTTTTTACCCCAGAACCTTTGTCTTTTGGTTAAGACCAGAATTTTCCAACCTCTCTGGAGTTTCCCTAGTCATATACCAATAGATGTAAATGAGAGACCGTATGCAGTCACTTCTATCTGGAGATCTTTTTAATGAGCATGAAGCTATTCTGCCAGTGCATTCCAGAAGGCAGTTAGGCTTTCATGGAAAATGCAGTGTTTAGTCAATGCAGTTGACTGTTGGAAGGAAATTTATAGAAGAGGCACGCCTGCCACCACGGTGCAAAACAAAGACTCACTTCATACCTTTCCCCAGAGCTTGACCCTCAATACCCAAGTTAAGAGTTAATAGTCTAGTTTGCAGTCAGTGAGTCTATTAGAGCAATTGTACAGTAAATCCTTGAGAAAATAAAAGTATCTTCTTCCACATGCATGGTCTTTGCCACCAGAGAGGTCAACAATTACTATGCAGATCTATTATTAATACAGATCTATTATTAATATTAAATAAAGCTCTAGAAATAATATTTGTGACTATGACTCTTCACAAATTGCAAGCTGATATTTAAAACCTGTGAAGCAGCCCACTTGACACACGTCATAAATTTCACGGTACATTGCTAGCTCACGAGTGGAAGAGCTCATGACTTAGAGCAGACTGTGTGAAATGCCATATATACTAATTTGAAATTCACCCTCTATTAATATTCCCTGATTATTTAAAACTGGCTGCGTATGAGGTTCCCTGCCAGCAAATTTAGGGAACATATGCAAAAAAAAGCCAAACAAAGAAGGAGACGGCAGTTTCAAAGCAAAACCCTTTGAAATGCAAATCATTATTTGTGAAGAGAGAAAGAAAACCAAATCATAGTATTCAACTGTTCAGGTAGACAAGGACAAAAGTAGGGAGCATGGTGACTCTTGATGTTTGAGGGACATGCAGTGACTTTTGTAATCATAGAATTATTAGGGATCAGAAGGGACCTTGAAAGATCATCCAGTCCAATCCCCCTGCCACAGCAGGATCACCCAGACCAAGTCCAAGGTTTCAAATATCTCCAGAGAAGGAGACTCTACATCCTCCCCCTGGGCACCCCTCTCCAGTGCCCTGTCAAAGTAGACATATACTAAGTCACAATGAGAAGTAAGTTCCTCATTCCCATGCCCTTTCTTAACATCACAACATTGCTGTTTCTTCCTGCCACGTGCGGGCAGAACACAGATATCCAATTATTGCTAATTGGTTTTGGTTTTCCACACATACTTAATGTGACCTTATTTTTGCTCAGCAATCAGCTCCCTTCAGGCATGCTGAACTCTTGAGTAGCGTTCATACCACATACCATTAATTTTAAATCTAGAAAAGGCGTTACAAATATCCTGAGATGACAGAGGACTCAGCCCACCTAATAAAAAACAAACATTGTATTTCTATAAACATTCAAACATGTGCTTACTTTTTCTTCAAGATGATCTCTCATCTCCACTATGGATGCTTAAGATTGTGCAGACAGATGCATTAGCCAAACTTCAGAGAAACAAACTGTGCAGCAATAAACAAGCAGAGATACTAAGCCATGGACAAACTACAACAAACTACAGCACTCAAGTTCTTACTCAAAGTTCAACTCCCGTGAATATTTTGCATGAACACACATTTGAGTCTTCACACTATAAATTCTTCCTGAATAAGTATGTGCAAAAGTCTACCAAGGGACCCAGCACACAAGAAAAAGATGACATACAGTTGTGGCTTCACTTGACAATGACATAGGTGACAATAGGTCTTAAATCATCAGTGGAACAGCCACAGTTAATGCTAGACTTAAAACAGACTCTCACACAATCTCGGTTGTACCTGCTCCTTACCCACTGCCTTCCCTTCTGACTGACATTTGTCTCTTTGCATTCAGGATGGATAGTACAACTGTTTGAATACACATTCTTACACTTTTTAAATTTCATTGTATGAAACCTGCTGAACACATCTGTGCTCTATGCGAGAGGCAGAATGTCTCTGCACTGTTCCCCTGGAGCACTTCAGAACAAATTGGAAAACTATTTCCTTTGGTCAGTGTTTACTCTTTTAATGTACACTTATTGATATGCCCCCCAGAAATACTTCAGTTTTCTATTCCAGAAATCTGAATCAACTGATAGCTGCATTCATCTGACAGCACAAATTAGCACCAGCAATCCAGTCACTAGAGAGTTTCCGATAGCAGCGCTTACCCAATTAGCTGTCAACTCACTATTCTGGAAAACATTAGAGGATGTGCCATTCCCTGCCTGTATTAAGCTACTGAAATCTCTAGGAGAGTGCTGGGAGATTATGTGACAGCTTCTGCTTTTCTCTATTGACAGTGAAATTAAAACATGGAGAAGGGCAAAACCAGTGGCGTTAAGTCACTGCACACTCCTCAGAACTGACCTGCCTTACCCAACATCTTCCTTCCAGGTGGTTGTGGGGCAGTGCTGCATGACCCCCCAAAAAAAACCCCACAAGCAGCTGAAGCTCCTCCTTTTCCTTCCCTGACAATCTTATTCAGCCCAGAAAACTCAGGCCACTGATAAATCAGTTTATGGTGAAACAAACCACCCCCTATTCTTTATCATATGGTACTGACAGCTTGTCTTGAGTCTTACTCTTCCATGAGGGTCTAATCCTTGGGAGGTACCACTGCCCACTCTGTGCCTTGCTTGACCAACCCAGTCACAGCCCCTGGAGATGTCCCAGAGTGTGTCCCAGAGTGTGTCCAGTTGCTCTTGGGAAACGCTTGTTCCCACTTCCCTGCAGAAAGGGCAGCTGAGACATGGGACTGCAAAGCACCTTTCTTTGTGCCATCTGACTTTATTTACTCTTTCAAACGTGCTACCCAACAGCCATATTAAACTTGAGAAAAACCAATTAAGGACTCTGTCTCATGGCATAAATCACAAGTCATGCCACATAAAGAAATGCTATAAAGTCAGCAGAGAGGACAAAAGCAGACACAAGCTCAAAGGTAGCAGCTGCACTGGCCACCTGAAAACACCATTTTAATCTTGTTCCTGCTCAGCTATAGACTTGGCTACCTCTGACAAGCATTGGCTCAGGACGCAAATATCAACGCTCTCTACTCCCCAGTTTCTTTTGGTGTATGCACACACAGGAAGGTAGCAGTTCATTGAGCTCATTCAATGCAAATCAGTCCCTAGAAGTGCAGGAGCATATTCAGAAAAAACCCATTTGAAAATGAAGTCCTACACAAGCTGCAGAGATGAGACATGGGATATTTTTACTTTAAACGTTCTTCAAGATCAGCATGATGGTTCACAGAACTATCATTCTATAGTTTCTAACCCTCTGATACCATACTCAGAAAAGAATTTCATCTTAAAAGGCCCCATATTTGCTGCTTTCTGGGGGGGAACAAGATAGTTTGTATGAAGAACCATGTCTTCTTAATCATTCCACCATTTCTCATCTATGTAGCACAATCCTTTCCCTTGTGGTCAATAGTACAGTCACAGAGAAGCAGCTTAATTGAGCAGGTATTGACAGACTCTTTGTCTGAACTGAGGTGTTTGGAACCATTTCTCATGTACTGTTGATGGCATTTGGGTGATTAACAGCTCTGGGTGTCTTTCAAAATCCCATCGTTACTTTCTCTACATGGCTCAGTCTAACAGACTTCATAATGATGAATCAGGAGACACGGATCTTGCCTTCAGTTCTACTGCTCCTTTGCTCACTCTTGCAACTTTAATTTTTACATGTGAGAATTTTTGAAAAGTAAAGATCAGAAATGCAGGCTTAAGGCAACACTTTTTACTAAAGCTGGTTGTTTGTGATGGTTGTACACCACCCCTCCAAGCAGCACTGTTTTGAGTAGCCTGAGCTCCAACATACCAAACAAACTGCAGACTACCACATACGCCAGGGTTCCTTTGCCACTCTGTCTGGGCAACACTGTGCTGTGTCATGCATCCCACCCCATAGAACACTCACTCTGGGGTACAAGCATTAATCCTCCTGATACAGCATTTCAAGCAGCTTCTCATCTGTTAGTCTAATCGCCTTTTTCTTCTTGCACCCATGAATTCCGTACAAAAATCAGCAAATACAACCCCTATGGAATTCTCATACCCTCTTGCTTTAATGAAAAACAGCAGAGAAGAGCCACCTCACTTCTGTCATCCCTCCACCATGGATTTGGAAGGGAACTGACAGGTTGTCTGCTGAAGGTAATAAAGAATCCAGTTTTGTTTTGTATCCTTGAAGGTGTCTGATGTAAGTAGACAAGTCCTAGCATAAGCTATTGCAGGCCTTAGCCTCAACAATTAAAACAATGCACCCTTAAAACTGCATCTCCCTCATTGTCACAAAGAACAGCTAGAGACACAACATTACGTCTACTCAACCAAGCCACAGCAGAGCTTTCCAGAGTCGAGCAGTCCTGACAAACTAGCTTGGGCAAATAATTAGCCAGCTTTTATTAAGCCATGCTTTATAGCATCATTTGCTACACTCATGTGGTCCTAATCAAGAGCCAGGGCAGGGAATGTCAGTGAACTCCAGACTCGCGAGGCCAGTTAGCATTTGAATGTGTGAAGCATGCTCTGAATTGCTCAGTTTCAGTGAGTCTTGGTGGCTCAGTTCCATGTGAGGTGCAAGCCTGTCAGTTGGATTTACCCTGGGGATGTATTTTGCTAAAAAAGATTAACTCAGAAGGGACCTTTCCCCTGAAAAAAAGCAAAATAAGAGAAGTAGTGACATGGAAATCCTATTAGTGGCTCCTGCCATTATCGATTAATAAGCTAAGGACAACCACTTTCTAATAATCTGTTTACTAAAACCCAATTGTTGCTTCTTTCCTAGTGCACATAGGCACTGATCCTGGTCAGCAGATTAATTACCTCCAGGAACAACAGCTGTTCCTAAATACTTGTTATTCAGTGGTTTCCATGTGGAAGAGATAAAAAGTAGGTCCTGGAGAAGATAAAAATTAGGTCCAGGAGAAGATACCTAATTCATGGTGCCAAATAGAAGCTAGAAACGAGCTATTGACGCATGGAACTTTCTACAGTGATTCAGAGCTAACCGACTGTCCCATCTGTGGTACCAACTGATACTGTAATTCTGGGAAGTGAAACACTTCTGTTTCTAGAAAAACTCTGTGCAGGTTAATGAAGAGGCATTCAGACCACAGATCATCATCAGTAAGAATCTGCATAGATAACCACAACCATTTATGAAAAAGGATGCTCTGCATTTTCAAGATGTCACCGGATAACCCTTTAAAAATAAAAAGCAAAGTAATATTGGCAGGAAACTTTCTTCATTAAGCTGAAAATCAGCCTACAAATAATGAATGCATATGCTTTGTTCTATAACACTTGCTTTCCAATCAGATTTAGATATCAAAAAGGTTTCTTAAAGGCTTTCTGGAACAGGAATCAGCAAAACACCCCATAAAAAGCACAGAAGCGTTGTTACAGGACTGACAGCACAGCCGTGTGCTCTGCATTGTAAGTTATGCAATTTATCCTATGCATTTTTCAAATGTATCATGGGCTAGTCTACACAGAATCATTAGGAGATTGGAAGGGACCTCAAAAGATCATCTAGTCCAACCCCCTGTCACAGCAGGATCACCAAGACCAAATCACACAAAAACATATCCAGACAGGTCTTGAATGTCTCCAGAGNAGCTCCCTCAGCCTTTCCTCATAAGGGAGCTGTTCTACTTCCTTCATCATCTTTGTTGCTCTATGCTGGACACCCTCCAGCAGCTCTGTGTCCTTCTTGAACTGAGGAGCCCAAAACTGGACACAATACTCCAGATGAGTCACTGACAGTATTCAAAAACTGAATAGAAATGGTAATGTCACTATAAATAAAGAGGGTTTTCCAGCTACTATGAATATTTAAAAGCAATGTGGGGGGTTTATTAACTCGAATAAGGTCTCTCTTTTACAGCTTTGTTTACATACATTAAACACTCCCATGCTATTATGGATCCTTTTCCTTTTTCTACTTCAGTTGTCTGATTATCAAAAAAAAAAAGAAAAAAAGAAAGAAAAAAAGGAGGTGAAGGGCTAGAGGGCAGATAGATTTCATGCAGACGAATTCTAATAGCCCTTGCAGATATATAGCATCTTGTTAAAAATTCATGCAGGCCAGAATACTAGAAGGTCAGAAAATGTCTTTGAAATTCTGCCAGCGCTCTTTTTGATAATTCATTCGGGTTTTAAAAGGGAAAATTCCTCATTAAAAAGGATCTAATGCTTATTAATTTATACTCCTAAGGCAGAGGCTGAATATTAAGTGGTGGACTCTGTTAATCCATTTATTAAATATCAAAGTCCATATGTTTTCACCCTGTGTCCTTGCTTATTGATTAATTGCCTTAGACCTATATAGGTAAGAGCAGAAGAGAGTTTCTTCAAAGGTAAGTCTCTAGTCTTTTGCTTAACCTGGTAGAAACTTTATCACTCTTTTGTGTACTATATATCTTAAGGGTCTGAATCTCTGCCTTCAGGTATAAGTCTGTAATCTACTTGGATCTGGCTGAATAAAAATTCCCCTTGCTGAAAGCTATAATTTTGTGACAAAGGGTAACTATAATAGCTCCTACAGCACTGATTTCTGGTTTCCTGGTGACCACATTATTGGACATTAAGTAGCAGCAAGGCTTCTCTGCATCCCAGAAACAAACGCAGCTACTCTGCTCTGTGCTGGGACATGCTGAAGAGCTATGCACCTTCCTCACCTTTAACACCATTTTCAAGGTCTTCCTTTCAATTGCCGAGTTCAAAGTACAGTTAGAGGGAGCCCAGGTTCTGGTCCACAATTTGAAGTGTAGACCCTATAAATCGATTGTTTTTCACAGCTACTGAACTATTTTGCTCGGAATCCACACATTAGTAAAGCACAGATTGCTGAAAACTGCAGCACTCCTGGTGCTTTTGTTGCCTTCTGCTTTAGTAGAGGGTTTTCTAAGGATACAGCTGGCTACTTGTACATCTTCCACTTCACTGTATCTCTCTCAAAGACAGAAGAAAGGCGGGATCATGTCCTTCATTCACTCTGTAGCAATATAAAAGATGACTCAAGGTGCTGCTGTTTCAGAGAAGGGTCAAGCCCTATCTATCACTCTTTCCTGAAGTCTAGTGAACATCACAGTCAAACATCTATTTTTACTTCTTATGAATAGCTTCTCCCCTTTCCCAAAGTTGAGGATGAGAAGTAACAAAGCGTGATCTTAGATCAATTGAGGTTATATTAAGAATGATTACTGACACAGAGAAGTATCACAGGAGATAGCAGAAGAGACTTCAAAGTCACTGAACCTCTTCTTCATAAAAAAAGGAAGAAAAAGGATGCGAGCAAAGAGCCAAACAAGAGACCATCAGAAGCAGTCATAATGAACACCTTCAGGATCATCAAGTAGTATGCTGACACACATTATCTTGTGGGTAACAGAAGTCAAGCCAAGGAAAACATGAAAGCAGTAGCACTGGCCAGTGCTTGCTTTCTTCAGCTACAGAGGATAAAAGCCCCCCAAAGAGGGAGTACCATCACCCTACATGTGGTCAGCGCGTGAGATTTCTAAGCGGAATTGCTTGATTACCAGGAAGGTGCTTTTAGTTTTGCCTTTTGAAAAGCAAGTGATGCTCATCTTACTGTTAATTTTCAATCGCCTTACAAAGGCAGCACTGCTTAGAAGTCTACAAAGACTTTTTCTCCTTTCTTTTTTTCTTTTAAGTGCTTCAGTAGTCAGCAGACAACTAACGAGATGGCAGATGAGTACTGGCAGAGCTGAAACAACATGTTGTATGGGGAAAAAAACAACTGTGTAGCAACAAAGTGAGGAAAATCCACAACAACACAAAAGCCTGTAACAGAGAGAAAAAGAGGGCACTTCAAATTGACACAGCATCGAGGACGTCAAGGTGGTTTTTCTTCTTGTATGAGGGCTGCTGCGTGCAGTCATCGCTCCCTCCGCTAATTCTTGCTGCTCCCTCTGCTGTGCCAGTACAACTATTTGTGTGACTGTGAAGTGAATCAAATCAGGGAATTGATCCAAGTTAAAAATAAACTAGTTAAAAAAATAAAACAACCAGAAAAACTCAAAGCTGTTACCACTGGTGCCAGAAAGAAATATCAGGCAAGTCATAGACTCACCATGGTCTTGTCCTAGCTTGCAGTTCAAGAGTAGTTAGATTGTCAAGACCATAGAATCATTAGGGATCAGAAGGGACCTCAAAGATCATTTAGTCCAATCCCCCTGCCACAGCAGGATCAAGACATGTTCAAGAAATATGTACAGCCTGGACAGACAGCAGCACACAAGCCTGTCCTATCACAGGGACGTGATGAACATAGGAAAGAGCGAGTTTTGAACTCAAAGTCTAAAATACTAGTGTCAGGATTTGAGTGCCAGTGATCTTGCTGCTGCCATATGTCAACCTTCCAGGCAGTTAAGGTGTAGACCTGCTGTTCCAAGCTGGACCTCTAGACAAAGTGTTGGAACAGGCTGTCCAGGGGGTGTGGAGTCTCCTTCTCTGGAGACATTCAATTCCCACCGGAATGTGTTCCTGTGTGACTTGGTCTAGGTGATCCTGCTGTGGCAGGGGTCCCTTCCGATCCCTAATGATTCTATGATTTTTCGATTCTTCCCAAAGGAAGAATTTTCTAAAACAAGCTAAAACAAGCTAAACCATATGCACCATGACATACCCCGTGTATTTTATGTTATGAGATGGAAGAAATTGTCTGCATCAGGGAATACCTAGTAAGCATTCAGAAACGACAACAGAGAGCATATCAAAAGCAAAATATTCATAAGAAGAGTCCCCCAATAAAAAGGAAACAAGATTCCGTTTCAATAAATGATTCATGTACACAGAATGGCCTCGCTTCTAACCAAGTCGAGGTTTACTCCACACGTTAATGGCATAATCCCCTGTGACTACAGCAAAGCTTCTTCCTGCCTATAATGCAATCTTCAGCATGGTATTCAGTGACAGTCACCTGCTCATCACAATACCGATGATCTCTGGAATTTATTGCACATCTTCCCAGCTCAGCAGTGATTTTCTGTCTGCCAGAACTATCCAAACAGTAGCAGAACTATCACCCAGGCCAAATATTTTCCTCGTGAATAAAAACAATTTAAGAGAAGATTGTATACAATATATTTTGCTGTCTGTCTCTGTGGTTTAGATAACAATTCCCGACGATAATAAGCTCAGCCTTAAATGCACACATGCCATGATCATGCTGTGTAAGTTTAAAAATGCTACTTGTCTGCCTGCCTGTTTAGCTGGTGGTTTTACCCACCAGGAACACAAATGATTTAAAACCCAGATGCTGTGCAATTTGAGATGCAGAAGCACCCTACAGCGAAGCAATTATTGCCTTGGAGGGTTTTATTATCCTCATCATGACATGAATTCTACAGAAAGTAAACATGCCTTCATTGTTATATATTTCCCAAACTATAGTATTGTAAAGAGAAGGTTTGAAAGATATTTCTCACCCCTAAATGTAAATCTCATCATCTTTTCTCCTTGCTTACAGAGGCAACGGATACCCACTGATTTCCTGTCTTCTTATGTTGGATTCCTCCCTCCCCACTCTGTGAGTCTAAGCAGATAGTTGAGGCATGGAGTTTACTACTGCCACCGATCAGAGAGCATAAACATGAGGCAGCTTGCTGAGGTAAACACATGCTGCCACTACATCTCGACCAGAACCAGTTGCTCACTCTTGATAGTCACAACAAAGCGTTGCGGTGCATTCGTTCCTCACCATTAATTAAAATGCATTAGACAAGTGGCTCATTGACTTAACCGGCTACCAACAACTGCAGCCCTGGGACATACCTTTGGGATCAGCCGATCATACTCAGGTCACCTGAGCATAAGTCACAAATGCAGTTTTCATGTATTTACAGCAGGGAAAGGATGTGAATGAACAAACTGCCGCACAGCTGGGTTGTAACGTACAAGTGCCTCTAGGAAAACAGCAGTGCTCCATAGGATTTATTTTTATGATACTCAAAAGTTTTGCTGAATCACCTACAGACTTCTAAGCAATGACTAATTGACAGTGTTGTTTACTCTTTACATCAACTACTCCACGTCCTTGTGTGCCGTGCATAAAGGACAGCACATGCTGTTGGACCGCGTTGCTTACATGAGATTATAGCAAGTACAGAGAGCAGCTAAAGTAGCAGTTCTGTACGAGGCAGCACAGGCCTGCAAATTCCATTGAATCAAGTGCTTATTCTCATCTGCTTTCAGTAACCAGCTGCTGCCAACATTAATATCAAGACCACACGGAAGAAAAGGAAAAAGCCCCAAACACATTAGATTGCGTCTGAGGTGAATGGCCAGTACAACAATTACAGTAGTTAATCTAAAACACAGATATATAACCATTAATCAGGGATCCAGGGGGATTGTGTAGTTTAACAAAAGAATGAATCTATGAACTACCCTGGACAGTGGGAATTTAAATGCAACCCCACAAAACCAGCAGCTAGATTTTAATTACATGGGATTTAACTCTATTTCTGAAATCAGATCAAAAACATATCAATGATGCTATAAAAGCATTTGCTTGTACATACCCCAAACTGGATAGTGATAAATCCATTAACTGTTGCTGTCCAGATAAAAAACACTATAGGTTTCAAAGCAGAGCAAAGGCAAGTGCTCCGAGTGTGACAGTATATAGTCCCATACCTGCGTCTCAGCCTTCTGGTGTGAATCAGTAATAGTTCATATAAAAGAAGAGCTCCAGTGCTTTAGGAAATTTATAGTGAGGAATAAACTTAAATATTTAAATTCAGACAGTTCATTATAATAAAGAGAACAAAAAAATTCTAACACACACAATAATTTAACCATTATAGTTCAATAGATGAAACCCTGTGATTCGCAGTCAATTCCAAGCTTCAAATATTTTCATTTCCTTATCAGCTGAATCCCAAGATCAGACAAGTCCCCTACTTGATCACAATCAACAAGCTGACTGAAGAGAAAGTGCACAAACCATTTTATTACTGGAGTGAATCAAATGATCTAACCTCTTCACGATGCAAATTCATCATGGGAGAAAAGGAAGATAGATGGTAGGAGCACTCTCCTGAACACTTCTCTTCTGCTGTCGAGTTGCAGCATATTCTGCTTTATCAAGAAATTTTGCTCTTAACAAATGGCTAATAAGAACCAAATCAGTCCTGTAATTAGAGTTAATGGCTGGGGTTTTTATGTCAGCAATGCCAATGCAGAGCAAGAACATTATTGTAATTTAATCTTGAAGAATTCAGAACTGAAATTAAAGCTGCGATCACAGGAGCACAACATCCTTCATTCCAAGACGTCCGAGCAGATGCACAAGCAGGCACATCACAGCACAGGTTAAATAAGCCTTAGTGTACAAAGCAGATACTCATCATCTGGATAAGACTAACTAGTTTTTATATGCTAGAAAACACAACAACAACAGAAGGACCTTTTAACTTTTTCCTAAATGTCCTCATTCACGTCCTGCCTGAGCTGCTCAGTGCCTGTATGCAAACTTGGAAGCAGCGAAGGAAATATTCAGGGCTGTTCCTAAGGAAACTGATGCAGGAGATCACTGTAGTGTGTCTATTTGTTTTCCCAACACACAAAAAAATAATGGTTAATTCTTGGAAAAAGAAAGATTGGAGGACAGAGACAGTCTGTAAATTCTCACTGCTCCCATTTCATCACAAATGAAATCATGACAGTTTGGGTAGAATCACAAGGGATCAGAAGGGACCTCAAAAGATCATCCAGTCCAATCCCCCTGCCACAGCAGGATCACCCAGACCAAG
>VZRI01008193.1:0-49435 GCA_013397515.1 Upupa epops | reverse complement strand
AACTTCCTCCTCACATCAAGTCTAAATCTCCCCATCTCCAGTTTTGCTCCATTCCCCCTAGTCCTGTCACTCACTACCTGATATCCTAACAAGCCCCTGCCTGGAGACCTGACTTTCTCCTGTGTTACTTTTCACACCCACAGGCTCATCTGCTAGATCGGGGGCACAGAATCATAGCAAGTGGTGGAGTCACCATCTGGAGGTGGTTAAGAGAGGGGTAGATGTGTTGGGAGAGAGGGGTTCAGTGGTGATGACAGGGCTAGGAAAATGTCGGACTCTATGATCTTGAAGGACTGTTACAGACAAAACTCTTCTGTGCATCACCTGTGCTTAACACCTGAGGGAAGCGCGACTCCATGGTTTTAGAGATTTACAAAATTCACTGGCCATGGGGCCAATATTATTCCTATTGTAGGGGTCACACTTTACCCTCCTAGAGCCCATCACTGTGCATCATACCAGAGGCAATACCTACACGTTAAGTTATTCTTGTATTGCAGCTCAAATCCTTCTGTACAGTTACTCCACTCTCGGTCAATTGAGGAAATATTTAGCATTTGTAGATCCTTAAATGAATGTATTCACACCTCAGTTTCATCGGTGATTAATTTGGTCCAATGCATCTTATTACTCTTAATTTATTGTCAACTCGGGCTTATAGGTGCAGCAATTGATTTGTCTGAGCTCTTCTCTGTCTTTTGTGCCCTAATTTTCAATTAATGCCTATTCATTAGTGCTTTCTTTCCATTAAAAATCCACAGGCTTTCTTTGTTAGTGACTTTTATTGGCCCACAATAAAGGCAACGTTGCTTTCCACACGTTAAACAGGCCTGATTTTCTATTGCTACTGGCAGCAATAACTAAGCATGTGACACTGCCTTTGTACAACTGATAGATGTCCTATGACATATGCTGGAGGCCGTGATGGAAGGGGAAAGAAACAGAGGGAGAAAGGGAGGTTCTCTCTCTTTAATACCCACACATGAAGAGTCCCACAATGGAAAAGAAAGAGCAGACCTATGCACCTATCTGCCATTAGAAAGGCAGAAGGTTGCCTACAGATCTGCCATGCTTTTCCTTCTGCTCTTATTTCTGGCTAACTGCAAGCCTAGTTTATGTGCAGCATGCTCTCCTGAATACTATGTGGAGAACAAAAGCTAGCAGAGAGAGCTCAAAAAAACCCCCAACCAATCTCCTAAACAAAACAGAGGAGGAAAAAGAATTGTATAGCGCGAATAAAACCATCTGTTTAGGAAAATGGAAAGAAATAAAGGCCAAAATGGCTCAATCTCGTAGTCAAATTGATATAGGTTAGCTAGACTGCAGTACTTGTTCATTACTATGCATCGCAGCAAACAAAACAAAGTGACTTCTTTACTTTCTGCCATTGACCTTTAGGATGGTGAAATGACCCAAACAACTTTCTGCAGGCTAAGAATGCCTCTTCTGCCAGTGACTCTGGCTAAACTGGCACGCAGCAACTTTTTCAACAATACCAACCTTATTCAGAGCCTGACCTGTTACCTTTATTCAATAAAAAAAATGTTAAAAAACATTTTGCACAGAAAGAAAAATCACTGCTGGATCCTGAAAGGACAGAGGTCTAAGAGCTCTTTTGACAGGTCACCAGATGGAGAGAAGATGCTCGGAGCCAGGGCTGTGCTGCATTCTCAACACGGTAACTGAAAGGGACAGCTAAATGATAGATGCCTTGGCTGAGCATCAAGATGAGCTGTTGTTCTCTCAGAAGATCAACAAAAGACCATCAGGCATTCTCTGTTGGTAGAAACTACGTGATCAAAATACAATTTGAGATGTTAATCAGAAAATGGAACAATAAACTAAAGCACATCAGTCCCTTTCAGTCAGTCTTTCTGCAACTTCAACCTATAAAGAGTTTTAGCAACGATTTCAACAAGAGCAGAACTAGGTAATTATAATGCTTGCGGCTTACAGAGCCCTTTAACTTTAACAGAGCTCCTCAAAGTGAAATGCTTCAGGGACTTCTCTCCAGTCTCCTTCTATGAGAGCATTTATTTTATCATTATAGCACATCTCTAATTACAGAAAAACATTGAAGAGGTGAAAGCAAACTGCCCAAGGAATTTGTGGAGGTTCCATCACCAGGTGTGTTCAAGGGCAAGCTGACTGGGGTTTTGAGCAACCGGGTCAAGCGGATGGTGTCCCTGTTACAGTGCTGTCCAACCAAACCCATTCTATGAAATAATTCAACCCACTTAGAAGCAGAAAACATTGCAAACCATAGAAACCTCAGTGAGAAGCTGAATTTAGGACTGAATTTACAAAGAGACTCAAGCGTAGACAGCAGAGCAATTTCCAAGTTCAATGCCACGTTGTATACGGACACATCAAAAATCCTTCATTAGCTCTAAAATATATGGCAGGATAACCAGTGCAAAATTATGCCTCTAGCAGAAAGGGATGAAGTGCGGCTAAGTGTTCATAAATCAGATGTAGAAATGAAAATTAAAATTGTAAATTTTAGCCTGGCACATTCTGGATTTACAAAAGGTATCAAAACACAGCCATCTCTTTTCTCTGGGCTGGTTTACCTGCATATGTTTGAAGAAAGGAGGAAATAATGCAAATACCTTTCCCTTTAGGATTTCTTTAAATTAACACAGCAACTTCTATCCATCCCGTTGTTTCTAATTTGCTACAAAATTCCTGGATATCTCATTACTACAGGTATGCATGTGAAAATAAACAATATCCCAAAAAGTGTTTCAGACCTGATGTAATGATTCCTATGGAGCCATTAAGCTCCATCATTTCCATAAATTCAGTTTCCATGCAAGGAGCCCTTTATGAAAGGCCATTTAATTGCCTGATAGGATATAATGGCCCCTTTGCATCAATAATAAAGTCAATAACCTGCATTTTTTAAAGCTCTCTAAATATCCATTGACACAATGGGCTGTTGCAGTCCTAGGTCCTTCAGACCTATTGGACAATTAATATAAAAGGTATGTTAAATATACGTGTAACATGATAGAACGTTATGAGTCTATTGGAGGTCAATGCTGCAAAATTATGACTCTAAAAATCCTCCTCAAAAGTAATTTATGGCATCTAATCTGTTTATTAGAAGTCTCTGACTACAGATTTATGTGATTTTATGTGAAGACTACAATTGAAAATGCTTGGGGATCACTGCTGCGAACACCTTCTGTGAAGTTCAGAGCTTATTACCCCTACATAATCCCTCCCGGAACCAATTGAAATACTCCCAAGAGTAAAGTTACTCATAGTCATAAGAATTTGTAGCTTCATGCCCTTAAAAGATGTTTCCACAGCTCTACCTCTGATTCACCATGTGACCTAGCAAGTCATTTCATTAGCTGAGCTCATCTGAGAAAGGAAACCACTTAACAGGTAAACAGCAAGATAAACGTCATGTTTGCTAGCTATCTAGATGCACAGCACTGTGCTACTAATTGTTCCTATTTCTGCAGCCCTCATCTTATTCATCAGCTGTCAGTGACCAATTAAAAAATCAGGTGTTGCCAGAGAAAACAAGATACTGAGATCTCTCTTGGACACAGCTCACAAAAATTGCAATGCTCCTTCTACCACCTGAAAGAACAATCAGCCATGCAAGGCTATTTATAGAATATTTACAGTGCAATGCATCCTTATGAAAAACTATTGCTTTTCTGTTGAAAATAATTAGAAAAAGTAATAAATAATCCTCCATCCCCCTCACCTAGATATTCCTGGAAAGCCCTTCCCCAAAGTGGTGCTCTCTGTGCCACTGCTGTTGTTGGTTACCACTGTACATAGGAAAGAGTGAGAGCTATTTAATGAACTGCAGAACTGTTTTCATTTCTGTGCTTGTATAACTCTGCGAGGGATAAATGTAACGTTAATTTCAGATGTAACTTGGAGTGTTTATAGTAAGGAAAATATACACCCACCTAGCACAGGAGAAAGTTCACCTCACAGCTAATTAATGAGTGGTACCATCAGCTATCCCTACAAGCTGGTTAACAAGGGGCAGTTTACCATCTAGACAGGGAATGGTCCCACTTAGTCATGCACAAAGGACATCACCATCTAAACATTAGGAAGAATAACCAACAAGTAAGGCTAATCTCTTAATCTCCCTTCCATTTGTGGCTCAAGAAGACTTAAAAAAGGTGAAATACTAGAGTGATGTATGAAGAAATAAATCTGTCTAGATCTCCCCACAGTAACAGCAGAGGATTTACATGTTTGTGGGGTTTCACTCATTCTAAAATCAATTTCTTCTGTGACACAGGAATTTGCTGAACCAAGGCATGGCTAGATGGCTACACCACTGGAGAGATGGATTTTTGAGCTCACTTCAAGCACATAGACACACATAGAGGTCTGGCTTTTATTTCTGTATACCTGTGCTGTGAGGACTTAGGAGGTATTAATAAAGGTCTGCAAAAGGCAAAACAGAACAGTTTATTAGGGAGAGGGTCAAATCCATTTGGGTAAGTGACTGTCTTTCTAGCAAAGTTGCTTCATTGCCTGTTGAACTGTAGGTGAGAGCTGGTTGCTGTGCTTGAATTACAAGCATCAACCCAAACCAGTGTAGACCCTCTCCCTAAAGCATTACAGAAGGTTTCTGAATACATCACCACAGCATGGAACTTCAGTGGCTGCTCACATTTCACCATCAGTTATACAGTCTTAACACAAGAAGAGAGTAGTGGCACCTCAGCTTCTGCACGTTGTTAACGTGGATAATTAACATTAGTTCACTTTCAAAACGTTCCCAGGGATCAGCCATCCACATTTTACTGAGAGATTTAGAGTTAATTTCAGGTATTTTGTTTTAATAACGACTCTGTCTATAACCACGGCCCCTTCATTAAGAGCGGGCTGTATCATGCCTACTGCCTTCATCTTCATTTAATACAGCTGCAGTATCAGGCACTTTTATTTTGTGAGGAGATGAATAGTTGACAAAGTTTAAGGCTTTACAAATGGGTTTTCCCCCTTTACTGTTGGTACTTTCTGTTATACTTTAACTTTGTTTGCTTGCCTATTGAAAATCCTTTGGGACAAAAAGAACTGGAAGTGCTCTTTTTTCTAAGAGCACACTTCAGCTGCTGATGAAAAAACATAAAATCTTATTTGGAGACTAGCTACATTTCTTTATTCCTTTTTTCTTTTAAAATAAATCCTAATATAAGCCTTTTTTTAAAAAAAAACATATTGCAAAACCATTCTAACACGAGTGGAAACTCAAGAAAGTAACTTCCCTGAAACTACTTTTAGAGAATAACTGCTCAGAGGAAAATTTCCAGCATTTAAATTATACAGACAACTGCCAGGGTGCAGGTATCAGCAGCATCCAGGTTGTACTAACTATAGTAACTCTGTTCTCATTGTATATACAGTTGCATCACTATGTGTATCAGCAAGGTAGTGTGGGACCCTCCAGTTTTATTAGATGAACTGTTAAAAACAAATATTAATCCTTCTCTCTCTGTGACAGCTGTTACAAGGAGTTAAATATTTTATTTTGTTCCTAAAAAGATGAGATTTTGGTAACTCTGTTCATTCTCTTTGACCAATCACTGCAGGAATATATGATGATAAGAACAGAGTCAGGCACTTCCATTCAGTGCCACTGATATGGTCCTGCCCTCTAAGTCCCTGAATTTCCATTCGAGCTGGCACACCAGATATCTCCAGACTTAGCCTCTGCTTTAGATCTGCCTTTGCCTGAAGCCAGCTCCAGAGGTCATCCTTTGTGCTTACTCTCCTTAAACAAACAAGCAAGTGAATCTGGAGAAAGGGTATTTTCAATCCAAATCGCAGGAGTGTATGCCGAGTCATACATCTACAGCATAGCTGGGCTTGCCTGCCACATACACATATTGATATATGAACACTGCTACCTGCTGCGACACAAAACCATGCAGCTCTGGAAGTGCATAGTGCAAATGAAATGTGTTTTGCAGGTTTCCTGCTAGCACAGCTTTTTCCTGTGTTTCCAGAGGCAGAATGGGCAAGATGCACGGTCAATAAGTACTAACCAGCATAAACAGCAAGAACAAGTTTCAGGTTCTGAGAGAACTGAAGAGAAACATACCGTTATTAGAGTCTCTCTATCTCTGTCTTTCTCTCTCTGGATATTCTGCAAAATACAGGGTTTGAAAGGCTATAGCTGGGTACTAGTTTTAACACTAAAATCTTAGACACAGAGGTGAGAATTGTGGTGGTATCATCACTGAATCAAGAGCTACCACGTATGCATAGCACAATACAGGACAGCTGGCATTACCCATTAATTCAACAAAAATCATGCCAGGGCAAGGCATTTCATCTAGTTATCAATCTGTGAAGACTATAACACTGTGATACTCTGTAAAGAGCTTTCATAGGTGAGCATAAACACGCTGCCATAGCCATACCTTGGCCAACTGGACAACAGATGCTATTTTTTGTTTCTAAAAATGCATGTTATATTTCTATAAAGGCAACGCTTGAGCCTGTAACAAGTTGTACTTAATGCTTTTACACATCTGTTGGTTCTCTTAATATGAGTTTTGTGCATGATCATATTTTTTAATCATTACTTTAAAAACTATTCTCCACACAAGCAGATTTGTAATTGGGAGGTTGCTCAGGACAGACTGCTGCCACCTGAACTAATGAAATTCCTAGTAACTATAGTTATTCCCTAAAATGATCAGTTACAATGGAACGAAGCTTTGCCAGTGGGCAAGTGCGTATGGGCAGCAAAACACACTAGTATCATTTTCCAACCTAGGTGATTCTCTCTTGCATTCCTGCTAGCCATGCTTCCACTCATGCTGCTCTTTCCCTGCAGAGGATCCCTAGTGCCATACTTTGGCACTTGCTTTCCTCCTTTATTTGGTTCACTAAATGGATTTCTTAAATCCAGCCCCTGTTTGGCCCTTTATCTACTGTCTTCTCCATAATTACTTCTTTCCTTCTAAGTCATGGTCTACCTCAATTACCTACTCAACAATTCCTTTTGCCTCAGGCTTTTCTGGATCCCTAGGTCCAGTCTGCTTGTTGTGCTAACAGTAGTCAAGCTGCAAACATCAACTTCTCGTCCACTTTATAATGAAGTTTTTCATTCACTTCTACACTTTATGCAGAAATTTTGCCTCTGGTACCAGCTCAGTGCCTCTGTCTCTGATTCAGCATCCTCACACTGCAATGCATCACAATTACAGAAAGAGTTTTAAATGTCTAGTAATTTAATATTTCCCTGTCAGAGCAAATAACCTTAGAGACTGTCACAAGACTTAAAATGCTGGTTATAACATCCTGTAAACTGCTCTAATAATTTCTGAATGTTTAAATTCAGTTTTTCCTATTAAGTCCTTCTGAACGATTTGGAAAGCTGAGTTCTGTGTGTCATAATTATTTTTTTATTTAAGCAAGAAACAGTTCTTGAGCAAACAGAATAAAGAACTGTTAGAACTGTAAGAAGTTGAACGTTCAAATTACTGTAAAATACAATAACAATCCAACTTCATTTCAGCATGGTAAGAACACTAATGCTGGAAACTGCTAACATATAACAACTTCACTCTTGAGCTTTCCCAGACCACTTAATTTCAGAAGTTCAGGTTATTAATTTGTTTCCTGTAACGAATGCTACATACAACTCTGAATATTTCTGCTCTCCAGTCATATCACACATTAGTGGCTGTAATTGATTTGGCATTAGTCTTGCATGGCTGACTATGTTTAACAGGTTGTACTGAGCATCACAAGTACTTGTAAGTAGATCCGTAGACTTTCTGAAAACATTGGGTAACTATACTGCCTTGCAGTAGTTTCCTTGGAACGTTTTGTCTATCTAAGCTCCAGTTTTTCATTAATAATTTAATATTGATTTTCGCCAGTATCCTAGATTTTATCAAAATACATCCATATGTTTGTTTATTCCAAAAGGTGACAGATATAGGCACCAACAAGTAATGTGAGGAGGTAGTGCTCAACCCAGGGTAGCGTGTAAGACAAATTCTCATTACATTGGTGGGAAAAAAAAAGGTAAGGATGAGATTTGTCTCTGCAAATAAGGTAACATGGGCAGATAAAACTAGGTGTAACAGGCAGGGATCCCTCAGAAAACATCTTCTGTCTGCCTCGCAGGACTAATGTTTGCCATGAAGGTCAAAAGAGGATGAAGCAAGAACTGGGGAAATCAATAAACCCTGCATGGCCAGATTTGAGAGGCATGAGTGGCTGTGGCTCCAACTGTTAGAGCACACCAGTGGATCGGGCTGTCTTCATAGCCACTACTTTACCTGATGGTCTAATAGCTTCCTAAAAATAAAGCTAAAGTTTGTCTGGTGTTTGAGACTAGTTTTTCACTTTATTGCAAGTTCTCAATTTTTCAGAACAGACAAAATTACAAGACCATCTATGTTTCCCCTGTATTTCTTGTCCTATTTGGATTCAAAAATCAGGAAATTAAAATAATGATTACAAAAGGCACGTCATGCCTAAAAATCATCAAGGGACTACAAAGGCTGACACAATGGATGGATCAGCTAAAAAAAAAAGTCCTGAGAAGTCAAAACTGGCTATGAATTAATTTTTCAGAGCAAGGAAATAAAAACAATAAAGCCTCCTTCAGGTGTATAAAGCAGAGTGAAGCTGACAAGAGAAGACATTAGACCATGGCAGGATATTTGAAGGAACTTAATAAAGACGAAGGATAATATAGCACCAGAATTTAATGAGGTCCCCGTAGTGTTTGCAAGAGGAACTAGAGTTGGAGAGTAAGCTGTAAGCAGCACGCTTAAGTTTTGCAGAAAGTATTGTACCTGAAGGGCTCCAGGTTAATGTTGGGATTTAATGAAAAACTGTCGATAGACCAGAGGGTTAAAGCAAACACCAGATCTCTTCATGCTGACTTGAGTCTCTGCTGGGGGTCAGCAGGGTAGTGGAACTTCCTCAAATGTAAAACTGTCTAACACTGCATGAGAAGATGAGATGGAAGAAAGGAGAAGAGGAAACTCCAGGGAGATCTTGCAGCCACTTTCCGGTATCTGAGAAGCTACAGGAAAGCTGGGGAGGAGAATTTTACAAGGGTTTGTAGTGGTAGGACCAAGAGGAATGATTTCAAGCTGGAAGAGGGGAGGTTTAGACTGGAAGTCAGGAGGAAATTCTTCACAGTGAGGGTGCTGAGACACTGGACCAGGTTGCCCAGGGCAGTTGTGGCTGCCCTGGAAATGTTCAAGGCCAGATTGGCTGGGACCTTAAGCACCCTGGTCTAGTGGGGGGTGTCGCTTCTCATGGCAGGGGGGTTGGAACTAGCTGATCTTTAAGGTGTCCTCCAGCCTGAACCATTCTATGAATCTACGAAAGTACAAACTCTCTTCTTTTTTGAATGCACACTTTCTATTGTTTTCATTTAGAAAGTTGAGCTGATTGATAGAAAACCATAACTTTTCAGGACGATCCAAAATTTTATTGAAAATTAGTTGAAGCATAAAAAGGTAGACGTATGTATTAGTGATACTGTGCTCTGTGATTTTTACTGGCATCTAGGTTCAGCCTCAGCAACAGCAACTTGAGACTCCTTGATCTTAGAACCCTGGAGATGGTACTGTGGCTCTCCAGGGATGCTCTGGAGCTGAGAGGTGCTGGGCAGGTGAGCTGGAATCAGGTTTGCTCCATCAGGCAGAGGTTAATTAAAGAGACATGCTAGTTCAAAATATTTAGAATCAGAGGAAATTCAGGGCTTTATCAGATAAAGTAAACGCCACTGGAATACTTTTGTTAGGGTTCAATAGACAGTGTTATTTCCTCATGACTTACTACTACTCCTCACAACTACTGCATACTATAGAATAAACACCTGGACCTACAGAACTTGATATCAATGGATGTTTCATTGACAACTGTAAGCTTTAGATTATCATCCTTTAAAAAGTTATTACCCATTTCAAATGGCCTCTTATTATGCAGCTAAAAGCAACCAGAGGTAAGATGTTTTTTGAGCTGATAAAAAGCCTCTAGAGCAGTGGTTGTTAAAATTAGCATTGCAGCCTCAGGTTAGGGTGTGAAGAGGTTTTTCTGCAGGGTCACAACACATTCTACAAACTTAAGCTTCCATTGTGAAGGGAATTACTTCTAGTTCTTCTGGTAACAAAGATAACCTTCAGAATGCAAATATCTGAAGCTCTTGGCTTTGCTGAATATACTATAGTGCTTTCTACAAGGAGAGGGAAATGCTTCTGATGTTATAAATATAGAATAGCATCAAATACAGGTACCATCCACCCAATCATGACATGGCTAGCAATTTCATGTGGGTTTTCTGTTGTTAAGACATCACCAATGTTTGAGTCAACTTAAACTGCATATATACTGTGTGAGACTATAGTGTGGCAACGCTTTGACTTGTTTAGTTGCCTAAACATTATTAGTTTTCAAATGCCCTGGTTGATTAAAGAAAAGAGACTAGAAGCTGCTACTCCTTAAAAGCATTGTACCAGTCATTGAGAAAGTTCAAGGAAGTCATGGGTTCATTGAAAATTGAAGGGCAAAACCAACAAACAGCTGAATTCTCCAAGAACAAGCACGTACTCTTCTGTGAATGTCCTGTGCTCCATGTCACTCCACACAAGATAGCCCTTAAGAGGACTGCGGCTGAACTGCATAAGCCTATAAGCCTACTTACCAGCCTATACAGCTAAAACTGAAGAACTCTAATGTTAACTCAAAAGCACTGGTCACCCACTAGAGTCCTTGTTCTCTTCAGCTAAAGCACAACCTGATGCCTATTGAACTTAGCAGTGTTTTCAAATAGGGAGAAATAATGGTGGTTTCTTTTACAGAAGACCAGAGTATTCAGTGCTCTGGTGGAAATTAATACAACTTTGTATTTTCTAGACTTTCTTCTGCTGTAGTTCAAAGCACTTGTTGCTAAAAAGGGCTTTGATCCCTGGTTTGTGCGGGGACTAATCCACAGGGAAATAGAATTGGCATTAAAAGGGAGTAAGAGGTCAATGTTAGAGGAACAGTGATTCTGTAGGGAGCAGGCTACGTGGAGAAACAAGCAGATCAAATCAGCATCCAAAGCACTGAATAACATGCTCTAATTTCAGTAATTCACATCAGCCAAGCATTTGATCCAACAGCACTTAAATGATCTGTTGTCAGAAAACACAGAAAGGAATTGAAGTGAAACGTAGGAGGGCTGTAAGAAAACAAGAGGAGTAAAATGACAAACAGTCCTGAGAAAAGGGAATGGACTTGACAGTACAAGTAGCCTTTCCCTGGTCTGTAGATTTCCTAAGAAGAAACCTGCTTAAAGAATAAAATCATCGCAAATCGGTCCCTACAGTTACTGTTAGTGATAATGAAAGCCATTAGAATGAATATTTGATATATGAATAAATACGAAGGGAATAAATGAATGGCAAATTAATATAAATACTAAATAACAAGAATTAAATGAATAATTCTCTTAAATGAATAAATCCAGTGTGCTTCAGTTTGTTAGTGCTCCACATAGATTAAATTCCCCTTAAATAACACCTTGAAAGCAGTTTATTTTGCATCATAAGGGTAGATATTCTGGGGGCTACCAGGCTAATGGAAAGCAAACATCTGCATGGGTGCCATTGCTCAGTTTCTTTACCACACATGAAAAACAACGATGTATTTATGAGTTAGGCTGTACAGTTAGAGCAGCCAACAGCTGCTGCAGAGACAGCAGGAACTCGATTTTTGCCTGAGCAGTTTAATTCTCTTATAGCAAGTGTGCATTTCCTGTACTGCTGTTTACTAAACACTGATATCCTTGGCCTTGCACACCACACAAATATCAGGGTGCCCGCACAGCACACAAACCAGAAGTCAAAGAGGAAGTCAAGAGTTGAAGAGAGAAAGCTAGAAAGATTGTTCAACACAGCACTAGCTGTTCAAAGAAAGAGAAGGAAACAGAATTGATGGAACAATTATTGAATCTACAATGGGAGAAATATTGCGAGCAGGAGGCCAGAGTTGTATAGACTGCAAACAGGAGAAAAGAAGATGCATAGGGCTAGGCGAGTAATTGAGTGTTGGAATGACATGGTTAGAAAAAAGAAATACTTGTCAGCAGTCAACATAATTAAACTGGGAAAGAGTTCCTTAATTCACAGCGCTGTTACTGGGAAGGTTAATCTGTGGAAAGCCCAGCCTTCAGTACTTATTCAACCCACACTCCCAGCAATGCTGGCCAGAATTGGCAACAATAAACTTGTACCCTATCAGCTTTGTCATTCCATTAGCATCGATATTTGTGTGCAACTGCCTCCTTCTGTCCTTATTTAACAACTTCTAGCACAGCCTACTGCTAGGACTGAAAGCAGAAATTTGACTCTGGACCTTGCAGAACCTACCTAGAGATATTTTTGTGTTGCTGTTTAAAAGAAAGAAGCAGCTCAGCTCCACTGCAATTTTTTATCATATTTAGCTGTGGAAAAATCAAACTGTCCTTAAGCTGTATAAAACATTCCCCTTGTTCCACTTGACTGCTGTTCAATTCTGAGTGCTCTGCAGAAACACGGGTCCCAGTATTTGAGGGACATGACCATCCATGCAAATAAAACCCCATGGTATTACATTAGAATAAACCCCAGGAACCTCCCCACCAGACCTAACAAAGAATTGCCTCACTTTGTCAGAATTAAGCTCCAGATTCAGTCTATTTAAAATCCAAAATTACAACTCTTTCTAAATAAAACCATTTAAAATCTACCTGAGAGTCATAGAAATCTCAAATGAATAAAACATACCTGTATTCTGATAAAAGTGAAACATCAGTCCTAATCTGAACTGCTGTGGCTTATTTCGCTTGAGTTCTCTCATCCGCCGGAGGAGATGCAGTGAACAAAGATACCTGGAAGACAGCCAGGCCCATCGTGTGCTTCTGGTTTAACTGCACCCTGCACAGCTGCTGCTGTTCGGTCACTAATGTCATTGCTTCCTAAGGAGGTCTCACTGGGGAGCTAGGCCTGTCTTTTTGGTAGCTAATAAGTTAAACCTGTTATGCTAAAGTCAGTAACAAGCCTCATGACAAGGTCCCTGGATTTTAAATGAGTGCTTTTCAATCACACAGAATTATTGAGGCTGGAAAAGACCTCTGAGCTCATCCAGTCCAGCCCATGATCTAACAATACTACATTGGTCAGGTCTTTTCTTAAACACCTCCAAACACAGGGAGTCCACCACTGCCCTGTGCAGTCCATTCCAGGCTCTGATCACCTTTTCCATGAGGAAGGGCTTCCTAACATCCAATCTAACCTTTCCCTGGCAGCTTCTAACCCTTCCTTCTTGTCCTGTTACTAGTTCCTTGGGAGAAGAGCCCAACTCCTACCTGATAACCTCTCTTCAAGGAGTTGTAGAGAGGGAGAAGGTCCCCCCTGATTTTCCTCTTCTCCAGGCTCAACAACCCCAGCTCCCTCAGCCTGTCCTCATCAGATTTTCCCTACAGTCCCTTCCCCAGCCTTGTTGCTCCTCTGCACCTGCCCCAGCACCTTAATCTCTTCAAGTGAGGGGCCTAAAACTGCAATCCATGATGGGCTCCTTTGCTCTGTACTTCTTTTAACAGATCTAAGGATTTATAGGCTGACACAGGTCTTTTCCTCATGAGTTGGTAATTTCTTCCTATTTGCTATCTTGTAGAGTGACTGTGCCCCAGTTCTGAAAGCTATCATTTCAACAGACACCTTATTCATCAGAACAAACACATATTCCCATACAAAAGCAGCATAGAAATGCCTGAGCAATCTGACAATCTTTTTCCTCTAATAATTTGTACTGTAACCTTTTCCCCATAAATAGAAGCAAAGTCTTGCAACCCTGTATTTCCTGGTCTTGATGTTTGAAATAAAAGTACTAAGATAAGAAACCCAGACATTTATTAGTCCAGGATAATTAATAGGATGCTCCCCATGCAGGAAGCATGATGCCTTTTGCCTTGTTACCCCTTTGTACTTGTTCTGATTCTTACATAGTAGGACCTGGCTAGTAAATATTTGGTAACTAGCTATCACTTTCTCCTTCTCCCTATTGGACTAGATGATCTTTCAAGGTCCCTTCCAATCCCTAATGATTCTATGATGCTTGGTAAAAGTACATAACTAAGTAAAGTCTGTTGACCTTACAGCAGAGGTTTTATTAGATTGGCTAACTTGGCTTTGAAGCAGTAACTGGGAAAGGCCTTTTAAAAGTTTGCATTCTCTGCAGCACATCAGGCAACATTTTTATTTCTATTGTCTTTGTTATCATTTTATTGTTTGCCAACCCCCAAACCTGTTGATACCCCTCAAGCGCTTCAACACTCAAAGTTGAAACAAGTTTGATTAGTAAAAACCACGGAAATCCAAAGCTCCACGCACTCTTAGTCACTCATTAAACACCAAAAAGCCATCCTGTGCTCCTCTCTCCCTTTTATAGCTATTGACCAAAATGTTGCATCAGTATCAATTATGGGGATTTGAAATGGTGAGGATGGTGGAGGAGCAGAGAATGAGATTTCATGATCACATCGAAGCCATAAATAGTGCCATTCTTACTGTCCTAATGTCCTTTAAGCTTTATTTAATGGTTAATTGATTGCCTAAAAAATCTTTGAGATCCATGTAATTCTCGAGAATGTGGCCTTGTTAGCATGTTGCAAGGGCTTTATTTTGTAACAGCCAAGTTCTATATGATGTGGCATGAATTATAAAGCAGTTGTCATGGAGATGTTGCTAATGCAGGAGAGTATACGCTGTGTACTTTGAAAACTGCCCTGCAACTGGTGGTTAGAATACTACCTGCATGGTTTATTGCTCTATGCCTGACTATGATGCTACCACTATGATGTATACAGGTTACTCTTACTTTACACCTGCTCAGACATTACACTGGACATTTTAGTGGTATTCAAAGACCATAATGAGGCAGTAAATTGAAATACATTGATTTACTCTGAAGATTACGTCTTATTGTAGAGCAATGAAGATGATGAGAGGGAAGTAGAACAGCTCTCTTATGAGGAAAGGCTGAGGGAGCTGGGTCTCTTGAGCCTGGAGAAGAGGAGGCTGACAGGGGACCTCATTAATGTCTATAAATATATGAGGGATGGGTGTCAGGAGGATGGAGCTAGGCTCTTCTCAAGGTCATCTGGTGATAGGATAAGGGGCAATGGGTGCAAGCTGGAACAGAGAAGGTTCCATATAAACATCATCAGGAACTTTTTCCCAGGAAGGGTAACAGCATTGGAACAGGCTGACCAGGGGGGTTGTGGAGTCTCCTTCTCTGGAGAGGTTCCAGACCTGCCTGGCTGTGTTCCTGTGCAACTTGGTCTAGGCAATCCTGCTGTGGCAGGGGGATTGGACTGGATGATCTTTCGAGGTCCCTTCCAATCCCTAAGGATTCTGTTCTATGATTATCAAAGAAACGTGGAAATGACATAGAACTGAACCAGCTAATATGGGCAACGTGAGATCTAGGACTTCTTTTGTTCTTTTGATTTATCGGTATTAATTAGTTTTGCTAAAAAACAGTAGGAATACAAAAGCGATCTTAATGAACCAGTGCCTGCAATCTGGTGGCTCAAGATTTGCTTACCTCTATAAGAATTTGGTAAGTAGGTTACAGAACTGTTTCCCTCTGTTTGCACAGCTGTGAAATGGGGACATTTATGCCTAATTATCTTTATAAACTGCTTTAGAGCTCTCAAGATTGAAAACACCATTTAGATGCTAGAAAAAAACAACACCTCTAGCTCAAAAGCTTTTTCAAATATAATATTCACCCGTCTGTCTTAATAGCTGTACTTTACATGTGTACAGTGATATTAATCATAAGTTACTTAAGATCTTGAAGTGTGATAGTCCATCCTTAGCAGTCAATTTGACAGTGTCTTTGCACGCACACCACCAAACAGAAGCAGCTGGTGTGTAGACTTGGTTTGCTAGACTAATGCTTCTTAAGGAAGGTTTGCAGGAGTACTGAGTGTCCTAAGAGCGAAGTGTCATTATCTGTCTATCTAGGTAGAAGGTCCTTGGTTTTCTGCCAAAGAAAACAAGAAACAGCCTTACTGAAAATGGCTAAGTAGGCTTTGCATTGAGCATCAAGTTGGCTATTTTGTGTTTTCATAAATATGGAGAAAATCACGATGCCTTGCAAAATGAAACTTAAGACCAGTTCATGAAAAAATTATATGCTCCATTTACTCTGGCCTCTTATGTGCTTTATTTTTTATTAACTTGCTTATCCTTTATATGCAGGAGACCTTCTCTCTCGTATGTAACCCAGAAGGGTGGCCTGTGGAATGTGGAGGGAGTAAGACAAAATGGGCTCTCGCATTTCCAGGATAGAAAGGACATTCAGAAATTCACCCCACATTAGAAAAGAAATGAAGCACAGAGTTCTGTTGTCGTTTCAAATGTCTTTTAGTCTAGATAAATGCATAAAGAAAGGGGCAAGAGATGACACAAAATCCTTCAGGTGACTTTTATAGGCTGCAACATGTGCTTTACACACCCCAGATTTCTTATGTTATTGAAGAAGCAGCACAGTACTTCCCAGATAATTTTTCATCACTCAATTCTTCTGTGTTTCCCCATCTTTTTCTCTCAGGGTAACCTCCTTCTGAATTATACTATCAGCTGATCATGATCTGATAGTCCCAGTGCAAATCAGTGGTCAGATTTTGTTTTTATATTCATCTGTTTTGGAAATTATCTAAATGTTTTAATGCATCTGAAAGCAACAAATGCCTCTCCTTTCCTAGACTTCTCATTTGTACTAGTCTGAGCTAATCACAGTGGTCAAGACTGCCTTTTCTGCCTTTTTATTGTTTTAATTTTTTCCATTGCTCAGGGTTTGTTTTATCACAGATTCATTCTGATTGGAAAAGACCTTAGGGATCATCAAGTCCAACCCCTGTTCTCCAAAGTTCACCCTTAAACCAGATCCCTCAACATCACATCTAAGCAACTGTTAAACACATCCAGGGATAGGGACTCAACCCCCTCCCCAGGCAACATGTTCCAGTTCCTGACCACTCTTTCTGTGAAAAAGGTTTTCCTTATGTCAAGTCTAACCCTCTCTTGTAGTTTGAACCTATCCCCTCTTTTCTATCACTAATTGCTTTTGAGAAGAGACCAACACCAACCTCTCCATAACATCTTTTCAGGTGATTGTAGAGAGTGATGAGGTCTCCTCTCAGCCTCCTCTTCAAACAAAGAACCCCCAGCTCTTTCTATCACTCCTCATAAGATTTATTCTCCAGGCCCTTCACCAGTTTTTTTGCCCTCTTCTGCACTCACTCCAGCACCTCAAAATCTCTCTTCTGTTGAGGTGCCCAAAACTGGACAGAGTACTCAAGATGTGGTGTCATCAATGCTAAATACAGAGGGACATCACGTCCCTGCTTCTGCTTGTCACACGATTTCTAACACAAGCCAGGATGCTGTTGGCTTTCTGGGCACACTGTTGGCTCATGTTTAGCTGTTGATTAGAACTCCCAGGTCTCTTTCTGCCAGATGGCTCTCCAGCCACACCTCCCAAAGCCAAAACGTAGGGTTGTTGTGACCCAAGTACAGGACCTGGCACTTGGCCTTGTTGAAGCTCATGCCATTAACATTGGCCCATCACTCCAATCTATCCAAGTCCCTCTGCAGAGCTTTCCTATCCTCATCCAGATCAACACTCCCACCTAACTTGGTGTCATCTGCAAACTTAATGATGACACATTCTTTGTCCTTACCAAGATCATCAATAAAGATATTGAACAGAAATGCTCCCAACACTGAGCCCTGTCACTGACTTCAGTGTCCTGGGAACAGAACACACTACAACAACTCCTCAAGCAGAGGTACAGAGAAAGGTCTCGCTAAGCTACTGAAATATTCTACTCTATTCTACTCTATGTGACACAGGTACCAGGCAAAGTAATGAAAACTTCTCAGAAGTCATATGAAACCATTTTCCCCTTGGCTTGTTGATAAGTTTGCTACTTTTAGAGAGAAAAGCTAAGGAGGAAAACTTCAGGTAAAAATACAATTAAACATTAAAGATCTTAGAATCATAGAATCATTAGGGATTGGAAGGGACCTTGAAAGATCATCTAGTCCAACCCCTTAAAGGTGATGAGGCTAATCACATGGCTTTTCTCTGGAAACCCCCCCCCAGATTAAGTTCAAAATGGACCTGGAGGGAAGGAAGCACAAGAAGGAAGCACAAGATAAATTGATAGAACGCTGTCAATTCACCACAACGGGTGATGAAGGAAAAGTCAACAAATACTGTGAGAACCCAGATGTTTGGAGGTTTCTTTAATCTCTGAATTTTCAGAGTAATATATCACACCATTACGTGGTATTTTGAAGTCATTCTATACTTTATCATTTTCAGCACCCAAAAATAACCATGACAGCAAACCATGATGTCACATTATCTGCATTCAGCTGCAGTCTTGAGGTGTGATTTCATTTCTATATTGAAATGAGATGTTTTTTTTAAGAGCAGAGGGCAAGACTATATGGTAAAATACCTGAGTTTTCATCCTAATCATGGGACATCAATTATTTCAATGATCTTAGATAAAGTTTAATGCCCCTGGCTTGTGATTGCTATTTGCTGATTTCATAAGATGCTGAAAGCTCTACATACCAAAATAAATATGAAGAATCCATCTCCCTTCTCTCCCCTGCTCCTAATGAAAGCCAACAGGTTATAGCTCAGAATTGTCAGGAAGTTTAGTAACAACTTCTTGCTATATTTACGGAGTTTTTAAATGGAAGGTAGTCAGCAAATGGCAAAGTATAGTCTCGTCAAAGAATATTCACTGTAGGTTAATGCTCCACTGCAAATTTCATATTCATCCTGTTAAAACATGGGCTACAACTTCATTGTGCAGGTATAATGGAAATTCTGCTCTCTAGGTGTGAGAGCAAGAGCTAGATGAAATTAGAGAAAGACACAGGAAACAGTGTGGCCTGATGAACCCTGATAATTACTACGCTTTCATGTGTTGGGCTGGTGTAGACCCTGTTAATAGCAGAGTAAGAATGACACTGATTTACATAGATTTCATTACATTAGTAGTGCCTCATGCACATGAGAACATGAAGATCTGAATAGCAGTCAGGAACTAATATCTAGGCAAAGCTGACCACTGAGGGTGGGGCCCAGTCTTCATCCTGCAAGACATCGTTTGATCCCCCTGTATTGCTTCGGTACAGAACTGGAGAGACATTAAAGTCATCCCTGCCATGTGACAGTGAATCATGATAGTTGTTGCTATTGTGAAGCAGCAAATGGAAAAGTGTGAATCTGTAGAGACATTCCAGTAATCATTAATCCTTTTCTACTTGTCAATCAAACATGTTGTACTCTTGGGGTAGGAATGTGTTTGGCTGAGAACGAGCTTTTAGTAAAATAGATTTGGCAGATGCATATTTGCAGATGCTCATGAAAGATGAATCATGACATTTCCTGACAACAAACGCACCAAAATGCCTGTTTTGCTGCTTTCTCTCCCCTTTGGTATTGCATCAGCTCTATAGGCTCTATACGCCTGAGTTTGTGTATAAATCAATCAAGCGCTAATGAAGAAAATTCATTGCTGCCTACATCAGAACACAATACTACCATAACAATATCCTGGCCGTAAGAAAAACATCTGAAACAATGGAATTGTTTCTTCAGAAAGATTAGGAATTGCGATCATTACGATTGGAGAGACAAATTCTTTCATTATGTATCATCATTATATTCACACAGAAGACTTTTGTTATCGAAGAAGATTAATTAGCTAAAGACAATTTATCTGAGATCAGCAAACACCTGCAGTGCAGAACACATTGAAGGAAATGGTGGTTTTACCCTACATTTGAGTCAAGAATAGAAAATGAATGAATGAAGGAATAAATAAATAAAAAGAGAGACGCATAAATAAAGAATTTGAATGGAAATTGTCTCACAGTTCAGTATTGGTTAACATTCCAATTTTATGTTATTTAATTATTAAGAGATTTGCATAAAAACCTAATCAAGCCAGCAAAAGGAAAACAAAGCTAATAAAAAAGAAGAGAAAGAATGCTAATGAACATATTAGATGAATTGCAGCTGATGCTCAGTACCATCCTAGATGCCATGTGAATTGTAGCTGATCTCAGAGCAGCCTTTGGCTAGCTGAAGTTATAATTTCAACACCCATTATTAAAGAACCAGGTACTCTCTTACTTCATGTATTTTTTTATCTGTGAAAAAAAGTAATGACTTAAAATGTTGACAACCACACACATTCCCAAGGAAAAAAAATATTGAGCTGAACTTGTAGATTGATTCAGCCTTGGTCATTTTTAGTTGGTTGGTTTTTTTTCCTTGTGTGTGTGTTTTCTTTTTGTTTTAAATTACTGCTTTCCTTTCAATGAATTGCTTTTGTACTCAATAAAATTGGTTTTCTATAAAAACATGTTGTGATATTTACACATTAAAATTTGATTATGCGTTTGAAGTCGAGTGCTGCTACATGTACTATACAAGCTGTGATGTCCCAGGTGATACCTGCTAGACATCCATCTACTCTGACCTGTTGCAGATCCAGAGCATCAAATCAATATCAGTGAGAATCACACAGGCCCTTAAAACACAGAGGCTAATAATGTTACAGAGGTCGAAATAAATTTGTCTTCAGAGGCTCCAGCCCGTTGCATTAAGCTTTCGACTACCTTTGTTCTTCTTAAGGATTTTCCCCTAAAACTAAATTTAGAAGCCGCAATTAGTTCCTTAGGATGGATTTAAAAGCAAATAATAGCCATGTATCACAGTAAATTTTACTCACATCCATTCTGCTTGAGCACAAGTTTAACCAAAGAGGATCCTACAGACAGTAACCAACGCAGACACAAAGAAATAGACTATTTCTCTTGACTACCTGTTCAAGTGATCCTTTACGAATACCTTTTACCTAGGTTTGAGTTCAAAATGTTCAGCTGCTTTTTCAGGAGGAAAAATATCACTACTTTTGCTATTTTCCCAACTAGGGAGAAAGACAAGGGACAATTGCTACAATCAGGGGGAAGCACACACCGTCTTGGAATAAAAATAAACCCTTGGTGTGTTGGATTGAAGGGATTTCACCAGTACAGCTTGAAACAGATTGTGTTTGCTTACCATTAACCACTGGTTTTGTATTCAAATAGTCAGGGCAATCGTGGCTCTGTGCAGATGTAATCAAGCTGCAGTGTGGGATTCTCTTTCTGGCTAAGGTTATTCATTCGTTATTAAGTGTAATGTATTGAAAGTCATAGCGATGTTGATGGATCAGCACAGATGCCTTCCATCAGGAGTTACCAAGATCTATTTCTTCAAAAACCTCATAGATTAAACATTTTCAGCTAGCTGAGGTTAATAAAGATGGCTCCTTCATCATCTCAAGGAATGCAGCCAATAAAGAGTAACAGAAATAATGTCATAAATCATCCTTTATAAAGTAGGATTGACTATTATTTGTTAAAATGCCTTTCGTGGTAAATTTGCATCCTCTTACTTGTTGAATGACAATGAGAAAGCAAAGAGGAAAGGTCACGGGGGACACAGAAGGTAAAATAATGCTATGTATTACTGTATTTGGTAGCAGATACTGATTTATGGAATGAACTACCAAACAATCCAGCCTACAAGCTCAAGGGATATGGCTAGCATGGAATTCTAATCTTATAAGGTAACAATCTAAATTCCTGGCATTTTGAAAAGCTAGCTGCTCAGAACGACCCAGATGCTCCTACAATGAGACAGCATCTCTAGGCGTGTTTTATTACTGCCACAATTCCTGTGCCAGCCCATGAGGTAAGTTTGCTCACAAGATGGCAGTGTTGATTATCACACACTGCTTCACTGAGCCTGCCTTCAGCAAAAGGTCTCTGTATGCTACCCAGGAACAAAACCACACAGGGTGGAATTCCCCAGAGGCTGTAGATTACCCAAAAAGCAGATCATCGCTGTATATTTGCTACTGTAAGCTCTCAGGATTAAATATACAACACACCTGTATCTCTGAACATCCCAATATCCAAACAGTATCAGTCCTTGTTTTCCAGTTCTTTTTAATTTCAGCGTCAATAGAAAGGAATCGTTCCCATCCTTACAGATGGCTTTTCCCCCGTAGAGTGCAGGCATGGTTCCTAAACTGGTAGGATTCCAAGTTGCCAAACTCTGCTGCATATTATTTCACAGGCAAAGGTTTGACATGATTAACACAATGATAACCAATGACTATTTGCAATGCAGATATACTGAAGTAGATTTGGAGACTCTGTACTGAGGAACAGTCAAATCTTATAGGGTTTTTGTTCTGGACCCTAGAGATGGCACCCTAACACAAATGGTTACACTAGGTAAGAACATAGGCATCTTCTGTTCAAGCTCAGCAGTGCTTCTTTGCCTACGAGTGGCACCCATAAAAATCAAATAGGTTCAGAGGGCATCCATCCATCTCTCATCTCTTCCTTAGAGAAGCAAGAGGCTCTTCATTGTTACTGAACATCATGGCATGTTTTGGAGATTTGATTAAAGTCTGAGAATGCAAAAGCACCTGGAATTCACTAACAGTTACCTGAATCCAGAAGAAGAGACGAGGATTTGCAATGAAGGCTGACAACTCAGGGAGGCTGGTAAATGTAAATGAGAAAAGAAAGTGTTTGGAAAAGGGAAATGAGGTAATATTTTAGTAGTGAACTGCAAAGATGCAGCAGAACCAATGTGAGAGAAAGGCAAAATACAAACCAGAGTTGCCAAAGCAAGTTCACACAGCTGCTGGCTGCAGGTGTTTTGTTCTGATCAACTCCGGTCACCAGGGCATGGAGGAACTCTCAGCATAAAATGAGGCAAAACTGTCAGATTCCCATTATGGAAGAATGAACCACAGGATCAATGTTTCTCTCAAAACAAGAGCATTAAAGGTTCTTCTGTTTACCTGCTGTAAAAGTGAAAAATGCTTACCTCTGCGTTCCCACTGATCTGTCGCCAATAATGAAAGTGACTTTTAAAGTAAATTAAATGCTCAGTCTTTACTCTCGACTATCACATGCAAGATGAAGCTTTTCTTAAAGACCTGCTGTGCATCCAATGAGACAACTTTTGCTTTGGACACTGTAAGAGGACTATTTAATATTATAATGATAGGAAGGCTTCCACTTTTATCCCAACAGAGATAAAATTTCAAGTCCTGTCCAAGGCTGCATCTGTAATGCAAGCAGTTCTGCTTATGCATCACAGCACTACTTGCACTAGAGCTTCAGATCACTTGTGTTCGGTGTCACGTGTAACCTAAACATAGTGAAAAAAGAGTTATAGCCCTAAATTCGTGGTTGTTTGCCTTGCAGGGGTAATTAAATAGTGTTAACTTTGGTAAAGAGTTTCTATTAAATTAGTCACCTACATGGTACATACTTTGGAGACTTGCTAGATTTTTGAAGGACAGGCGAGTTATTTCAATATTAAGTCTAGTTATTTGAATATTAAATCTTCTCAATTACTGTGCTGATCAGAGGGCTGAAGCTATCACAGCCATGCTAAGCCATTCATGTATTCCTTCCTCCCATCAGGGAAGAAAATGTATTTATTATTCACCGACAGAACTCAACACGGAGGTTGCTCAATTGTAGGAGTGCTTCCTCTCCCCTCCACTGCCCCCCACGTAGCTGTTTCTCTGACACTTTGTCTCATGAAACAGTTTTCTACAGAGCAGTATGCTCTGAATCCACCCCAGCCAACAGCCCCAGCCGGGGGGACATTGTCGCTGCTTTCCTTCCACCTCTTCAGTCATCAAGGCTGCCAGAGTATCTGCTATGCCCTTCCCCTGAGGGAAAGACAATGAATTCTGACCTAGCTTCCCTTTCCTTTCCTGTTCCTCTTACAATTACTGAGGGCTCTCCAGCCAAAACCACACATTTGACTGGTGCCTAAGAAACCTATTTTTCTACTCCTGACCAACTGTCATTTGGCCCAATGGAAATATCAGATGATAGTCATTCAGAAAGAGGACAGGCATTTTTGTGTGTCTGATTGTGCACTCCACGAGCTCTGTCTCCTCACACAATTAATAATGTTTAGTGATGCTAATAATTGTCACCATAACAGAACACGAAGTTGGCGTTGAGTATGATAGAACATGCTACTCGCTCACTTCAATCCCCAATCCTTTCCCAGTTCCCAGACAATTGTCCATTTCATTTCCTGCGCAGGATGAGTTCCTACTGAAATGGATGGGGAGTCGGAATTCAGACTTTGCAGTGGTGATCTGAACAGTGCACTGGTGGAGAGAAACTTGCCGTTGGCTCTGCACGCATGACTCACTACAACTGATATTTCATATGCCCCAGATTATGACCTACTTTACCGTGTATTATGCGGAAAGAATGAGTAAGACACATCTGAGGCTGGTAAGAAACCAGTATTTTCTGTGGTAGCAAGGAAGAAATGCTTTCTTAAACAATAGATGGACTTGGGAATTCTTGTATCAGTGATTAAAATTCCCTAGGGTCACCGTGCAAAATCTACCGAAGAGCTGCATTGATTTTCATAGGCTACAAATCAGATCTGTGGTCTTTAACTGAAACGCAAGGTACATGTTTCCATGCATAAGGGATCATCTAACTGATGAAAGACCAAAATAGGGCTCCATAAATAGATTTACTGTTTGGCAAAATTACAGGCTTTGTGGGTAATTCATTCAGTACTGGCACCAGCAGCACTGCTCTGCAAACCTCATGTGGCGCAGGCCTTGGAGTCAGACAATCATTTAAGCACGTCCCTAAGTGCTCTGCTGATAGGCTGTCATAGATCCATCGAAGTCACTGGAAGCCTTGCCTTGACTTTTATGGGCTTTTCATAACATCGTCCATGATTCAGTTTTGCAGGTATAAAATGTGAATATGAATAACAGCTCTTTCCTCCTGTTATTTGTCTGGTCTATTTAGACTAGAAACTCTTTATGGCAGATCTGCCAGGCCCTGTACATACTGAACAATGGTCCCCCAGCTCTCGAGGGGAGCTAACTGCCATCATAAAATTGCCTCAGGGCAAACCTGTCTTAATTTATGGAAGCTCAAAGGCTCTTGCTATGCAGTGGGCCAGGCTCCATCATCAAACTGGCTCCTATTCTCAGTCCAAAATCCAGCATGAGTAACTGGAATACAGCTAGTGGGATATAGCTCTGTATTTTTTACTTTTAGTGGAATTTCTCTGGCTCAAGGTACATGTGTGGATTTACACACCCATGTAGATGAAACTAAGCAAGCTTTGAAAGAGACTTTGAAGAATGTTTTGAAAAATGAAGCAAATATTTCAGTGTGTGGTTATGCTGAAACCAGTGCTAAGATCTCAGAACCTCCAGGGACCGCATGGCAATTTTGTGGACCAAAACTCTTCATATAGGTCTTAACCACTGCTTTAACCTTAGGAGAGATTCAAGGGAGCTTAAAGAAATTTCTTCTTACTCCCTTTAATATTGTCCCATACCTGTGTTGTCCTCTTTTTAAACACATATGGTGATGTAGTATGAACCTTTGTATGGGGGAATTCATAAAACACCATCATTTTGATCTGTAATGGTCTTGGATCAAAACACTAAGAATAATTTTAAAACATTGGAAAGGAAAAAATGCAATGTTTGGTTCAATCTGCAAATGAAAGGCTGAGGTTAGAAGGGAAATAAAAAATAAGAATGCTTACCTTGCAAATGAGCTCCGTTAGCACGGAAGATCCTTATCTGAACCACTCAAAAGATTCCATGTAGGTGGATTTTTCTGCTGTGAGACATAAGGTTTTGCAATCAGCATTACGTGAAGCCATTGGCATCTCCTGAGCTGTTAATATAAGTGTAAAATATGTGTAAAATGAAAATTAAAGATTAAAAGACTTAGCATATTTTAATTAAGATTTAAAATATGGAATGTAAAGAACATCAATTATTAAGGGTACCTCATCAACCCCAAATGATGGTCAGACTTTGAACTCAGTTTTTTGCTGCTAATTGAATAGCCTTACCCAAGCTCTATTTTATCACTATTATTTTAAATTTCAACTGATGCTAGGAATACAGCATTCTAATTGGGTAATAAAAATTCCAAGGAGTTAGAATAATCAATCAATGAAGGGTGAGAGTTTCCTACTATAAATCACTACCAAATACTTCCATCTAAAAATTGGATGTAGCTTTATCCTAGAAGCTCATACTTCACACCTTCAGAATAGCATTGGCAATTCTGCTATGGTATCTTCAGTATTTAAAAGTTTGTTTACAAAATTCTACTCTGGGCAGTACAAGAGGAGACTTCACAATGATTAGAGGGTGTTAACACTATAGCAATTACAGCTTCAACTGGTTTTGTAAAATTTTAGCTTGATTCTTTTCAGGAGTTGCCTGTTGAATGGGAAATCCCATCTTAACAACTGCAAGCAGCGAGAATTGTGTCTAAACCCCAATGAAGTAACAGAAAGACTTGCAGTGACCGTAATGAGCCTCTCAGCAGGCACTAACCATATAGTGTTTTGGATATAGATTTGTTTCAGAAGATATTCATTTGACATAGCACTCTATTCTCAGGTATGGTATTCATTTATGGCAGTTTAAGAACAGGATCTTCAGAGGACGGAGACATAAAATTAACTTATCAGTTACACAGTAAGAATTATCACAAGTTTAAGGCAAAAACCAGATCTCCAGGGCTATACTACTGCTGTTAGTACTCCTACTGCTGCTGCTGTTGAGGCATGGGGTAGTATCAAGATTTCAATGTTGTTCCAGTAATTCTATTGCTTTCTCTCATGACACAGCGTGCACCTGAAAAGCAGAAAACAGCTCTGATTCGCATGCTCAGCTTTTGTAAAGCCCACAACATTTTGATGTTGAAAATACATCAGAAAATGAGGACTTCAGATAAACTCAGTCTGAAGAATTGATTCTCACTAATCAAAAAACCCCAGACACAATCATTAATGAGGTGACTGCGCACCCCAGATCCTTTCTTTCTCGGTATAACTATAGAAGTCTATACAATGGTATAGAATCTGCCCTAGGTTCTGTGGTCATAGTCAAGCAGGGGGGGTGGACTGGATGACCTCTAAAGGTCCCTCCCAACTCCTAATGATCTTTGTAAGCTTTCAGGAGTACATTGTAGAAGGCACACATACATTATATACACAGAGAGGAATGGAAGGGTGCAATCTAACTATAAAGAATGCAAAATACTATAAACCTTAATGGGATAGGGTTTTTTTCCTCAGCTTTCATTTAGCATAGGCAATAGATCTCTCGCAGTAATTGTTACTAATGCATTGTTCCTGTATATAAATACTTTAATACTTACAAATGAGGCAACAAAGAAAGTCAATTTGACATTTAACGTTCCACGCAGAAATCACAAACAGGTTGCCAAGGATTTAATTAAAATTACAGTCACATAATAATTACAGCAACAATAAATACTCATATACAGGTAATAAATTAACTCATTAATTCAGTCAGTACACAGTTGTAAATAACTGTATGAAAATAACAAACATTTTATATCAACGCTTTAAATGTTAGCTCTGTTATTAATACTGAGTTTCCTTTCCCGGTTGTTCAAAATAATTACACTTTAATGGGATGTTAAAATTGAAATTTATTAAAGAATCTGGAATAAATTGGTTGGAAAATTCCTACAAACACTTCAAGAAGGGACGGAAGATCACTCTTTGTAAACATTTTAGGTATAAAAATACCATGCGTATACAAACTGCTTTAGCTGTAATTAACAAGAGGACTTCAGTTAGGAAGTCTGCTAAATCGTGGTACTGCATTGCAGTCCTGTAAATACTGTTTTGCCTAAAACTCTCATCACAAGGAAGCAATAAATCACTGATACCAGCTTGCCACAGGGCAGACATCCCAAGAGCATCTGATATCCTTTTGGGATGCTTGTCTGTGCCTGCGTCAGAAAGAAAGTCCATCAATCTATCCTGACCAGAAGGGAAGTCAGAAAGGCCATGCACCTCTACCCTTTATCCCCTGGCATACATAAATACCTTACTTTGTCTGTCCTAGAGCTCTTCCTGAGAGAGAGTTTAGAAAACCAGAGAAACCATTCTCACTTCAGAACCTCAGCTACATGCACACGACGTGCTGCAGCTAATCAGCTGCTAAAACTAGTGACAATACCTGTTAGTGACAACCCAGCAACACCACTCACAAGTCCACACAACATCTGGACCATTTATTCAATGATCATCTGACTCCTCCAGAGTTCTTTCTTTTTTATTTACTTATACATTATTTGGTATGGAACTTAATCAGAGATTCATCTATGATATGTTGTACAGTCATGTCTCCACTGGCAAAACTCATGGCAAGTTACTAGTCACAAACAGCTTTACTCCCATTACACTTACTTATTGCAAATGAATTATTGGATATTTAAAACAGTGTTTACAGTTAAATGAAATATCCCTAACAAATATATGGGATAGTTAGATCGTCTTGTAACAACCTGCCCTATGCTATGTGTTAAGATAGGCCTGACAAAGCAACGCTTCTGAGCATCTTCACCCGTCTAACCTTTGGTCCATACACAGTTTCTTCACAAAGCATTTCCATATAATCACAGAATCATTAGGGATCAGAAGGAACCTCAAAAGATCATCCAGATGACCTTGAGAAGAGCCTGACTCCATCCTCCTGACACCCACCCCTCACCTATTTCTAAGCCTCCTCTTCTCCAAACTCAAGAGACCCAGCTCCCTCAGCCTTTCCTCATAAGAGAGCTGTTCTACTTCCTTCATCTTTGTTGGTCTATGCTGGACACCCTCCAGCAGCTCCATCTCTTATCCTGTAGTAAAAATGTTCTGCTTTTTAGCAGGATTGATGGATTCTTCATTTAAACCACAACAAATATTTTTCAGCTGTTGTCAATTCATAAATTGTCCAGGCTATGCTTTCCTCATAATAAAACATAGTTTTAAACAAGTTAGCTGAAAAAATATGAACTAGTTTATAGTGATTTCTATTATAAGTACAGAAATCAGTTAGATAGTTATTGGTTTGGTAGAACAGGTTCATTACAAGAACAGTAAACTATACAAAAAGTAATGAGGTACCGTTCTTCCCCTGGGCCTTGTTCTGAGAAAACATTCCACTCTATGGCCACAAAATATGCTGAGGGCTTTGAAAGACAAATCAAAATTAGGTTCTGTTTAAAACTGCAGTTACTTTGTTTGCCTTGACTGCATTTTTATGTAATAAAACTATATCTCAGTTACAATATCACAGGGTTTCTAGTACTGAGTACTATTTCATTGGCATGAATGGAAAGACCATACCAGCCACTCATTTACTTTTATATCCCATGTCCAGCAATAGTGTTTACAAAAAAAGGCAAAGATAGAAGTTATCAATTATAAATGAATTAGTATATAGCTATTTTTTATCCTAAGCATCTTAACTTTATTAGCTAAAGCATAGAACACATTTCTTTGCTACAATTGCTTCCGCATCTAACATGCCATCAATAAGCATCAATACTATATGTTTGTGCAACAGAATCAAAAATTACAGCTACGAGCAGGACTTTTTGCCATTTGCCTGAAAAGTTATTCTAAAATGAACATATTCCCGGAGAAAAACAACCCCACCTTTGCATCAGAGAGGACAAATAACCATTTTCTAGCTATGGGACTTATTTGCTGTTGGTCCATAAGGCTAAAGCAATTTGTGCAAGCTTGAGGAATTTTCCACTAAGTTATCATTAAGTACTCTCCCGATGGAGATGTTGTAGGGGGAAATTTAAGAACAACATAGATGTCTTCTTTCTATAGCTGGGAAAGGGAACCAGCGAGCCACGACAAGCTGCCAGGCTTTCTCATAATTTGCTATTTCAGGTGAAGGGAACCAATGAGCTGAGATAGACCCTACTAACATAACATTGTACCACAGGAGCTGAAAGGGGATCATTAAAGCCAAGATGGGCCATGGCGTAATTTTTGCTAAGCCTGCAAAACTACTCTTGGCATTCCTCGTGGTGAGACAAGAACAGACCAAATTGCTGATTTAGCATAACTACAAGGCCCGCGAATATCTATAAACCACGGCGGAACTGCTGAACTAACAAATGGCTGATTTAACACAATAAATAGCATATAGGAAAAATAATGCACTAACAGCATAGTTATGACAGCTGCAGAATGAGGGGAAACGGAACTATTTGAAAGGAATATTGCCTTTGGAATACAGAATTCAAAAGTCAATACACGTTACTGAAATGTGAAAATACGAGAGGTGGTTTCAGGAAACCAACTCTGCACTGGGAAAGTGACTCGGAAAAGACAATGAACTATCAGTGGGTCTTAAATGTCTCCAGAGACGGATACTCCACAACACCCCTGGGCAGCCTNTTGCTCTACGTTGGACACCGTCCAGCAGCTCTGTGTCCTTCTTGAACTGAGGGACCCAGAACTGGACACCATACTCCATATGGGGCCACACTAGTGCAGAGTAGAGGAGAGAAGAACCTCTCTCAATCTGCTAACCACCCCCTTTCTGATCCCACCCCCCCCCAGGATGCTGTTGGTCCTCTTGGCCACAAGAGCACATTGTTGGCTCAGAGTCCCCTAAATCCATCTACTAAGAACCAACTGTTGTGGAAGCAAACTTCTTCAGGAAACCTCAGATGCTAGGTGGGATGCCACTGGGAAGCCCATGCTATGAGTTCAGAATCTGTGGACCAACAGTGATGCCTGAAGAGCCACAGCAAGCTGGGAGAGCTCAGGGATTTGGGAATGCCCGTCTTAATCACTGACACTGAGCCTTTAATATTTCTGTGGCTGTACTCTGCGTAGTTTGCTCTAGCTGTCTGTTACCATTATCATCCTTAGAGCTGTCTTCTAAGACCATTAGAGCCTTTTGCCATCCACTGCCTTTCTCCTAATTACCTCAGTATCCTAAATTGTCTATTGTTATTGATTACTTACGGCTACCCAGCTCACAGAGCAATATTGACAAGGTGCATTCGGTGCTGTCACGCTTAGATTTACGCAAGCTGTTAATCAATGGGAGGTTTTAAAAGCTGTCCTATATACTTTGTGTAGTCACAGGCCCTTTATTTACTTCACAATGCATGCTCAGCCCCTCTTTCTCCACTTACAGCTCAAATTAGGCAAAATCATATGCTGCTGTGTACGGGAATTACCCCAGCAGCATGTTCTTTAGATAAGTGATGAATTCCTAGCTAACTAGGTTGGGATCCAAATTAGAGCTAACACAGGAGAGAGATACAGAAACATAATGGAAGAGTAATGTGATAATTGTAAGAGTCCCCATGTATGTGTTGAAACGCTGGTGCCAGTGATCATGGAATGGTTAGATTGGAGCCGACAGAGGCTGTAATATGTAAAACACAGGTCACGTCTGTTTTACCACTAGTCTGCAAGGCTGGCAGGCGAACAGGTCTGAATAATGAGGTAGTTTGAAGGGGAAAATTGCACATTGAGGGCACTTTGAGGAGCACTAAGAAAGTAAGAATAAGGCTGTTTTTTCCACAGGGAGCAACCAGAGGAAGAAACATGCCTGAAGGAACCTCCTTGAGAAGGTGGTTGGTAGACATACAGGTTTGTTAAGTAAGAAACAGAAATACCGCCAGTGATGCAGGTGGCACCTCTGGGGAAGCCCATTCCCCAAAGGGCAAACCCACCCAGCAGTGAGGGAAAATGTGAGATGGCTGTAAGTGGGCAGTCAGAGAGGCAGGAGGTGCTGCAGGCAATGCAAGAGGCTCTGCCTGCATCCATCAGACGTGGTGGTGGAGCAGGTTATCACAGCCCCATGGCAGGGCAGGGAGAATGTGTGAGCAGGGAAGAGCAGCAGAGAGGAAAACTGAAAATAGCTCCAAACCTCCCTACAACCTCCCCCTCCCAGGCCACCTGGGAAGAGTGAAGTCAAAGATGGGGAAAATGTCCAGAGGAAGGGGTTGGTTTAATTTTAGTCATTGCCTCTGACTACCAAATCTATTGTAGTTGGCAATATGTATCTGGTTTGCCTCTGACTAGGTGATCTTCCTGTCTTTATCTCAACCACGCATTTTCCACCTCATTTTCTCTCCCTTATCCTGCTGAGGAGGGGGAGTGAGATGCCTAGGTGGCACTTGGTCACAGGTCAAAGTTACACCATCACTACCCTGACCACAAATAGAGAGACACATTAAAAACGTGTCTTGGTACAGCACCACATCAAGGAAAGTCTAAGACTTAGATACCACTTGGAGTCAGATAACCATCCTGTAACAACTGCTGTACAATAAATCCATCAAATATTTTCACTAGAAGAAAGAAGTATTTTTATTCCCCCTCACAGGAAATTATACTGTAAACGTGTGACTAACTTTTCTTCAACAGATCCTTTGAACTGTTAGAGTACTTCTTCCACATTTGCACCCACACAAATTTTCTTCAGGATAAGGAATTTTGGAACTACAACAAAGAGAAATCAGAGGGGGTTTGTAATAGTCCAACACTTTGAATAGCTGTACAGTGTTAGGTGCAACTGACACGAAGCATGTCTTGAGAGTGTCTGCAAATACTCAGTGCTGAGAACATTTTTCAGCCATTCCTTGCTCTCTTCTGTTGAATATGCTTTCAGCCTGCCAGGCTGAACTCGTTAAGAGTGTCACCTCACCAGTCTCAAGGCAAGATGTCAGGACTGGCTGCTGAAATATAGATAAATAAAAAAACAGATAAATAAAAAACCTCCAACAAACCAGGTAGTTTCCTCTACTCTTCTTCCTTGTTACTCCAGAGCTATCACTAGAATCTATCTGTAGATTCCATCCCTATGGAGCACTAAGTGAGAAGTTGAAGTGAGAAGTTGAAATTAAACTGTATTTTTGACCAGCTTGGCTGGAAATGACAATGCTGGGTTTATTACATACCATATTCCTCTGATGTATATTTTACCTAGCATTGATTATGAATTAATAGAGACTTGATTTTAGATCAAGGGATGGAAGGTAAATGTCAGCAGATGATAATATTCTCTGTATCAACATAACTTCTCATCTTGACTCTGTAAAACCTTCCCTTGAGGCCCTATCTGACAGGCTGTGATTTATGAAAGAGTTTAAGGTGTATATTTGATAACAAACTACTGTAATTATTTCAGTCATTATCAATCTTCTTGATAATTTTGGTTTCATTCCAATATCTAGGGCAGCCTCTTCCAATGCTCTGGTTGCCTCCCTGGGAAGAAGTTCCTTCTGATATTTATATGGAACCTTCCCTGTTCTGGTACCCATTGCCCCTTGTCCTATCACCAGATGACCTTGAGAAGAGCCCGGCTCCATCCACCTACCACCTACTTATAGACATGAATGAGGTCCCCTCTCAGCCTCCTTTTCTCCAATCTCAAGAGACCAATCTCCCTCAGCCTATTCCTCATAAGGGAGGTGCTCTATTTCCTTCATCATCTTCTTTGCTCTACGCTGGACACCAATTTATTCTCTCACCACGTGATGTTGCAGAACTCACAGCCATTGTTACCAGCATTAGTAACGGAACCATTATCATTCTAATCACTAAAAAGTTGACCATTATCTGATAAGTCAAATTTTCCTCCCAAAGACTTTGAGGTATTTGATTTTCCTCATTCGTATTCTCAGAAGCCATTACCTCCTCACTTGCTGGAGGTGAAACTGCACCTTCCCTAAGTACACTGCCATTCTGCTCATTATGCAGCTTTGGTTATTAATTTTGCTTTCCTCCTTCGCAGCAGCAGAATGATTGCTTTTATAACTGGTTTGTGGCTAACCTAGGGATTCCCTTTGAAACACGGCTAGTAGGGGTTATGTTGTGATTATGTGGGCTTCAGACAACTACTGATTCAACTACTAAAAGCCATGGGCATGGATAAGACTGACAGTTGAACTACAGCTTCAGCTGGCCAGTGGGCTCTTGAGGAAATAATCTTGGGAAGAAGTTGAGATAATGGTATCAGTGACAAGCTGACCTTTCACTAGGGGAAAAGATGATGTTTCCTTTTTTTTTCACCCCAGTTTGACTCAGACACAACCTAGTCCAAACTGCTATCAGCCAACAGAGTTGCAGCACCTCAGACAAGCTTCTCCGTGACTGATCTCACATTGCAAATGGCTGGCTACTCCTGCATCTGTCAAATCCCAAGTCTGCTGATGTGTATAGCAAACTACTGTTCTCTGTAGACTGGCAGCTCAGTGGTTGCTCTTAATCATCACTAGTCAACTGTTCTAGCACTGTTCTTCATGTTTATTTGCAGGATGAGTTTATCGTTTGCCCAGATTTCTTACATCAGGTTTTGCTTAGTCCCTCTCTCACTTCTCCTTGGCGCTAAACAGAGGGTGAGATCTTATTTTCAGCACTGCCTGTTTGATCCAGGAATCTTTCTCTGATCTTTCACACACATGTTTCTCCTCTTATGAAATGTGTAGCTGAGGTCAGGAACACATTTCTTCAGTAAGAAGAGCCAAGATATCCAGTGTGCAGGGTATTTGGGAAGAAAATGTAATCAGTCTGAAGTATTTTGGTTCTGTTCCTCTGTTTTTGTTCTGCTTTTCACTCCTGCAGAAATATTTCTGATGATGTGGTACAGAAAACTACCTGATGTGTGAGCTGTAAGTGGCCTTTTAAAATTCAATTAACTCTATTTAATGGGATTCATGCGTTTGTAATATCAAGGAGTCACATTACTGAAAAGTAGTTTCAGTAATGTTCTTCTACTATAACTGCACAGCTATTTGTTGCCAAATGGAAAGAAAGCTAATTGCTGGACTCAGTTTCCCATGCAGCTGATACTGCTGTTACCCATCTTCCCTCATGTGACATAGGATGATGATTATGCATGCTACTAAATCACACTGTACATCTGAGATACCTAATCCAGTTAAAAATTTGATGGTTTCTATTTGTTTAATATTAGTTTATTCACAGTCTGAGAAAGAATTTAGATTCTTGATTTACATTTCTTTATCAGACTGACTCCAGCCCCACTTCCACATCCCCCCAGGATGCCTGGGGGCAGTGAAGTCAAACCTGAGGAAAGCGTTGGTTTCATTTTTGTCATTGTTTCTCACTATCAATTCTATTTTAGTTGGTAATACATTAATTCTACCAGAGTCAAGTCTGTTTTGCCTCTGACTACACGATCTTCCTGTCTTTTACCTAAATCATACAGTTTCTGCCTCATATTCTCCCCTCTGTCCTGTCGAGGAGGAGGAGTGAGATGCCTAGGTGGCACATGGTGACAGTTCAAAGCCAACCCATCACCACCATGACCACAATCACAGAGATGTACTAACAGTGTGTCTTGGTACAGTAACACATAAAGGATTTACATTTATTTATTATATTTATTATTTATTTTAGACTTTAAACTCTCAACTTTAACTCAGGTTATGCCAAGGGAATGGCCTTCACATGTGCCATCCTGGCATCAGCCAACTAGTCCGGCCTTAGGCAAAACTGCCTAATAGCTTTATTCATAGAAGTCACCATTTTTTCCCAAAGTACTGAGCAAAGACTACTTAATATTTAATTCTGCTAGCCTCTCGGAGGAGAGAGACAGATTGGAGCCATGTTTCAAAGCTTAAAACGCTGCTTCTTCCAAGAAAGCAATGGAATATTTAAAGGATCTGGATTATTCTTACAGATCTTATAGCTCATCTCTCAATTTGGAATAAGGGTGGATTTGAAAGATCACACCAATCTTTTGCCACCAACCTAAAAGTCAGTATTATGAAGCAATAATATTGCAATAAAATTCTGATAAAAAGAAATGCATCCACTTCAAGGCTACTGAAGTCACAATTTGAGAGGGAAGATGGAATCCAGGTTGGGAGAATGTTTTACACTACAGGACACACAAGCTTCTTTATCACTGCATTGACTGCAGAGAACCAGAAAATGGCTTTGAGGGTTTTTTTTTTAATGAGAATTCATATTTTCATTGCATTTTTCTGTAAATTGCAGGCTGGTCAAGATAAAAACTGCAAAATTAAACATGTGCCAAACAATGGTATCTTAACTCCTAATCTATACCTGCTTGAAGAAGACGCAATACAGACAGCAGAGTATTATGTTTCTTAGTTCATTTCAGATGGAGCTATAACAGATTACAAATCATAGTTAATAGATACATCTAATTTCTCTCTTTTTCAATACTGAATGACCTGCAGAGTATACTGTGCTGGCTAAATTGCTTCTGTTGCATGAAAGCATCCTTCCTAAGTTTGCAGATGACACCAAGTTGTGTGGGAGTGTCAATATGACAGGGCAGGGAGGGTCTACAGAAGGATTTAGAGTCAATCATTGTATGAGCTTCAACAAGGCCAAGGCCAAGTGCTACAGGCTAGGGGAAGAGTGGCTGGAAAGCTGTCAGACAGAAAGGGACCTCGGGGGACTGATGGACAGGCAGCTGAACACGAGCCAGCAGTGTGCCCAGGTGGCCCTGAAGGGCAACGGCATCCTGGTTTGTATTAGAAATAGTGTTGTATGCAAGTCTAGAGAAGTGATCACCTACCTTGAGTACTGTGTTCAGTTTTGGGCACCTCAGTACAAGAGGTGCTGGAGCAGGGGCAGAGGAGGGCAACTAGGCTGCTGAAATGCCTGCAGAACCAGCCTCACAAAGAGTGGCTGAGGGAACTGGAGCTCTTTAGTCTGAAGGAGAGGAGAGGGACTCACAGGTGATCCTGCTGTGGCAGGGGACTGGACTGGATGGTTCCTTCTGATCCCTAATGATTCTATGATTCCATTTGTAGCTAGTGAAACCATCTCAGACAGGGNTGTATGAGCTTCAACAAGGCCAAGGCCAAGTGCTACAGGCTAGGGGAAGAGTGGCTGGAAAGCTGTCAGACAGAAAGGGACCTCGGGGGACTGATGGACAGGCAGCTGAACACGAGCCAGCAGTGTGCCCAGGTGGCCCAGACGGGCAACGACATCCTGGTTTGTATTAGAAATAGTGTTGTATGCAAGTCTAGAGAAGTGATCATCTCCNACCTTTTACCCCTTCAGGTATATAAATGCAAGCACAGCAAGCATGGCAAAGGAAACCTAGCACAGGCAGCACGGAGGGTTTTTCAAATGGAAGAACAACAGCAAATAATTGGTGTGAATTCCCACACCTATGGATCATAACCAGCTCATGGGACACCACTGTTGGATTTGTTGCTTTCCTCAGGCTGTTTTGGCATGACTCTGTGAAGTGACAGGCCTTCTTGCCAAGCTGTGGCACCTTTCTGCTGATTTTAAATGCTCCTCTGTGCACACCATCCTGAGACACGCAGGAGAGCATCATGTTCTACTGAATACAACAGTGGGCTGGAGGTCTTGGAGGTTCTGAGTCCTCATGAAAGGCTGTAGGCATTACATTTCTGCTTAATTTCCCCATACACCTAATGGAACAAGAACACTTAACAGCATAAGATAAAGCACTTACCCAACTTGAAAGCCAGAGGAGAGCTTTGTAGCCTTCCAGCTGCTGCAGATCCTGTCCCTCAGTGCTCTCCGTGTTCTGCTTTGACAAAGTGCTGCACAAGTTTCAAACTTTCAAGTCTTATTTATAGATTCAACCGACCGCTTTTCGTTTTTAAATGGCTTTTGTGTCCTTCATTTAGAGGGAAAAAACGATGTAACACTGAACACGCGCTAAAATTACCAGGAGATAAACGGTCTTTGATTTCCAAATGTGTATTAATGGGTCAATAGCTTCCTTTCTTGCCACATACAGATCTCTCATTAATTATAATGTCACTATAGCTGCAGAATGAATTTGACCTTATCCCTCGAGCACCGTGTTTTAGTATTAATAGTTTTTGTTCTTAAGAGCAATTGGGAAATACAGCCAGACACGCTGAATGATATATTCCTATATTTAGAGCATGGCTCCTCTCATTCAAAACATGCAGTATTGGAGAAGGGTGTTAATAACAGCTTCCTTCCTTCTTTCCTTTACCAATTAATGGGCGTGCTTAGCGCTCAGATCATATAAATTTCATATTGACCTGTAAAATTCATCTGCTCTCTGTGTGTAATATGGCAGAAGAGGCTTCAATAGGAATCATTATTCATCTGGGCTAAGGTTTGTTCTATGAGGCATCTTTTTTTAATAAAGTAAATGCCTAGCTGAAAGAGTCCACATAAGAAAAGCATCAAGTTAAGGGTAGGAAGTGCAGTGTTTTCAATTCTAAGCAAACAGGGCTTTGGTTTAAAATTGTAGTGTTGTAAAATACAGTAATTTAAGTCAGCAAGGGTGTGACTTGAGATTGTGTTTATACCAGGATGAAAGGGAGCAAGAAGGATTCTGCAGCGGGTAAAATGGGAGCAAACTGGAACTTAAAGACACATTTGTTCATGTAAAATATCACTGGGTCACCACAAAGCTCCTAGGCATGGACAAGAAGAATACTACAAGGTAAGGCTTTACGCTGCAGAAGTGAATCATGAGATAATAGTAGAGCCCAACTTTAATATTATCACATTAAAGAAATGTTTTACTCAGCCAAAGCAGAGCTTTATCAGGAGTTTCATTCAAGCTCCTTAACAATATTGGTGCTGTACTTCATCTGAACGGGCAAGAAACAGAAAAGCAATAATGGAAGATGTTGTCAGGATAAGGTCAAGCCAAAATGCCCTTGAAAGCAATTAGGAATCTTCTCTAGGAATTTAAATGCCACCAGAAAAGAAATCTATAAGAAGTTACAAAGAAAAGAAGCAGGAAAATAAACAAGCTAGCTTTCTACAAATGATTCAAAATCATTGAAGAAGAGGAGACTCCAAGGAGATCCTATAGTGGCCTTCCAGTACCTGAAGGGGGCTAGCTGGGAAAGCTGGGGAGGAGCTGTTTCCAAGAGCTTGGAGTGATAGGAGCAGGGGGAAGCGTTTCAAGCTGGAAGAGGGGAGGTTTAGACTGGAAGTCAGGAGGAAGTTCTTCACGATGAGGGTGCTGAGACACTGGCACAGGTTGCCCAGGGAGGTTGTGGCTGCCCCCTCCCTGGAAGTGTTCAAGGCCAAATTGAGCACCCTGGTCTAGTGGGGGGTGTCCCTGCTCATGGCAGGGGGGTTGGAAGCAGATGATCTCTCATGTCCCTTCCAACCTGAAGCATTCTCTGAATCTATGAATGATATGCCTCTTGCTTAACACAGAGCAGACTTCAGGATAAACTTAGGATCTGCACAAAGTGACAGCTATGCGGGATGAATCAGACTAGTCAAATGTGAGGCTAAAGGGTTCAGAGAAACTCCTTTTCTCCTATCCTTGTGGATAATCCTTACTGTGGCAAGATCAGTGTGTTGCCCTCCTATCCCATATTCTTAAGAAATTGCTAAGCTATCATGTTAACACCAGGAGACACTGCCCTTTCCTTCCTTTAGGGTCACTGTGTGTACAGGTCATGAGAACATCATGGCTGGCAGGACAAAGGACTTGAAACAGAACAAAAAAGCACTTATTTCCTGAGGTGTTCCAAGGCTCCCTACCTGTGTTCTCCTCTTCTCCTTGAACAGCATCTCATGCTGGCAACACTGGAATGTACCAGAGTTCATCCACACAATATTCAGTCATTGCTGCCTCAGATGGAAGCATTTTCTACAGTGAAGTACTGCAGTGCAGGCAGCACCAGTGTTCTGAACCCACGAGCAGGCTGTCACATTAGCCATACCAAAAGAAGGTAAATCCTAATACTAGAAAATTAAATTAAAAAGTGTCTTAATGTGTTTTACTGTTGTTTAATCATCAAACAAACACAGACCTCAAAAGATCATCCAGTCCAATCCCACTGCCACAGCAGGATCACCTAGATTAAGTCACACAGGAACACATCCAGGTGGGTCTGGAACGTCCCCAGAGAAGGAGACTCCACAACCACCCTGGGCAGCCTGTTCCAGTGCTCTGTTACCCTCCCTGAAAAGAAGTTCCTCCTGATATTGATATGGAACCCGCCCTGTTCCAGCTTGCACCCATTGCCCCTTGTCCTATCACCAAATGACCTTGAGAAGAGCCTGGCTCTATCCTCCTGACACCCACCCCTCAAGTATTTATAGACATGAATGAAGTCACTCCTTAGCTTCCTCTTCTCCAAGCTCAAGAGACCCAGCTACCTCAGCCTTTCCTTGTAAGGAAGCCGTTCTACTTCCTTTGTCATTTTTGTTGCTCTGTGCTGGACACCCTCTAGCAGCTCTGTATCCTTCTGGAACTGAGCAGCCCAGAATGGGACACAATACTTCAGATGCAGTCTCACCAGGGCATAGTAGAGGAGGAGAAGAACCTCACTTGATCTTCTAATCATCACCCTTCTGATTGCCCCCAGGATGCCGTTGGCCCTCTTGGCCACAAGAGCACATTGCTGGCTCATAGTCATCCTACTGTCCACTAGGAACCCCAGGTCCCTTTCTCCTCCACTGCTCTTCAACAGGTCAGTCTCCACCCTATCCTGGTCCCTGGGGTTGTTCTTGCCCAGATGCCAGACTCTACCCTGACTCTTGTCCCTCATACCATTTCTCTGTGCCCATCTCTCCAGCCTGACCAGGTCTGGCTGAATGACAGCACAGTCTGTTGGGGTGTCAGTGACACCACCCAGCTTTGTGTCATCAGCAAACTTGCTGACAGTGCTCCCTAATCCATCATCCAAGTCAACAGGATCCAAGTGAATAGGTTTAGTAAGACTGAACTTTAGTAGTCATCCTCTTCTCTTCCTTCCTTTTCTTAGATGACAGTACCGCAGGTCTCCTAGCTGCCTGGGTTGAATTTACCTTTACACAGAGTAGATTAAAATGTTTATTCGTATTTTAAGAAAATATGGCTGCTTTTCCTTTGTGAAATAAGACAACACCATTACATGCCTGGAGCTGATATGGTCCTATGTTTTATGCTACTGATTAAAGCACAATCACAGAGTAAAGAAATGAGAAATTTTATAGGCTATTGAACACTAGAGATGTGAAATCAGCACTAGGTTGTTCAGTGTCGTTTTTTTAAGATTGCATCTAGGGGAAATGCACTGCTCCAGGACGCCTCAGAACATGCCCATAGCTGTAACATTTGGTGGGCTGCTCTGTAAGACAACATTCTGAAATATAAAAACCCAGAAAGGAAATAAACCCACTCAAAATCCCGCTTCAAACAACCCCCCATCTGTTTCCTTTCTGATGCATCGCTGTCTTTGCTCAGGTTCATTAATATAAAACACAGATTCCAGCTATTTTCACAATTATCCATTTCCATTTCTGTTTCATAAAAACAAATTAAAGAATTCCAAAGGGTTCAATGTATTATCACCCTCCATTTCTATTAGTTTCACTTGCCAAGAAAGTGTTGAACCACTCTAGGAACTGCAGCTAAGTTGAGTTCTGGGTAGAACTTCCTAAGATCCAATCTAAACCTCCCTGATGCAGCTTGAGGGCATTTCCCCTTGTCCTATCATTAAGAATTTGGGAGAAGAGACCAGCACCAGCCTTGCTACAACCTCCTCTTAGGTGACCTCCCTAGACTAAACAGTCCCAGTTCCCTCAGTCTCTCCTCATAGGGCTTATTTTCCAGTCCTCTCCCCAGCCTTGTTGCCCTTCTCTAGAACCTCAACCAGACCCGGTTCTCAAGGTGGGTCTCACGAGTGTAGAGCACAGGGGCACCATCACCTCCTTCCTCCTGCTGGTTACACCATTACAGTCAGTTTGCTCAGTTTCAGAATGAAAGCATAGACTTGGATATTACTGTGCCCTCGGGACCATTTTTAAATTAGTTTGAAGAATCAGCTTTACCTGACTCAAAGGGTGACAGTATTTCCTCTTAAAACAACTCTTCCACACCCTGTGTTACCAGTGCTGCACTAGAACAAGGACTATTTACTCCCTTCTATGAGCAGAAACAGGGTGTCTCTGGACAGAGTGCTGGGGCCATGGATACACAGCACGGAAATGACATCCTCTTGCACCCAGTATTATCTGACAAAACTATGACCTGTTCTACAGGAGCTGCTCTCAAGGGTGCTCCTGGAGGCTGCAGGTCCATTGCAATGAAATTGCCACAGTACCTATAAATCAAGGTGGCTCTTTAGCTCAGCCTGCCAGAAGGTTCAGAGTGGTCTGAAATGTCATGTCTTCTCTCCAGATTTATAACGATGTGACTGGGTACAGAGTCTGACTTGCAATCTTTGATCCAATAAAATATTTACACACATTATTTTCAACTTTAATAGTCCAAGTCCCCTCTCACAGAGTCAAATTTGTATGAGCTCGAGTGATACCACTGACTTGTATAGGCTTTTCCCATTGCCTCTGTAGTCAGTGAGTGGCGGTCGATTTAAAAGCATAATTGGAAGTTAAAGTTGGCTTTTTAAGTCTACTTCTATTTTTAAATTCTTCTGTCAAGTTTCATGAGGTCAGATGTGAAGATGAATTTGTTGTTTAAGCTTCTTCTTCCTGCAGGCAAAAAGCTTAATAATTTTTTTCTACTGACCTTGTCTTGTCTAAAGAAGAGTCAATGAATCAAGTTATGAATGATATATCATGAATAAATGATTTATGCCTGGCCATATCAAATATGATGTATTACTTAGGTCCTTGAGTATTACTGCATATAAAGATTTATCCAAAGTGTCATACAATTGGTCAGGGAGAGAATTCTTAAGTCTTCTACGCCCTCTTGGAAAAAAAGAAGCCTGTGACTGTTCTCTGGCTAGAGACATTTATCTTGGCAAAAATGTCTCTCTTTGACAAAGGCTTACGAAGGACAGCCCAGCAGCTCCATCTCTGCTGGAATATAGGTGGTCCAGATATGCCTGTGCCTTGGTTTCAGCTGGATAGAGTCGATTTTCTTCCTAGCAGCTGGTACAGTGCTGTGATTTAGATTTAGGATGAGAATTGTGTTGGTAACACACTGATGGTTTTGGTTGTTTCTAAGCAGTGGTTGCACTGTCAAGGGCTTTTCAGCTTCTCCCACCACTCCTCCAGCGAGGAGGCTGGGAAACACAAGAAGCTGAACGGAGACAGCCAGGACAGCTGACCCAAACTGGCCAAAGGAATATTCTAGAGTATAGGACATCACAGCCAGTATATAAACTGGGGAGAAAGCTGACTGGGGGCTACTGTTCTGAGGCTGGATGGGCCTCAGCTGGCAGGTGGTGAGCAGCTGCATTGCTCATGACTTGTTTTAGTTATTCTAATTCTAATAGAATTGTTTATTTCTTTTCCCTTCTATTAACCCGTCTTTATCTCAACTCATTAATTCTACTTTTTCTTCCCATTTCTCTCCCTCATTGAACTGAGAGTGGGGGTAGTGAATGTACAGCTGTCTGGGCTTAACCAAAACAGCCTGATTTCTCATCCCTTGCAAACTCCTTTCACCTTAATCCCAATCTCTATAAAAAAGAATAGAAAACCACTTTAGATCTTAGATTCATGGAATCATTTAGATTGGAAATGACCTTCAAAATCAACAAGTCCAACATTAACCCAGCACTGCCAAGTCCACCAAGGTCATATGGGTGCTGTGATGCTGACCAGCTTAGAGAAGCTGAGGTCTTGGTACAACATACCAATTTTTTATTATGCTAGTTTTACAAGAGTGTTTTTCTTCCTAATACAGTTATTTATCTGTTTAAACTAATAATAAACACAGAAAGCAGTTCCTCATGTGGGCTACCTGAGATACCTTGCTGGCTGAGGCCTGGCCATAACCCAGAATGCTCTCTAGAAAGAGAAGTAGTGCAGGGAAGCTATTAACATACCCTGCTTAAACATTCTGACCAAAATAAAGAAAACAGGAAAAAATACTTTTATCAGCCCTTTCACCTTCCTGTGGTTCCCAGCTTTCTGTAAATTATAGGAAAGACATGGAGATGCTGGAGTGTGCCCACAGGAGAGCTACCAAGGCCGTGAGGGGTTTAGAGAACCAGTTGTGTGAGGAGAGGCTGAGGGAGCTGGGCAGGGTGAGTTTGGAGAAGAGGAAGCTGAGAGGGGACCTCACTGCCCTCTACAACTACCTGACGGGAGGCTGTGGAGAGGTGGGTGTTGGTCTCTTCTCCTTGGTGCCTGCTGACAGAAGCAGGAGCAATGGTCTGCAGTAGAGCCAGGAGAGGGTTACATTGAATCTGAGGAAGAAATTCTTTACAGAGACAGTGGTTGGGCACTGGCAGGGCCTTCTCAGGGAGGTGGTGGAGTCCCCCTGCCTGGAGGTGTTGAAGAACTGTGTAGCCATGGTGCTTCAGTCCCTGCTCGAGTGCCAGCATGGAGGGGGTCAGTTTGTGGTTTTCAATCTCTCAGGTCTTTAGGTGTTTTGTTGATGTGGGGTTGGTTGGACTGGTGATCTAGGAGGTCCTTTCCAACCAAGATTATCCTGTGAAATCTGATGGCCCATGATTTCTCTCTTGCTATGGACCTAAGTCTCCTTCCCAGCTACAGTTAACTATGCTAACCATGCCATGCTATGCAGGATCTTCAAACCACTGACCAGATAGCACCTTATTATTTAAGCAGTTTTACACCCATTTAACATGAGTGACCAATCATGGTCACTCATTCCTTTCCAATTACTCTAGATTTACGAAATTAATGTGTTCTGAAAAGGTTGTGTTCTCAGAAGTATTAGTAGATGACAGAAAGGTTGGGTAAACATAATCATTCTGACAGGGAAGGAATCCTCTAGTCCTGAAAAGGCAGCAGCAGCTAAATGAACAGTTGCTTATTGCATAGAATGGTGAAGGCATCGTGGAAATGACACAGAAATCATGAGCAGACCGATTATCTGTCTTTGCACTGCATTGTCAGCAGAACCAAGTATCTGCAGTCAGTTCACAAATCTGCATCAAAGTGCACAGCCCATAGTCGATTCCTTGGGTGGCCAACAAACTAACCGAGGCAGAAAGCTGCCACTCCGCAAACGCAGTTAGGAGGAGCATAGCTGGCTGACAAAGCCCCTTGGTACTGCCAAGAGACACTACAAATTTCTCTCTCTAAATCTAATGATGAAGCATCAGCAAAGTGTGCCATGGAACATCAAGTTAAATTCTTCCTAGATTAATAAAAATGTTACATGCCATGAATTTATGCATTGGATTTTCATACTGTAAAAGGAATTATTTAAAAAGCTGCCTTTTTTATTCCAACTGCTACTTTCCCTGCTATTTTATAATAGGGAATGATAATGAAGTTGTCATTTTACATATAGGATAATAAATTGCCTTGCTAGGAATACAAGGCTATTACTCACTCATAGGGCCCTGATTATGTTGTGCTAGGGGAGCGTGACAAGCGCTTTATGAGCGACACAGTCCTGAAAGTGAACTCAGTCAGTGCTCATTACAGGGTCTTCCTCCTAGAATCTGAAAATATGAACTTCATGTCTGGGGGTACAATCCAACTCTTCATGCTCATTGTATACGTAACACCTACCTATCAAGGTGGCTTTGGCTGGGATAGGGTTCTCCTCACACTACCTAGTATGGAGTTAGGTTTGGGATTTGTGCTGGGAACAATGTTAGTAACACAGGGATGTTTTAATTACAGCTAAACAGGGCTTTCACAGAGCCAAGGTCTTTTCTGCTCCTCACCCCACCCCACCAGTGAGTAGGCTGGAGGTGCAGAAAACCTTGGAAGAACAGCTGACTCCCCATATGACACCAATGCTCAGCATATAGAGCTGGGGGAAGAAGGAAGTGGGAGATGTTCAAAGCAATGGCTTTTCTCATCCTAAGAAGTGGTTCACACATGCTGGAGCCCAGGGGATGGCTGACCACCTGTCTGTGATGGGAAGTGGTGAGTGAATTCCTTGTTTTGCTTTATCTCAATCCACAAGTTTTCTCACTTTTGCTGTTTGGATCCTCTCCGCAGTCCCACCGCAGTGGAGGGAGCGAGCAGCTGTGTGGGGCTGGGTTAATCGACGAGAGTCTCCCATCACAGTTTTCATTTTAGATAACACAGTGATCTTTCACTTCAGGAAACGCAGTGACACATGACATATGTGGAAACTTAACTCTGCTAATTTGACCATCTTTCATATACAGTCCCACGCTGACAAACACCTGCCCGCCACCCAGGCTAAAGACAAATCCATCTTTATGAATTCTTACGCTGAGCTCTATCATTATTCAGAAGAAAACCACAGATTTACAACCAGAATCACCAACCTGCTCGCTGGAGTTGCAGATGCAACCTTTGATGTTTTCCCTTCATTATTTCTTGGGATGCCATATCCCAGTTTGGAACACACTGAATTATTGAGGAGGAAAAGGCCTCTCAGAACATCAATTCCAGTCTGTGACTTAACATCACCACAGTAAGATAGACCATGGTACTAAGTGCCACAGCCAGTCTGTCCTTCAACACCATCAGGGTGGGGACTCCACCACTGCCCTGGACAGTCCATTCATTGTCTAACCATTCTTTCTGTGAGGAAGTGCTTCTTAATACCCAGCTTAACCCTCCTCTAATGCAGCTTCAAAGCCCTGCCTTCTCATCCTATTACCAGTGGCCTGGGAAAAGAGCCTGACCCCCACCTGTCTCTCTAGAACTTCCCTTCAGGTAGTTTTATAGAGGGTGATAAGGTCAACACTACACCTCCTGTTTGTTAGGTAGCAGACATTTTCATGTCTGCCTAATCCTACAGCAGTAGACTTTTTCCTACACTTCAACTTAAATTAGAGTACCTTAGTCCAGTTTTGAACTTTAGGGCTTTCACCATGAGTTCTGTGATGATATCCACAGGTTTAAACTACCAAAGCAAAGGTATTTCTCAGCCCTTCTGCCTCCTCAGTAGTGACACAACACTTCATAGAATCATTAGGGATCAGAAGGGACCTCGAAAGATCATTTAGTCCAATCTTCCTGCCACAGCAGGATCACCTAGACCAGGTTGCATAGGAACAGGTCCAGGTGGGTCTGGAACGTCTCCAAAGGGGACTCCACAACCCCCCTGGGCAGCCTGTTCCAGTGCTCTGGTACCCTCCCTAGGAACAAGTTCCTGCTGTTATTTCTATAGAACCTCCTCTGTTCCGGTTGGCACCCATTGCCCCTTGTCCCATCATCAGATGACCTTGAGAAGAGCCTGGCTCCATCCTCCTGACACCCACCCCTCACCTATTTATTGATATGAATGAGATCACCTGTCAGCCTCCTCTTCTCCAAGCTCAAGAGACCCAGCTCCCTCAGCCTTTCCTCATAAGGGAGCTGTTCTACTTCCTTCATCTTGATAACAGTATTAGAACTGATGTGCTCTCCTAACCCAGTGGGACAATGAGGTCTCTGGCACAGCACTGACCTCAGCTCAAACACTCCAGAGATGAACAGGAGGCATTGGCTAGAAACCTTAAGTACAGTTTTCATAAACCCAATAGTCAAGCAATGTCAGCAAATGCTTCCACTAGTTCAAGGCTGAGCTACAAACAGCAGACCAGATCTTTACTTGATGTGAGCTGACAGCCTCAAAGGAGCGATCTTGGTTTGCAACACTTGAGATACAGCCCAGAGCCTCTGTGTCTGAGAGAAGGACTGGAAGCAGAAACAAATTGAAGTGTATTAGAAATCATGTCAACGGACCATTCAAGGTCACTGTACTGATATAAATCTTTGCCCTGGTGCCTGTGTATATTTACCCTGACAACTGGTTTAAGGATTTGACACTCAGATAGTTAGACCCAGCTTACCTTAAGCAGTCCTAGGATCACCTGCTTCTGCCTGTTAGGAAGAAAATGGTGATCCAGTTGTTATTGACTATCTCCAGATAGATCCAGCGCAGTGGGACCCAGCAGCAGCATGGGGTTTTTTTAAGAGTCTCATCCTGTCAACTAGGAGCTTGATTCCAATCCCTAATGATTCTGTGATCCGAAGTGTCTAGTTACTTTTTAAATTCTCCATTCTCCAAACCATGCAAAGGAACAATTTCTTCACATCCCAAAGACCAGTTACCTGCATTACCTTCCGTACCCAGAAAAGCGGCTAATTCAGGATTTACCTGAAGTAAATGATTATGTCCCAGATTCTGAGCTTCTTCCTAGCTACTTCTCTCATCCTTGCTTTTCCCCTTCTTCCCATTATGTTTTAATGCCCTGGGATGCATATTACTGAATCAGCAGCTTGAGAGGCATACGTTACAGCTCGCTGGCAGAACCAATTAAAAGAAGAGAAAGCAACACCACGAAATGACTATCATTCCAAATCGTTCGGTGCAACGTACATTAGACACATCTTCATATTCCACTTTCATTTCTAGCAAAAACTATAACTACGGAAAAATGTTGTCTAATTCACAACTGCTTTCACAAAACATCCATTGCCGAGTTCCCGTCCGCAGTGCGTTCCGTACAAAGTCTCTCACAGGCTGTAAAAATCATATTCCTAGCACAAACAAGTAGAATGTGCTTCTTAATCAAAGTACGTAGAGCCTACTTACGTTAATGGCCGACGTTACCTTTCTATTCCGCTGTGTTATGAAGGTACAAATTGCTCCAGAGTAAACGAATTTTGCAAATAAGCTATTTTATCCGGACTGAACATTCTATAATGGTTTATAAAAATCAACCTTTCACTGCACATTTCCACACAACACGGTATTTATTGGTTTCCAGGAATCGCTGCGTCAAGTTTATATCACAGCACTGGCAAAAATAACCCCTGGTTACTCCGTATTCTGAATTGGCTGGCTCTCGGCTATGGCTACTTGAATTTACTACGTGAAAATGTAAAAGGAATGAGAGAGTCATCATTCAGGTGTCAAAGATCAACAAAGAGAACACAGCTTGACAGCTGTTCTTTTGCACACAAAGGGCAGAATTACTCACATACTGCACTCGATTAGGTGAACTCCATAAGGTGTTACGTGACATAAAAGTAATAGACTGGATTCACACTGCCACGATCAGCATCGGAGCATTAACCCTCACGGGCACAGCCACAAGCACGTGCAATACATTACCATGCAGCGAGGTATGGATGCAGTGCTCAAACCCTGCTTCAGGTAGATGATTATCATTTTCCAGATCTGCGTTACATTCCTCCAAATTATCTGTTCCAAGTATCTTGTGCTTTGCTGTATGCAAACGGTTAAGGTAGTTGAATGCGTAGTCTTCCCTTTATTCACTCTGTTTCCTCTGGATATGGAATCACATTCATTTTTCAGTGCTCTCCAAATACCAAACCGTAATACATGCAATAAGAGTAGGTAGCATATTAACCCCTTGAACTGAGGGGCCCAGAACTGGACACAGTACTCCAGATGCGGAGTCATTGTNCAACAAAGCTCTGGGAAGACCTTATAGCAGCCTTCCAGAACATAAACAGGGTCTACAGAAAAGCTGGAAAGGAACTTATTACAAGGGAATGCAGCGATAGGACAAGGGGGAATGGCTTTAAACACAAAGAGAGTACATTTACATTAGATACTAAGAAGCAATTCTTCACACTGAGGGTGCTG
>VZRI01008192.1:0-42846 GCA_013397515.1 Upupa epops | reverse complement strand
GATCACCTAGACCAAGTGGTCTTGAATGTCTCCAGAGAAGGAGGTTGTGGACAACCTCCCTGGGCAGCCTGTTCCAATGCTGTGTTACCCTCACTGTGAAGGGGTTCTTTCTCATATTTGTATGCAACCTTCTCTGTTCCAGCTTGCACCCATTGGCCTTTGTCCTATCACCGGATGACCTTGAGAAGAGCCTGGCTCCATCCTTCTGACACTCACCCTTCACATATTTATTGACATTAATGAGGTCACCCCTCAGCCTCCTCTTCTCCACACGAAAGAGACCCAGCTCCCTCAGCCTTTCCTCATAAGGGAGCTGTTCTACTTCCTTCATCATCTTCATTACTCTATGCTGGACCCCCTCCAGCAGCTCTGTGTCCTTCTTGAACTGAGGGTCCCAGAACTGGGCACAATACTCCAGATGCGGTCTCACTAGTGCAGAGTAGAGGAGGAGAAGAACCCCTCTTAATCTGCTAACCACCCCTGTTCTGATCCACCCCAGAATGTCGTTGGTCCTCTTGGCCACAAGAGCACATTGCTGGCTCATAGTCATCCTGCTGTTCTCAAGGACCCCCAGGTCCCTTTGTCCCACACTGCTCTCCAACAGGTCAGTCCCCAGCCGATGCTGGTACCTGGGGTTGTTCTTGCCCAGATAAAAGACTCTATACTTACTCTTGTACTTCATTCAATTTCTCTCTGCCCAGCTCTCTAGCCTGTCCAGGAACATGTATCAGATAGGTAGAAACATAAAGCTTACAGAGAAACAAAGATGCAGACCTGTGCTGCAGGAGGATCAAATCTTACATAAAACCAGGGTTACTCAGAAAAAATTGATAAAAACCCAATGTTAAATCTCAGAGGAAGTCTACACTACAAAAGACACATGCAACGGACCGTACAGAGGCAGGATGAGATTACTGGCAAATGTCGTAAACCTGCAGCCATGAAAGCAAAAAAGAAGGTGAGCACATTGAATTGAGTTGAAACTCCCTATCTGTGTAGTTAAAATGCACTCAGCCAATAATGAGGCGTTCAAGTCCTGATCAGGAGCTTGTCCACATAAAAAGCTATGAGCCCCTCATGATCAGAGATCAAGATAATTTTGTTGCTTTTGGTGGCTGAACAACCCTTTATAATCCCCATAAGAGCTTAATGATTCTCTTTGGATACAAAAATTTGGTGGGCAGATGGGAAACTGTGGAATGGAAAGAACGCCTCGAATTAACTCTGCATTTTTAAACCGTAGGATTTTGCTAAATGGAGACTCTGAAGACAGTATTTTGTTTCTCTTAGTAGTTCTAAAATTGTGTAATGGAAATGTAGCAAGACAAATACAAAACAACAAACTTCTTCCATCATCTGCTATATTAACAATAAATTTTATATTCCAAATTACTTAACAACTGCAAGCTGCATTTCTCTACAGTGCAGACAACATTTCGCAAAACATTTTATTGAGTAGAGATAGATTGTGGACAGGATTTTAGGCTGAGTACGAGCCTGACAAAATAGTATTAAAATACTGTAAAATAATAATTTCATCAGATGCTACTCCACACCTCTTAGGCAGAGGACCACTTTGTAGTTTCCATTTAGAGTACCTGATTTATTCTAATGCAAATCAGTTGGAATTATTTGTGCTTTGCAGGATGGAGTATTTAGCCATGGGCTATGTTTCAGGAGTATTTATCCATGGGCTATGTTTCAGTCATTACGAAAACATTCTCTTGATAGCTGTATGTATATTTTTTTACTCTATCACATCTTTGGCATACACAATTTACATTTGCAGATAAATATTAGCAAGTGCAGGGAAGTAAAAAAGAAACAACCAAACACTCCAAAAACCTCAAGTAAACCTTCTGTGAAATGTGATTTTTGAGCTCGACTTCAAGAAAGTGAGGTTTCTGTCAGAGCAGACGGACACTAGATATTCAATACAGAACACTCAAAATATGGCTCCTCTTGTTTACCGATTTGAGTGTAGCTTTTATGTTTTCAAATTAAGAAGGTGTTTTAACAACGTAAATTTCTGAGTTACTGGTAATGGGATAGCATGTACTTGGTAGTGTTTAATTGCGAGACTACGCGTGGCCAATAAGCATTTATCTAGTTAAATCTCAGGCCATCCCAGGTTCTTTGTCTTCCACGAATATTACTCTGCTGGAAAAAAGAAACGAGATTTAACACCTTTTGGTGACCGCACAGTGCTTGGACTCCCACTAAAGGGATGCAGGGGGGGTGGAACGTGTTTGTAACTGGTGATAATCGTAGGTGGTTACCTGCGCTGTTGGCAAAGTGCTGGGCAGGCGGGCGCAAAAAGACCACCACCTGTCGCCCGCCGGGCCGGGGACATTCTGACTCTCCCGGGGTGGTCTCGGCTGTGTTGCCCGCGGCCAGACCCTCCCATCACCTCTAGTCCCGGCCGCACCCGGCACCGCGAGGCGCCGGGGCGGAGCAGGTCCCGTCCCGCCCCGCTGAGCCGACAGCAAAGTTGTACCGCCGGGTCGGGCCGCAGCTGGTTGTCCAATACCGTCCCATCGTGTTCGCTGCCCCGGCGCCGGCGCCGGCCGATGGATTCCGAGGTGGCTGTGGCTGCGGAGGACGACCTGTCCCGGCTGCGCAGCCTGTTCCTGGCATGCGACGCCCGCGGCTCGGGCCGCATCGAGAGAGAGGACTTCGCTGCACTATGCGCCGAGCTGCGAGTGCGGCCGGCAGAGGCCGAGGCCATCTTCCAGCGCCTCGACAGCGATAGCGACGGGGCCATCACCTTCGCCGAATTCGCCCGCGGTTTTCGTGGAGCCACACGGCAGCGGCGGCCCGGAGGCCGTGACGCGAAGGAGCCCGAGGACGATGAGGCAGCGGCGGTTTGGGCGGCCGCGGGGCTGGAACAGTCTTGGCGGGACTTCGAGGTGCGGCTGGGGGACGAGGTGCGGTACATCCCCAGGTAAGGACCGGGCAGGCCGCGGCGGATTCCCATGCTGATGCAACACCGGGCCGGAGCTCGGACTGACCCCACCCTGCTGTGCCGGCAGGTGTACGGGACCTTGCCGGCAGCTGCTTCCCAGCTTAGTGGGTTTCCAGCTTAGTTTCCTCCCAGCAGCTCTGCCAGGGTCCCAAGTGGAGAAGCCGGGAAAACGCACGGGGTGCAAAGTGCTACAAGCTCTACAAATGAAAATTCCTTCCTTTCCTTTCCCTCCACCAGTTTCCAACATCTGGGGTGCATTAGTAAGGATGTGGCCAGTAGATCTAGAGAGGTCATCCTTCCACCTCTGCTTTGCTATGATGAAGCCACATCAGGCGTAGTATATCCAGTTCTGGGCTGCCCAGTTAAAGAGATACAGGGAACTACTGGAAAGAGTCCAGAGAAGGGCAAGAAGATGACCGGGAGCCTGAAGCATCTCTTACAAGGAAAGGTTAAGAGAGATGAGTACTTAACCTAGAGAATACCGAGAACAGGCATTATCCAAGCCTGTAAATAGCTGAAGGGTGGCCGTAGGGAGGATGGAGCCAGACTGTTTTTAGTTTTACCCAGTGGTAGGACAAGGATCAGTGGGCACAAGCTGGAACACAAGAAGTTTCGCTTAGATATGAGAAAAACCTTTACTTTGTGGATGACAAAGACCTGGAATAGACTGCCCAGAGATGTTATGGAGTCTCCTCTGGAGATATCCAAAACATGATGCAGTCCTATGTAATATATTTTAAGCAGTCCTGCTTTGGCAGGAGGCTTGGACTAGAGGATATCTTGAGCTCCCTTCAAACTCCAGTGATTCTGTGAATCTGTGATTCTACCGCCTTCCTGAAAAAGGCACACAGTTACCAGCTTTGCCTCCAGGTTAGCCGTGTTCCTTAACTACTGCTCTTAAAGACTTCAGTGAAATGAAGACAACCGATGGTATCTTGGATTGTATTTGGGATTAAACATGATTACTATGTCTGCCAGCGCTGAGTTGTTTCCAGTTTACAGATACACATTCTGGTGATTGTCAGCAATCTGCTTGGCACCTGAGTTGCTCACAATTAATGAGAAAATGCTTGCCATGAAAAGTATAGTGTGAGTATGTTTAACTTGAAAACGATAATGTAAACTAGACAACAAGCAATGTGAGTTTAAGGGCTTGGAAGAGAGTTAAGAGGAAATCATACATGAATATATCCAGAGAGACTGTCAAGTTGCAGCAGTTCCTGGCTGTGAGGTGCACAGAAGCTAATAAAAAGCACAATAGTTTCCAGGTAACTTTTGTAATGATTGAGACAAGCATGCATTTTGTTGTTTTAAAGAAACATGTATGCAATCACTGTCTAATTTTTATCATACCAGTCTCCATATGGTGTGTCTAAAATTCGTTTTTACCTTGATAATTTGATTATAGCTAATTTTAAGTATGCTTTTAGATTCTGAGGTGAGACGTTTCTTTAGTGAAATGTTCATTTACTTGACCTGGTACTCATGTATACAACTGGAGTTGATAGTTCTTTCCTTTATGGACTGAAACTGTAAATAACTTTGGTTAATCTTACTGGACTGCAACAGTTCAGACAGATCCATAACTTTGTACAGGTCTTTCTTGCCTAATTTATGATGCTTCCCTTGTTACACATTTTCTTTCTACGGGGAAAAAGGAAAAAAAAAAGGTTGTTTGAAAATTTGCAAAACAATAACCTAAAACCAGAAACTCGACAGGAGTTGTTAACCTGTTAGAGTCATGAACCGCTGGGGCTTGTGAGACCATCTGTGTCTTTTGGCAATAACCCTGTCTCAGCATCATGTTTGTAGCAGCATTTTGAATACAGTCGTCTTTGTTGTTTAAGAGGACAGGGGGCAAGAATAGCTTTCATTAACTTCACTGTGCAGATGTGCCCTTCAGCTTGTGTTAAAGTCATCATTACACTATGTCATTTTTGTTAGTATTACACATCAAAATTGCAGACAGAACTACATTTCGATAGTTAAATACATGTGTATCAGGTGGGCACTAAGTTGATGTAAATGCTTCCTCTTTGTGTTTGGCTTTATGAATATCTTTGAGCATCCTTTATAGTTGGCTGTATGTATTAGGTATCACAGTACCACAGTATCACAGTAATGCTGAGGCTGGAAAAGACCTTAAAAGATCATCCAGTCCAACCTAAAACCAACCAAGTAAACCTAACATCTGACATCTAGATCATGCCACTCAGCACCTCATCCAGCCTAACCTTGAACACCTCCAGAGATGACGACCTGACCACCTCCGTGAGCAGCCTGTTCCAAAATCTGTTCGCTCTTTCAGTGAAAAACTTTTTCTTAATGTCAAGTCTAAACCTCCTCCGATGGAGCTTAAGACTGAGACCCCTTGTCCTGTCTCCAGTGTATGTACCAATGTCAGCTGAAGAACAATGTGCCCTTTGTTTCCTTCTTTTTTCTCTTTCCTGTCCTGAAGTGCTAGAAGCAGACCTGTCTTGTGTTAGACCTCAAGGATTTTCCATTTGTGGCCTACATCTTTTTTTTTTTNTTTTTTGTTTTGTTTTGTTTAAACATATGATTAAGTTTCTTTTCATGTGAATAATCTCACTAAAATCATCAAGACTACTTGTGTAAGTAATTAGATGTTGAAATTGTTTGAAGGAACTGGGCATAAGAGACATTTTAAGCAACAGATTAATGAAGTAAAGTACTTAAAAGAAGTTATCCTTTTCTTTAAATAATTTCTTTCATTTCAGTCGTGTATCATTTTTTTAGAGAAAGGGAGTACTCTGAAAAACAAACCTATCTTGGAATTAACCCACATCTTCAATACTGTAAAACAGCTGGTGTCCTCACATTATGGTTTCTTATTATTCATGTGTTTACTGTAACATTGTTATTGAAAACTTTAAGTTTTTACAAAGAGGGTACTCCTGAGTGGAGTTCGTTTTCCATGTCGGTTTTTTTTTTTTATTTTGAACATGTGTGCTTTTATCTGGATGATTGGAGGTTCAGTCCCTCTAAAATGCTGTTCCTTCTGCTCCCAATCTAGCAAAGCGCTGATGCTATTAGAGAGAGAAACAAGATGTATCAGGTGGAAAAAACGAGATAAACCAGGGCTGAATACAGGAGAAAATTATGCACCTGTGGTCCCTGTCATTCCTGAGCTTGACTGAGTGCCTATGCCAATTAAGGGAAAATATTTCACTAACACCAATACATATGCTTTAACCTGTTTCTGCAATGTAGATAAACCTCCACCATGAGGCGTGAAAGCCAGTAACAGATCAATATCCTGACACATTCCTCAGAGTAGTAGGAAAAATTATATGCAATATTGTTAACTCCCAGGTACTGCCTTGTTCATGGTGATCTACAATAAGAATATTTTGGATTTAGTTAATTTAAAATAAGACAGTTTAATTATGGGATGGTTCTTGCCTCTGTAATTTGAGTGTATCGGTTGCACAGTTCTGTTAGCTTATACTTTAAAACATCTAAGTCAATACTGAAGCTATGGTTGTGCTGGTTGCTGTTAAAACAGAGGAATAACACCAAAGAATATAAATTTTTTTTTTTTGTCTTACTTCATTCCACATTTGGACAGAGTTTTGTAGACCAAATTCAGTTAAATTTCTTGGTGACTAGGATTTAAAATATTGTTTGCTTTACTCTTTACACATGTTCAGTGGACAGTTGTGCCTAATACAATGTGTGAAGTCAAGTTTCAGTGGAATTGTGTAGAGGGTTGGAGTTATTTTTGGCATCCATTTGAAGTAAAGTGCATGCACCCTTCTGCATTGTTTTATTCAATTTGGTCTAATGATTGATTAACTTATTTAATTAATTAATTACAACAACACAAAAGATTCTAGTACTCTTTGTTTATATGTAGTGAATTACCAGCTGCAGTATACTTGTGTGAGCCATGGGAGACCTGTTTTTTCGAGAACTCAGGCATGTTTGTTAGGTTTTTTAATGCTTAAATGAATGTGAAATGGTACAGGATCAGATTGAAAAAGCAAAGAACCTTACATATTTGGTGGTTGAGGTATTAAGTGCTCCAGTGCTGGAAGGGTTTAGATCTTGGCTGTGTTGTTTTCTTTTTCATGTGTCCAACCTTAGATCTGTTTGGATCTCAGTGGTAAGACAGTAAAAGTTCTCTCTGAGATTCTAATAGGCATGTGTTCCTTTAGACATGTGGGAAAGACTTTTAATATCAGTGCTTTTCCACTCATCAGCTTGAACAAGGAATTATCCAACACCTGCTGACACTCCAGGAGGAAACCTGTGCTAATGAATGCGGTGACAGCGACAGGTTTAGGAAAAAACCTTGTTAAAAATGGATTTTGAGAATTTAATGTCAGACCTTCAGTCAGAGAGAACAAAGTCTTAGGACCAAGTGTGTTGTGTGCATTTTTGTGTATTGTGGGATCATTCTGGGATAAGCAGAATCCCTTTAACCCCTACCATACAATCTTTTTATATGATATTTGACAATGAACAAAATTAAAAAAAAATGGGTGATGACTCTGTAGAATAAAGTTTGTATTCCTATTTTGATTTTAATTCTTCTGCTTCTAAGAGTTTTTGTGATAGTTTTGCTATTTCAATTTGGGGACTGTTTAACTTCTGTATCTTGTACTACAGGCCAAGCTGACTTTTCATTGGATTCCAATTTTGGCACTGCTAGGCTGTGAGATTTTATGCACTGTACAATTCCCAAGTCTTCCAATGTGATTATGATAAAAACTCTCCCCAGTTATGTCATCTGGAGCTGTGTAGAAAATGTGAAATCTGGGTAAAGTGATAAAATTAGAAAATAGTGCTGTTTTTAATGTGTTTGCTTCCAAGACATGATAAGCCATAATGTCATCACTGTAGAGATTTCCTTGGAAGCCAAAGCATGCTCTCCAGAGATGGAATAAAGGAAATCCTGAAGAAGAAAACAAATGATGTGTTCCCCTTTGTTACAGTAGATCCTTTACAGTCTGAAATGAATATGGTTGAACTTTTGTGGTAGCTGGTATTATGGCATATCCAAGATGTCTGCTTTTCAGAAAAGATATCTGTCTCTTGGATGTCTGCTTTTCAGAAAAGATTATCTGTCTCTTGGTGTTCGTTTCCAGCGTAAAGACAGTCATCAGATGTGTAATGTTTGATCTTTCTCAGCTTTGACCACACAGCTCAGACCTTCTTGGCTGAGACTAACTTGCACTTTATCACTTCATGCCTGTACCAGAACAGAGCTGCTCTGAGAGATGAGACTAATTTTGCAAGCTTACCTATGCTGGGAAGAGATCTTTAGAACAGTGTTGTAGAACTTGGGAATGGGAGGACATTATCATAAAGAAAGTAAGTTTAAACGGAATGGTGATTACTTTTGCTTTTACCTGCACCTACAAAAATAGCAACTATGTTTTTCCAATGCTTGAAAGATGCCTGGGTGGAGAAGACAATGAGAAAGTGTTTCGGGACCTTATGTCTGCAGGTAAGAACAGGAATAAGAAACAAGATACGAGGGATAGTGTTAAAGTAGACATGGATGTGAATGGAAGGACTTATAAAATCTGTCCTCTTGAGGAATAATTTGGTCTTGTTTTCTTACCTCTTAAAAAAGCTAAGCATGACAGCCCATGAACAACTCTCACCTAAATGAGCTTTTACCTTCTTCTGCTGCCTTGAGCTCTGGTTGCTCTGTGCAGCACCTTCCTGCTGCACCCTATCCATCTCGACCTTTCTAAAGCATCCCAAGTTACACATGCACAAAGTAGCAGCAGAAGAAACAATCTTTACCATAAGAATGAGGTAAGGTAGTATTCTATCATCACTGCCACATCTTTGATTTCCTCTAGTTTCTCACTGTTTTTATAGCATTTTGTACATGTTTGGTAGAAGACTCTAGTGAATATACTGCCTTTGGGGTTGGACTGGTCCATGTAACATAGCATCCTCTCTCTGACAACTACATAGGGCACAAATATAAGATACTAAGCAACTTTAATCTTCGATGATTTCCATCCACTCTCTAAATTCCATTCAGGGTATGGATCACTAGGCAAATGGTTGGTCACTGTGCATTCAGCTAACCAAAAGAATACTATGAGTTTTTTATGAATTTTTGGGTTAAATGAAATTATGTCCCATAATTTCCTGTGAGTATCTGATATCTCTAATCCCAGTGTTGTTTCCATTACAAATTTTTCCTCTCTGTTCTGCCTCTTCTGTATTCTACCATGGCATTTTAAATCAGTTACGTTACAAACTGTCTTATCATCAGTGCAGTTGTATTTTTTTCTGTGATTCTCTCAGGAACTCTCCAAAACCATGTTCATACAGTAGCCTGGCTTAAGTTAACTCCTGTGTGAAGTTCTTGGTATTGGATAGTTTATTATGGCAGGTAATTGGATAATTACACTTAGAAATTTCACAGACTCTTTACCTATACAGAACATTTAAAATGAGTTAACGTGAAGCCAGAGAAGCACTGGGCCAGAATACTGTGTTCTTTGTGTCTAGAAGCAACAGAAAGGCATGTGTGGTAGGTAGCATAACCATACTGCCAAAGGTCTAAAGGGGCTGCTTCTTTTATGTTATTTACCAAAAAAGGCTCTTTCTATGCATAGGTATTTCTAAATGTCTGTGGATGTATTCGTGTGGAACCTGAAGGGATGCTGATGGATTTTGCTGAAACTGAAGTAGAAACATCCTAATGGTTTTTTTGTTCAACAAGAGAATAGACTTCAGAGTTCAGAACAGAAGTCATTTTGGGGAATTCAATTTGTAAAATGTTCCTTGCTAAATAATTTTTAAAAGCAAATGAATTTGCAGAAACAAATAGAATATATTCAAGGGGAACTGTAAACAAGTTGGGTAATATTCATTGTGACTAATCTGTCCTGGTGGTCTGTGTCAGTGATGTCATTGATATTTACCAAAGCATGTGACAGAGGATTGGAGTGATAGAAAATATGGAAAGAGACAATTCAGAACAATTGCTCTTAGTCATCAATTGCTTACTACATGTTGATACGGAGTATATATATCTGCATTCTACAATGCTGTGTATCTGTAAAATAGTATCACATTGTGCTTGCTGCCAATTCATCATTGTTTGAAAAATCATGTCAGAGGCGATAGAGGAGTCATATAAAAGTTATCTTCAAATAAAGGTAGAGTCCACTGGAAAAATATTCCCATGGGTGCTCTCAGATTGCTAGAAGGTGCAGCCTCACCTTAGCATGTTACTCCCGTTTGCATCATACATTATATGAATCATTTGCTGTAACTTTATGCCATTCAGGATGGAAAAGTTAACATTCAGAACGCTATTAAGCCTGTGGTACTTCTTGCTGATGGTGTAAGTGATGTAGCAGAATATCATCAGTTTTGTTGCATGACTTTAATTTTTACTCTGTTTTACTGTCACAGCAGTAGTAGTTATATTTTTAATTAAGACTTCCTATGAAGTTGCTGTAGAAGTCCTCAGGTGAGTGTAACTGTTCCAGGTTAGAAAAGGGCAAAAATCCCCAAAACAAAAGGAAAGGCAGCCAGGTCTTAAGGAGTCTCGGATAGAATTTATCAGGCAAGAGAAAACAACTCCTGTAAACAAAAAAGGGTTCACTGAATGACAAAAACAGGACAGAAACTCTGTTATCTGTCACAATGCCATTACACCCATTCTGAGAAAAAGAAACGGGCAAAGAATTCAGTAGTGTCTTTTGCTTCAGGTCGGGTACCATGGGGAAAGGGACACATGCAGCACAGTACAGCAGCAGCAGCAGCAATAAGGGGGGGAACCACCCCTAGGACAATTCAAGTCCCTATTTCCCAGCCTTATACCAAGGGTTTAAGAGCTACAAATCTTCAGCTTGTCTTGAGGCAGAAGCTCTGCCAAGCTGGAAGGCCAAGTGCCATTCCAGTCTTTATACTCCTGCTAACTCAAAGCAGCAAGCTGTGACAAGGCATGTATTCCTACTGTCCTGTCAATCAGGCGGCGGCTGCATGGCCCGGCCACGTGGCGAGCACACAATGACAGCTGCATCAGCCAACCAGCAGAGAGCTCCCGCCTCCTTCAGGGGCTCGGGCTTTCGTCTTTTTTCCCTCTTTAAGGCTAGATCACCAATCCTGGCGTCTCCAGCCTTGTGACGATCAAAGTAGTGTCCCTGCTTGCTGCACGGGAGAGTCAAGCTTGGTGGTTTCTCGGTGCGATCGCCTACTTCGGCATGCGAATGGGGGAAATAGCTTTCTGCTGGCATGGCTGGAGCCAGCCGGCAGCAGCTACGACACGTTGCCATCACGTCCCGCCACCACCGGGGTGCAGCTTCGGGAGTTCCGCATCGCAGCCCCGACGGGTGGAGCCGGCCAAGCCCCACGGGCTGTGGCCTCTACCCCCTGGCTGGGGCCTGGCTGCATGGCAGCCATGTAGAGCCTGGAGAGATGGGAAAGGGAGGAGAGCTGAAGAGAGAGAGCGAGAGAGCTGTGTGTTCTGTTCGGATGCCGCAGAAAGGAACGCCCCTGCACCTCCTCCACAACCCCCTCAAAGTCACCCCCCACCTCGGAGTCAGACCTGTTCTCGAAACCCAAACCCTTGTCTTTCACCTCTGAGCCATGGCTCCTGCCTGGAGCCGTTTCCCTTTGTTCACTGAAATGGGCCATTAACTTGTGAATGGGCCTAGGTTCCCCTTGTGGCAAAAGGAGCCACCTCGAAGTTTCCATCTCCCCCATACAGTCTAAAACAAAATATATATATTATTTTTGGGAATAAAAGGAAAGAAGAAATGATACCAAAATCTATTTATTTTTAACGTAGAACACCTCGTTACTGGCTTGTTTTTTTTTCACCTTTTTAGACCTAACTTTCACTTTTCCGTTTCTTCCGGTTTAATTTTTGAGTTCTTTAATAGCTGTTTGTGTTCTACCATATAGTCTATGTGGCAAGCTTCAATTTTCCTTGCGACTACTAAATTCTTACACAGAATTTACTCTGGTGTATAGTAATTAAGATATTGCAACCTTGATGGCATGTAATAGAAAGGGTTACATGGTATTACTAGTGACATGGCCAGAAATCAGTGATTTTCATGTATTAACACATGTAATAAAGTTTTCCTTTGTTTTGTATCTTTTTGAGATTCTTTGCTTATGCAATTAAAACTGTAAATGAGCCCAGCTAAAATTCAAATTGGCATATACTGTTACTGTGTCAGAGCAGGTTTTATGAAGTATACATTTCAGGAGGACTTTTAGTAACTGAAGGATGTACAGAAGTTTTCTTTAGTATGAGATACTATTCTTTCACATGTTAATCATATCTAAAATTAACTTCATATAACAATGAATTCTGTAAGATATAAAACAGGGCTTTCATTACAAGCAGTGCAGATGCCTGGACCAGAATAATGTATAGTAAATGACAGAGCTGTATTCTCATTTTTCCCCCAACTCCCCCTACATCTATGCACTGATAAAAGAGATGTAAATACTGGAAGTATAACAGCTGTGGGAACATTGAACTTTGTTTTCTTTAAGGGAATATGATGACTTACCTCGCCCCACTGTAAATCTCCAGTTTGCTTTAGATGTATAGAAATGATACACATTTTAATTTTGTTTGCAGCCTTTTTCAGGGGTTACAGAGAATGACCAATAAACTTGATATACATTATAGGTTACTCCAAATGGGGTTACTTCAGTGATTAATTCAACACAACATGAATAGAAGTACAAAAATTCTATTTAAGCAAAAAGGTTTTTCTGTAATAACTGTATTAAAGTAGACAAGGAGAAATAAACATAATTTAGATTAATTCAGACCTGTTCCAAATCTACCTTGCTAAATTTTAAAATTATACAAAAAAAGGTTAATGTCTTAATCTGTAATACTTTTGTGAAACCTGTTATAAAACACTATTCCAAATAAGTGTGTTTTCAAGTAGTATTTCTCTTTTTCAGACAAGAGCAGGTCAGTGTTCTGTATCAGAACATACACATAGTGGAACCAAGATTAATCCAGCCATATGAACACGTCATTAAGAACTTCATCCAAGAGATCAAACTTCAAAGCACAGAGATGGAAACTTTGGCTATTGCGGTGAAAAGGTATAATGAGTTGTATTTCTAGGCAGTTACTATTTTTTTCTATCACACTTTGTTGGGATACACTGTTATTATGTCCAACATATGTCACGTGGATTTGGTTTATATGCACACACATGTACAAACTGACATGTAGCAGCTTGCAAATTGTCCTGGCTTTATTTCTATGCCCAATGTCCTAAAATATTTTTACTCTTATTCCTTGGCAGTAACTTAAATGTTACCATACACACGCATTATACTTTAAGTAACCATATTTTTGCTTCTTCAGCTGTAAGAATAGGTAATATTTACCTATTCTAACTCACATAATAATGGCCCGAACCAAACAGAACAGCTCAGGACAAATTCTGTAAGTGTTGGTGATGTAAACTGATGTAGTTATGCCTTTGAAATCTCTTCATAGGATAACCAGAGGAGTCTTTTATGTCTGTAACTTGATTTTCAAAGGGGAGATGTTATGTATTTCATACTAATAATCTGTTGTCAGCTATAATTTAAAATGTAATTTGCCTGTATCTTGCAAGTAATTTGTGATGTTGGTTGATAATCACACCATTTCCAAGGTCTGGGAAATGTTAAGCAGTTTCTATGCCTGTCTAATTTGTTTCAGCTGAGGTAGGCAGATGTGTTTCACATGACATTTCTGTCAAACCAGATGTTAATTCTTAAAAGAGTATTTACTTTTACATTTTAGAGCTCAGGATAAAGCAGCGATGCAGCTCAGTGAGCTGGAGGAAGAGATGGAACAACGGATACAGGCTGCAGAGCATAAAGTTAAAAAGGAAGTAAGTATTTTATATTTGCAGAGTTTGCCAGTGGTCTTAGGCAGGATTTGATGGCCAGATGAGTTTTTTGTTCCTGATGAGCTCACTCAAAGTTACTCAAGGTAGATTCTGGATGAATAGAAGCTATCCATGACACTAAAAATGTAATTTTTAATGCTTTCACAAAGTAGAATGGCTATTCAGTTTTAATTAAACAAAAAATTCTTTCTATTTTGTAAGAATATGCTAGCCTAGAAGAATTTATTTCTGAGACCAATATTGGAAATAGACTGGAGAAAATGACATGTCAAAATAAGAGAATGGAATCTTGTTCTCACAGTAGATGCATTTATGTAGAAATTAATGCTTAGATAATTTGGTCCTATTTTTGTTTCTACCTGCAGTGGTGATTTTTCTTTCCCCCATTCTCAACCTGCAACTGTATTTTAGAGAATTATAGACATGAGAGGTAATTGTGATGACAGTGAGGGCCCACTCCTCCCAGAGTTGGTTGGAAGTTCTGTTTCAGTGTGCTCGAGTTATAGCTGCTGTTTTAACCAGCTTGTGGTCTTGATATGAAAAGTACAAGAATCCTCATTTTCTTATCTGTTGAAAGCTGTATTAGAGCTTCATGTAATTCTGTGAAGAGAGCGGTAAAGTAAATCCAATCTCCCTGTGTTATCTGCTTCAAAATGAACTGTTAGTAGATGCACATAAGAAAAACCTAACTTTGTAATATGCATAAGAAAGTTTATGAAAGTGTTCTGGTGTGGACATAAGAAATACATTAATTTAATTGCATACTCTTTCTGTAATTATTGCTTTGCAGAACAATGTACTGTATGCCCATCTAAGTGGTATGAGTTCTTTCACCAAAGCAGAACTGTAGAATCACTGAATCTTTTTGGTTGAAAGAGACCTTTAAGCTGGATTCAGCTGTTAACCCAGCATTTGTAGGATGAGAAACAAGATGCAGTTTGTCAACTTGCTAATTTTAAATAGTTCATGGAGACTGATCTGTAAACTGTTCTTAAAGATTTGGTTCAAATAGCATCTTCTTCTCTACAAGAATGTCACAGTTTAGTACTAGGCAGGTGTTTTGCTTAACCATACAGAAAGTGATCTGTTGAACTTCCCATAAAGATTTAGAAACAAATACTTTGCTCATGAAATGTTTTGTTCTGTAGAAAGTAGTTGATAACTAAAATTAACTTTGAAGAGTTTCTTGTTAGAGTAAAAAGATGACTGGGATCTGTGCATTCTCTCACTCTGAGGACATCCACATTTATGTACTACCACTACGTAAAACACATCTGATATGTATAATACATATCCAGACTCTTGTTTCTCTTTTTAGAAAGTCCTCAGATTGTCACTGAGTTACATGCATTGTGATTTCACAGTGCACATCTAGCTGTAGATATAAAAGATGATCTGTAACTATTTTCTCACAGTGCTTTTTAATTTTTCACTCTGAAATGTCGCCTTTAACTCATAGCTCCACATACTTAACTTACTAAAATGGATTAATAATAAATGCAAGGTATTTACTTTATGGGATTGTACCAAACCATTAATCTTAATGCGTGTACTCAAGGCTACTGTTTGTCAGGGTGATCTCACTCACACACCCTGACACCTGCCTGTATTTTGTTTCTTCAAGGGAAGCAAATAGTTACTGAACAACTCTTAGGAGTCCTATATGGGTGCCAACAGTAAGAGGAGCTTAAATTGATTAATTTGATTATTGTTTTAACACATGGATTATCATTTCACGTACAGATATCAATATCATTTACAGGAAGGCACTGAGTTCTGAGCAAAGTCCATGTCTGTATTTTCCATGTGAAAACTAAACTTGTCTCATTTGCATTATGTGTCACTGCTGCATTATGGTTTATTGAGCTGTGAAATTGTGCACTGAAGTTTCTGGGAGCGCCTGGACTGAGTTAGACATATACTCATCTACATTGCACTGAACATAGCATTCTTCTAATTGTGCCTGATGTAGCACCCTTTTAAAATCTCTCAGTTATGATTAAAGTAAAACTCAGAGTAGTGTACTTGGTTTGATATTCAGACCAAGTACCATATGAGACTATAGATTCTAGGTTTTCAGCATACCTTTTATTGAACATGGGCTTGTAACTTTCCAACACTTGCAAGTGAAAAAATGTAGAAGAAACCCAGAAATCAATAAGTAAATTGATGGTGGCACATTAATGCACTTTATATGCTGAGCTGTGGAAGGTTGGTTCGAAAAAAAAGGGTTGAATGCCTTGAATTTTTGTCTAGGTATGTAGGCAATACACATCTCAATTTATATGCAAATTTATGAACACTTCTTTCAGGTTATTTTTTAGGTATCAAGGAGACTATGGCATAAATAACAAATAATTGAGTTTATCCATACCTTTGTTTCCACCTGGACATGTCTATGATTATTTTACAAGTGGGCTACAGTCACAGTGTATTTTAAGGAAGGGGCAGGTGATGCAATAGAAGGACAAAATGACACACATTAATCTAAGGGTAAAGTATGGGGCTTCCATACTTAGAAATGTACTTTTCACTAAATGCTTGAAATCTGTCTCAACTTCTAATACAAGTAATAATATTGCAGGAGAAACAGAAAGCTGAAGAAGCACTAAATGAGCTGAAACGCCAGTATGATACTGAAGTTGGGGATCTTCAGGTGACAATAAAAAAACTTAAAAAGGTAGGTGTTGCGTTTTAGCAACTATGAGCCTGACATCAGATGCATGAAGATCCTATTAATTGTAAGTCTGGTTGCTTTTAAGAAACAACTCAAGATACGCAAATATCATGGTTTATTTGCATGCAACAATACGGATTCTTTTGGATTGCTGGTGTTAAATTCATAAATTGCAAGTTAGCTGTAGTTTAGACAAATAAACTTACAATTGCAAATACAAGCTTAATGTCCCAGGAAAATATTCAGTGTAACAAGAGTTTTCAGATCTTACTAAAAGGCATTAGGTGGGTCATAGGGGTAATCTTTATACTTACATTAAGTGTTTGAGTGGGACTGATGTCAAAATACCACTCACTCTGTCAGCAGTCATTGAAATCAAAATCAGTACCTGAAACAGCAACTTTAGTGCTATTTTGGAAATCTGGAAATCTCTGCAAAGCTTATCTAGTTGCATTCTGCAGCTTCAAAAGGCTTCACATAAGTACATAATTTCAGCCAGAGGGTATCACAAGCCTTTCCCTGAGAACAGATCAGCCAGCCAAGCCTTAGCTTGGAAGGATGCTCAAATTAGACTAATGATCTTTATGGGCCATTACATCCTCTACAACTCTTGAGTGCAGATTTCCTGGTGACAAAAGTAGGTAAATTGAAGCAATTGTGGAATTTTGTAAGTGTTTATGGATAACTTTATGTTAGGAAGTGTCTTCCTGGAGATGGATAATCATAATTATAGCTCCTTATTTTAATGTGTATTAGTAAATGACTGTTGTGTATGCAACGCACTAGCCAAATTATGTTGCTGAACAACAATGGGTTGGAATCCATCATGAGCAAATTTGCGGATGACACCAAGCTTGGAGCCCATGTTGATTTGTTGGAGGGTAGGAGGGCCCTGCAGAGCGACTTGGACAGACTGGAGAGATGGGCAGACTCTAATAGGATGAGTTTTAACAAGTCTAAGTGTCAGGTTCTGCATTTCGGTTATAACAACCCCAGGCAGAACTATAGGCTGGGAATGGAGTTCTTAGAAAGTACTTGGGTAGAAAGAGACTTGGGAGTACTGGTGGACAGCCAGTAAACTTAGCATGAGTCAGCAATGTGCCCAGGTGGCCAAGAGGGCTAATGGCATCCTGGCCTGCATCAGGAATGGTGTGGCCAGCAGGGAGAGGGTGGTTATCCTCCCCCTGTATTTGGCACTGATTAGACTGCACCTGGAGTATTGTGTTCAGTTCTGGCCCTCTCAGTTTAGGAAGGATGTTGAGGTGCTGGAACAAGTCCAGAGAAAAGCAACTAGAATGGTAAAGGGCCTGGAAGGTAAGCCCTATGAGGAGAGGCTGATGGAGCTGAGTCTGTTTAGCCTGTAGAAGAGGAGGCTTAGGGGTGACATCGTTGTCTGTAACTACCTAAAAGGTAGGGGTGGGGGTTGGTCTTTTCTCCCTGGACACTGGAGACAGGACAAGGGGTCACAGTCTTAAGCTCCATCGGAGGAGGTTTAGACTTGATATTAGGAAAAGGTTTTTACTGAAAGAGTAATCAGATTTTGGAACAGTCTGCTCACAGAGGTGATCGAGTTGCCATCTCTGGAGGTGTTCAAGGTTAGGCTGGATGAAGTGCTGAGTGGCATGATCTAGGTGTCAGATGTTTAGGATTACTTGGTTGGTTTTAGGTTGGGCTGGATGATCTTTAAGGTCTTTTCCAGCCTCATCATTACTGTGATTCTATGATATATTTTGGTATCTTCATATTGAACTGCATGGGTAGAGATAGAAATTTCATAGAAGGTATTGGGTTGGAAATGACCTCCAAAGATTGTTAGTCCAATTCCCTTAAACAAGCAGAGACACCTTCAACTAGAAAAGATTGCTCAGAGCCCCGCCAAGCCTGAACTTGAATGTCTCCAGGGATGGGGCCTCTATCACTGATCTAGACAACCTGTTCCAGTGATCCACCACCCTCATAGTAAAAAACTTTTTCCTATAGTCTGGCCTAAAACTTAACCCTTTTCAGCTCAAAACTATCACTCCTTGTCCTGTCATTCTGTGCCTTTGTAAACTGTTCTTTGCCAGTCTTCTTACAGACCCCTTTCAGGGATTGAAAGGTTGCTGTCAGCCCCCCCCTCCAGAGATGTCTCCTCTTCAGGCCGAAAAACTCCAACTCTCTCAGCCTGTCTTTGAAAGAAAGGTCCTCCAGCCCTCTCATTATTTTTATGGTCCTCCTTTGGACTCACTCTAAGAGATCCACATCCATGTAGTTTTTGTGCTGGGGGATGCAGAATTGGACACAATACTCCCGGTGATGTTTCAACAGGACAGAGTAGGAGGGCAGAATCACCCCTCTTGATCTGCTGGCCACATTTCTTTTGATGCTGCCCAGAATGCTGTTTGCCTTCTGGGCTGCACTTGCACATTGGTGGCTCATGTATACCTTTTCATCCACTAATACACCTGGATCTTTTTCCCCAGAGCTGCTGTCTAGTAAGTAAGTCTTCCTCCAGCCTGCATTGATAGTTCTTGTTGCCCTGGCCCAGGTGCAGGACCCTGCACTTGGCCTTGTTGAACCTCATGAGATTGACCTGAGCCCACTTCTCCAACTTGTCTAGGTCTCTCTGGATGGCATCTGTCATAGGCCGATAAATCAGAGGAGGATATGGCTCAGGTTTGTAGATTGATTCACTTGGGTCTTACACCATAGGTCTGCACAAAAATCAAGTTCAGTAGAGGTTATCGATTGCTAAATTGAGAAGAGTCCAGAAAGCACTAACATTACTTGATAACAAACTCAGATACTAGAGAAGAGGAAAAGGGAAAAGAGAGAAAATAGATAAGAGATTAGATCACCACTCTGGGCTGTGCAGCACTGTCTGTCATGGTCTGGCATTCCCCTCACTCCTTGGCTCAGCAGATCTCTGGAAATTCCCTCGGTTTCTCTGTCCATCTTTGTAGTAATTTTCATGGTGTACATGGCTTCATGGATTGTGGAGGGGATGATGGTGGTGGTAGGTGGTTAGTACCTATTAGCCTCTTCAGTTTCACAAGCTTTTGGTGTCTCTGGCTGTCCTTTTCTCAGTTTCTCAGCATGGTTGCAGGCTGGGGGAACTGGTGGATTCTCTGTACCATTTGAGTCTGTCCTTTCATCTCTGCTGCTGAGGGGTGTTTTTCTTCATCCCCCAACAGTATGAGGGACTTTTTTCTCAGGGGCTTAAACAAAACACTGGTAAGTTCTTGAGAGATGAAAACTCATGATGTTCCACAACATAGTTTTGCACATAAAATGCCAGTGTCTCAGTGCTTGCTTGTTTCATTTCCATCACAGAGCACTTACCTCTTTGCCAGGTGCAGGACCCCTTATGCTCCCCCAGTCTTAATTGCTTGAACCGTCTCACCTGCTAATTAGTGTCTGGCAGCATCTTCTCCTCTGGCATATCAACCACGCCATCCAGCTTGGTGTCATCAGCTGAGTGCAAACTTGCTGAGTGTGCACTCAGTGACACTGTCAATATCAGTACAGACCCCTGAGGGCTGCTGCTTGTCATTGTTTTGCACCTGAACACTGAGCCGTTGACTACTTCTCTCTGGATACAACCAATTCCTTATTCAATGAACAGTCTACCCATTGAACCCATATCCCTACACCTTAAGAGAGAACTTGTAGAAATACTACAGCCATTAGTTAGCACATACATACTTTTTTTATATTAGTGGGCATACACCTGTTCACATCTTCTCAATGGCTGTCTTCTGTGTCACTAGTTAAGCGTGTTAACATCTACAGAGTGCCAAAGGCTCATTAAAGTTTCTCCAAGTATTGATTTAAAGAACTGTATGGAAAGCCAGTGACTTTGTAAGTAATGCTGTCTATTCACCCAGCTGGGAGATCTCTGTGTTTTAAAAACTTTAATAGCTGAAAAATAATATAATAATTATTTAATGTTTTCTATCACTTTTTGTGTACTTTGAATGAAAATGATCAATAACAAATGTAAATTGTGCATATATTTATCCTTCTAGCTGGAGGAGCAATCTAAAAACGTGAATCACAGCGAGTATGTCGTTGAGTTGAAAAAAAGGATACATGATATGTTGCTGGTAAGAGATGATTATCATTAACATATTAATGTAGCTTCAGTTTTAGACTCTGCAATACACATTTTTATCCTTTTTTTTTTTACATTTATATTGGTTAACTTTTAAAGCTGTGATAAGAGTGTGAGGATCTTTAACTTGGGATAAAAGTTCTCCTGTATCAGTATTTTAGGGATAAAATCTAAAAACTATTTGGGATTACATAATCTCCTTTTATGGAATTGTAATGGAAAAATAAAAAATGCAGTGGTTATTGCATTTTAATTTGATGACTTCTTCGTTAATTTAGAGTTCTTTCATTTTCTTCTCCCCGTCATACGTAGATTTTCTACTGTTTCATTTTTATTTAATTTTGATGATATATTTTCACATTATAATATGTCAACATACCATGCAGATGACTATGACAGCTAATATTTATTATTTTTTTATTAGGAAAATCAGCAACTTAAGAAAGAGCTTTTAGAAGCACAGACAAATATAGCTTTTCTTCAAAGTGAATTAGATACCTTGAAAAGCGAGTATGCTGATCAGACTTTGAACACTGAGAGGTAAGGTATTTTTATAATATTTTCACACGTGGGAAAAATCTGTCGTCTGATGTAGTTATGTATGGAATGAGTAACTGTTATTTTTTAAAAACTGCCGTAAATGACAGGTAGTATTGTCACCAAACAAATTATGCTGTGGCTACCGCAAAAATCTCTTATGAAGTTTCTGAAAGAGCAGGTTCTAGTTATGATGTAAACTCCATAATCTTGCAATGAAACCCAATGATTTTTCTAGGACTTCAGTTGTAAGCAAAAGTTATAGCGGGAGGCAACTTTTTTCTCAATGAATTTCAGTATCTGTATGTATATTGAGTAGAATAGTTTTTGGAAGCCTTCCACATCAATCTTAGTATATTCCTACAGTGAATGAAAGCTGCTTCTGTAGATTAATTTAAAGGAGCATAAATGATAGTTTAATTATGTGCTTATCTTCAGATAACATATACTTTAAGAGGAAAGGAGGCAGTCCAAGTGGTTATTCTGTAGATCTTGTTATTCACAGTCTTTTGTTGAGAAATGATGGCAGAGACTTGGTAATGCAATGACTTGGCGCTGTTGTTTTGCTTTGTGTAAAACTTTGTAATGTTTTCCCTACTGTGTATTTATGCATGTTGTTTGTTGACTTTTGTCCTCTACCATAAACAGTATTAAAAAAATAAAAAGCATGTCCTGTAAAGTATTACTTCTTGGAGTTTTTCTGCAGAGACCTTGAAATGATCCGAGAGTATACCGAAGAAAGAGATAATCTGGAAAGACAAATTGAAATACTTCAGTAAGTTCTTAGCAATTCAGGTTTCTGTTAACAAACTTTGCCCCACTATATTTTGGAGTAAAGATTTTTGTAGATAAACGACTGGAAAGAGATTTGGAAAAAAACACTATGTAAAGATGGGTGGGGAGCAGCCCCTGTTTGTTTTTCCATCTCCCAAGTGGTTACAGCTCTGAGGGAGGGAAAGCCTTAACAGCTCACCACCTTCTCTTGATCTTCAAAGAGAATCAGGCAGCAGGAATGGTGTGTGGGCAGCAGCTCCTAGCTTTGGCCCACTACTAGGAACCGCATCAGGGCTGGACCCAGCCATGGAGCTGTAGCTATAGTCTAAGGGCTCCGCTCCTTCTGTGTTCCAGCCTTCAGGGAAGGGGGAACTGTAGTTGCCCTGCACCAGCCCTGCTGTGGCAGGGCTGAGGTGGCTGGGTCTTGCCTCCCCAACATGAGGGGGGAGGGCTGTGCTTGGCCCAGCAGTGCTCTCTGTCTTACAAGAGACTGGAGAAGAAGGGAAGACATCAGGAAGTTCACTTCCTTTTGTAGAATCTGTCCTTCAATTACCTGTAGGGTCAAAACACTGACCCAGGAGTCTGATGAGAGAGTTATTTCTAGCTTCAAAATAAAATGATCTTTTGGCATAAAAGCACAAAAATCAACACTTGAAAATTTGGCAATTTTTAAACTACAGGTACCCCAAAGAAAGAGGTAATCTGGAAAGACAAGTTGAAATACTTCAGTAAGTTCTTAGCAATTCAGGTTTCTATTAACAAACTTTGTCCCACTGTATCTTGGAGTAAAGGTTTTTGTATGCAAAAGACTGGAAAGAGTTTTGGGATAAAGCACTATGTACAGATGAAGTTGTTTAAATTCTTGTAGAAGGTAATGTGCTACAAACTCTGCTGCATTGCTGAGTCACTAACTCAACATTGTTTTTACTTTCTTAGTTTCACAGACTTTCCTTTCTTTGTGACAAGCTGAACAAGATTTGAACCTATCAATACTATCATAAAAATTATTATTCACCTCCTTTTAAAACTGATTTCTCCAGTAACTCCATGTCTTTTCTTCATCTGCAAAGTACTAAGTGTTACACAGTTTTGATTTTAAAGACAGTACAAATGGATAGGGGATTTTTTTTATATTTTATTTTTTAATCTTAAACACATTCTTGCTTTCATACAGCAGAATCATTTCTGTCCTTAGAGTAAACTCTGCAATACATAAAGGGTAGTTGCTTCATATTTCAGAAATGGCTGCAGCAGTTTGCTATAGAATCACAGAATCAGAGGAGTTGGAAGAAATCTCAAGAGATCGTCAATTCCAACTCTCCTGCCACTGGGCACAACTGAAAACAGTCCGGCACCGTCTTCTCTACAGCCTTCTCTCAGTCTTCTCCTCTCAAGGCTAAGCAGTTTCAATTCTCTCAGCTTTTAATCCTAAAACAGGTGCTCCAGGCCTCTAATCGTGTTTGTTTCCCTCTGCTGGACTCTCTCCAGTAGTTCCCATCTCTTGATTTGGCGAGACCAGAACTGCACAGTATTCCAAATATGGGCTCACTAGGGCAGAGTAGAGGAGGATAATCTCTCTAGGCCTACTGGTAACACACTTCTTAATGCACCGTAGTATACTATTTGCATTCTTGGCACCAAGGACACACTGTCAGCTCATTGTCAGTTTACTGTCTACCAGGACTCCAAGATTTCTTTTCATGGCTACTCTGTAACAAGTCTACCCCTAACGTGCTCTGTAGCTGCTTTTTTATTGTGGCCATTCCATCAGAGGATTTTTTTCACCTGATCTGACCACAAATCATGATGGAGAAGTGAAACAGGTTTTTCTAGGCTGCTACTTGAGCTTAAACACTTTTTTAATGTGTGACCATTTACTGACTATACAACAATTAATTTGTAGTTCCATGTTCATTTCTAGTGTTTATCTAAATAAAAACAATAGGTTTAAAATTTTTTTTGTTTTTTCTGTGTAATAAGTTATGTGACTTTTAATCTGCAAATTAACTGTATTTTCTTGGTAGATCAGCTAATAGAAAGCTTCATGACAGCAATGATGGTTTAAGAAGTGCTCTTGAAAACAGTTTCAGCAAATACAACAAATCATTGGTATGCATTTTGTTTCAAATTTAGTTTTGTTGTGCTATATTTAAGAATTACAGGTCAAATACAAATTTGTTTGTTCTTCAGTGGGTACTCAGAAAATTGAGTTTTATTCAGTGGAGTCACTAGGAATACACTTGTGTAGTCGAATTTTGTTAAGTTTTACTTAGATTTTGTGAAAAAATGGCTTGGAAGTTACAAAATATCTACTGTGCACTGCCGTTATGCAGTATCAGACAACCTGTTAAATTCCAAACCTAATGATTGGGTATCCGAGGAAGCGGCTAACTCTTTTAGAAGCATGGAGCCATAATAAAGTTCCCACAAAGACAATAATGGCCAGGAAGGAGGAAAACAGGAGTAATTGTATGTCTGCAGCATGCCATACCAATGAACGCAAGTACCTTTTGCTACAGGCTACCAGAAATTTACTGCAGTGGCAATAAGAGGTAGCGTACCCATGTGGCATGCCCAGAAACATAAGGGAGGCAGACTATGTAGAAGACAAAGGAAACTGTTCCTAGTAAATTAAAATATAGAGGGACAGCAGAACATGTGAAATACTCTATCGTGTGCTATCAGTTGAGATGTCTCATCTCTCTACTATCTCACTCAAGAATCAGGAGGTATATTGGCTCAAACTAGCTCAGCCAGTGGCATTTCCCTTCTCATTTCAGTAGTCGTCATGCCATTTTTCTAAATACTACTTTTCAAAGTATGCTGTTTTAAAGTGTAGTTGATGAAATCTTTATGGAATTTCTGCTGTCCATTTTGGTTGAATAGCAGGTTCAGTATTAAGGCAACATTAGAGCCTAAATGCTGTATGTAATGGGACTTTAGACATCCAGTCCTATACAAAGCATGAGGTTTAATTAAAAAGTTGTTATTTAATATATATGAAAATAATACAGAATTTTATGATACACACTCATCATGACAAATCTAGATGCTTACACTATTTTACTCAAATGTACTGTGCATTTGTTATGTTATGTATTGTAGAGATTAGCAAACACCTCACCAGGAAGTACTCTTTCTAGAAGCAGTCCTAAATTTAATGGTGGACAGTCTCCTTTAAACCCACGATATGACAGGTAAGCCAGGATTTTTTTTTTAAGTTAAAAAAGGTCATCACATGTGACTTAAGAGAGCAAATATTGTCAAATAACAGCAAGAATAGTTCTGCATGGTTCAGAAGGAACGTGTGACCACAGCATATGGTCCAAAGTATACTGAAGTCAATAGGAATCTTTTCAATGACTTCAGAAAGCTCAGAAAAACTCTTTCCAGTGCAAATCATAAACTGAATCATGAGCAAATTATGGAGGGTTCAGATAGCTTCTTGTTTGGTCCTGGACTGGTTTAATTCTAATTTGATTCTCAATCTTGCCTGTCTCCAAGAAACGGTAAAAATCTACCACTGACTACCATTAACTAGCTTATTTCTTATGAAGTAAAACATTTTTTGACTTATCTTCAGCATGTGTGTCTGTTACTTTTAGTGACTTAGGCTTGTCACCAGATGCATGAAAAGCCTTTATGTTGTAGGTCTATCTGCATACATTCATTTAAATTAGATGCAGTATTTCAAGGTCTTGTATATTTGAATAGACCCAAATCAGCTATCATTTTCTGCCTCTGAAATCATCATAGTATGTAATTTTCTGAGCCTTTTCAACAATGGCTTTTCACTGTGGGTGAATGAGCACACATTCTGAGACTTGGGAAGTCATAATAAAAGATATAGATATATAATTTAGTCTGAGCATCCTAAGAGATATGATTGAAAAACAAATTATTTAGAAAGGTAAAATGAATATTGATATATATCTTAAACTGTATTGTTTGTAGGCTGGATTTCATGATCTCAGAGATCTTTTCTAGCCTCAATCATTCTCAGTAATTCTGTGATTCTGTTGTCACTTCTAATTATTGTCTGTTCCAGAGTTGCTCAGGTTTTGTTTGCAAAAACAATTTTGGAATAATTTTTTTCTTTCCCCTCCAATATTTTCATTCTAGATCATCCCATTCTTCTTGTGTAGATGAAGATTACGATTCTTTAGCCCTTTGTGATCCTATGCAAAGGATAAACTGTGAAGTTGACAGTTTACCTGAGAGCTGTTTTGACAGTGGTTTGTCTACCCTGAGAGATTCAAATGAGTATGATTCAGAAGTGGAATACAGGCACCAAAGGATTTTTCAAAGGTCTCAGTGCATGCAGGAAAGCTTTGGTGGTGATGCTTCTGATACAGATGTAAGTGCCAAACTTACTTGAGAAAGATCTTTGGTTGCAGACAAAAACTGTTTCCTGTGTTTAAGTGAAATGAATCTCCACCAGTTAAAACTCACTATTTGCATTATGTGCATTTAAATATTTTTTTTGGATATTTACAGAAATAAAGTGTTTCTTTTGACATTTTTCATAAATTTTAGATGTAATTAATTTTTGAAGATTGTTAAACAGGATGCAGATAGGATCTTAGCTTCTATTGCTTTAAAAGCAGGTCATATAGAAGTTTCCATTCACTTTCTTTTACTATGGTGTGGCAGTGAATGAAAAAAAATCACACCCATCAGAAAAAAAGTACTGTTAGTGCATACATAGACTTGCACAATGTGAGTCCAAGTGTTAAGTATCAGAGAATTTACCAATGTAGAAAGGTGGTGTTGTGTCCACGGAGAGCTTTATAGAAGACTACATATCAGGACTAGTACCAAGCACAGCAGAATAGAAGGTTTTTTTAGAGCATATCCTTTAAAGTGTGTAATTAGAGACGTTTATTCTCTGCTTGCAGTTGAAAAGACTGAGTAGTGTTGATTACAGCTGTGCTTTATTCATCTGGCTTGAATAGTAAAAACACAGAGACTAATTCCTTGTAGGGAAATTATTAATTTTTGTAAAATAAGCATTGAAATAAAGTATTTGTTTATTGTAATTATTTTTAAAAATGGAATTTTTCATAAGGAAATTAATTTGCAGTATTTGGAAACTGCACTGAAAGCATGTATGCCAAAGAGCAAGTTAGTTTAAGGACCAAATGTAGGCCATAATAAACAGCAAATATGAATAAGAACAGAATAATTTCAATATTTTTGCTAGAATTGCACATCTCTATTTTGTCACTTATCTCCATTTAATCCAAACTATAAAAGCTGTACCTTTCCAAAAAACCCATTCAGAGCTAACACACTATCTTGCACTTTCAAGGTTCCAGAGATCAGAGATGAAGAGACATACAGTCCTGATAACAGCAGTGTGGTACTAGACTGGAAGCCCTCACAACCAGTAAGTCGAAGCAGCTCAATTACTTCAACAAGGAAATACATATCTGCTCTCACTCCTCAGGTAACCGCTTCTTTAGGGGAAAGAATCCACTTGTTTGATGTAGAGAATGTTATTTATATGAGTTGAGATCACAGGAGTTCTTTTTATTTTCAGTCAGATGCAACTGAAAGTATTCTGAAATACCCCAGTTCAGAGAAGGCTTACAAGATTGTTCTTGCTGGAGATGCAGCAGTGGGAAAATCCAGTTTCCTTACAAGACTTTGCAAGAATGAATTTCGAGGCAATACCAGTGCAACCCTGGGTATAGTTGTTGCTCTTCTTAGAATACTAAAGTCAATTTCTTGGCTGCTCTGTGGAAGTGGGTGGAAAGATTCTCCTCTGTGATTGCTTGCCAGGTTTTCCTGAGTCTACACATGCAGTTTCTAAGGCTGTGAGATCTAACTGAGTACTAAAGCTTGGAAATGCCTGACTACTGTTTAGAGTGGATTGTATGATACTGCCCTAATGTAGTTCCTCTTCACAAAGCAAAAAGGCTCTTCCTGAACAACATGAAGCACCAGAAAAGGGAGTTTCTGTGTAATGAACTTAGCATGATCCTTTTTGCAGTTTTCATTGCCGCCTTGTCTTCTCTGCTCTTTCCATAGCATTTCATAACTATGCTTTGATGTCTTTCATACTGGTTTTTATATTTTTTGAGTGTTATTAAAGCTGGATTTATATGCAGGTGGAGGGAATTCTGGCTAACTTCTTGTATGTTTTACTGTAGCTGTCAGCTAAAAGACTGTGCTTACTGGTAAGAAAGACAGATTTTGTCTTCCAGTAAAATCATAGTCATACATTTGTTTTAGTTCTTCTGAGTCAAGATTTGATTACAATGTATTTTTCTCTTCCTTTGCTTCTGAAATGAAGTCTGTTTTGTTAAATATTTCCTGATCTTCCATAAAACTGTTCAGCAAAATTAGCAGAGACTGGTTACTGGACAAGATGCAAAATTTGTATCAATTCTTCTGGGAACAACTGTGGGCAAAATAAATATTTAAACATTTTTCTAAAGAAAAATTGAATACATTCAAGGGTTTATTGCAGATCAAGACTATGTGAACAACATAAATATTAAGAGAGATGAGTTTTGAAATAACTTCTGGATATGGTACATGACTTTTCATTTTCTCTGGTGTTTTTAAAGTTATTGATCCATTTTATTAAAATATACTCATTATTTTCAGGTGTGGATTTTCAAATGAAAAGATTAGTTGTTGATGGAGAAACTACAGTTCTACAGCTGTGGGACACAGCTGGGCAGGAGAGGTTAGTGATTCTTTGCACTTACTTAATTTTGTTTTTTTTCTAAAAGATGTTTGGCTTTTCTAATTAAAAAATTTCTACTGTATAGTATATGAACTTAGATTGGTATGGCCATATACAGGTTTTTCTAAACAGGCATGAATTTGCTCTGCTGGGACCCCAAGACAGGTGGAATGTTTGTTACCTGCGGTGAGGTCTGAGGTAATTGTTTCTCTCTTCAGAGAGAAATAATTGAGTTTCATCACAGTTTAACTGGCCAGTTTAACTGGCCTTAATTAATTAAATCTTTATGTCCTTCTTTTACAATACAAAAGGTTGGACTATGTGTAGTTGGTTTTTTTCATTTTTAGTCTTCAGATTTCTTTGTTCTTACAGAGCTGTATTTCTTCAAAGTACTGTGTAAAAGTTTCCTTACTTGAGAGCTATAACTTCTTAACTGACAGCTTTTGGGGTTTATTAACAGGTTAATCTAACACCCTGGAAATCAGCTTAATCTGTTCATTGACCAGGATTTGCATGGGGCTATATGTGTTTACTTTTTGCCCGAATGAATAATTAATTAAAATAGGTAGTGAGAGGCCCAGTTGTTCTCCTCCCACACAATAAATCTGTGAGCAATATTACAATACATAAAGTAAATGCCTACTTGGTGTAGTTCATTGATAGGTAAATTGTGTGGTATTAATGGAAAAAGGACTGTATCTGACAAATTAATTTTTGCAATAAGTATATTGGTTTCATATTTTTTTTACATGTAGCAGAGCAATCCATTTAATTTTCAATGTTAAATGTAAGTGAAAAAGCCTTGCCAACTAATCAAAAGTTCAATCAAAGTATATTATCTATAATATATAGGCTTTAGATTGTTTTCATACAAAAAATTATTGATTGCTGTTGAGGACAGAATCCTGTGCATCCTTACTGAGCTCTTGTAGACCTGCACTAAGAGTTTTTAAGTGCTGCTTACGAAAGAAGCTGTGAGAAAACTAATGTTGTGAAGTAGGAAAAAAACTCACTCAATAGTGCAGAAAAGTAGTGGTGTATTCTGAATCATTTTAAATTTAATTACTTTCTGATAATGTGGCCTTGCACAATTTTTTTTCTGAAAGATTTCGAAGTATTGCTAAATCATACTTTAGAAGAGCAGACGGTGTGTTACTGCTATATGATGTAACATGTGAAAAAAGTTTTCTGAATGTGCGAGAATGGGTGGATATGATTGAGGTAAGACCCTTAACTATATACAACTTAGAGAATATATTTTACTGCATTATTACCTTTTGATTTATAAAATTTTAATATATGTGTGTTGGAATTAGCCAGAATACATTCTGTTATTCTATGTAGTACATTCTGTACTACATAGAAGTCCTACATGCATGTTGATGCATAAAGTTAGTGTTAAAATTGATACAGCTTTTTCTATAACAAGCTGTAATCACAGACTAATCATGGTTGGAAAAGACCTCCTAGATCACCAAGTTCAACCATACCCACACCAACAAAAAACTTAAAATGCCTGATTGACGGAAAAACACAAATTAATTCCCTATATGTCTGCCACTACAACATGTCATGAAGCGCCATGCCTACATGCTTCTTAAATGCCTCCAGGAATGGTGACTCAACCACCTCCCTGGGAAGGCCATTTCAGTGCCTCACCTCTCTTTCTGTAAATAATTTCTTCCTAAGATCTAATCTAAACCTCATCTGCCTCAAATTCAGACCATTTCCCCTGGTTTCATCATTAGTCACCAAGGAAAAGAGGCCAGGAAAAGAGGCCAAGAAAAGAGTGTCACCAAGGAAAAGATTGACCAAGCTGAGTTGCAGTTGGAATTTTGCCTTCCTAGTTTTCTCTCTGTATAACCTGACAAGAACACTGAACTCCTCCCAAATTGTCTGCCCCTTCTCCCAAAGGTGGTAAACACTGCTTTTCTTCCTAAGTCCCATCAAGAGCTCCTAATTCAACCAGGCTGGCCATTTTCCCCACCTTTTAATCTTATGATACACAGGGATAGCCTTCCCCTGGGCATTTAATACCTCCTTCTTGAAGAGGATCCACACTTGGCGGACTTCTTTGCCCTTCAGGACTCTCTCCCAAGGGACTTTTCTCAGCTAGTGCTCTGAACAGATCAAAGTCTGCCTTCCAGAAATCCAAAGTGGAGGTTCTGCTAACTGCCCTCTGTACATCACTAAGAATTGAGAACTCAACCAATTTGTGGTCACTAAGCCCAAGACAGCCTCCAACCACGTCTCTATTTGTGAAGAGGCGATCAAGCAAAGCACCTTCCCTGTTAGGGAAGTCTACCACTTGTGTCAGGAAGTTGTCTTCCATACACTCAAGAAACCTCCTAGCCTGTCTGCTCTCTGCTGTGTTAGATTTCCAGCAGATGTTTGGTAGGTTGAAGTTCCCAACTAGAACAAGGGGTGGAGATTGTGAGACTTAAGCCAGCTGTGTATAAAATATTTCATCTGCCTGCTCATCTTAATAGAGTGGTCTATAGCAGACTCCTAGCACAGTATCTCCTGTATTTGCCTTCCCTTTCATCCTAACCCATAAACACTCAAATTTATCATAATTGAAATCAGTGCCAAGGCCACACCCCCACCTCTCCTTCCTTGTCTATCCCTTCTGAAGAGCTTATATCCTTTCATCACAGCATTCCAGTCATGACATCTGTCCCACCACATTCCTGTGATGGCAGCTACGTCATAACTGGCACACTGCACACTGTCCTTCAGCTCATCCTGCTTGTTGCCCATGCTACATGTATCAGTGTAGATGCACTTGATCTGGGCTACTGATTTCACGCCCATCCTTTGTCCTTCACCCCTGGGCTCATCACTGGTGAGCCAAGTTTTATTCCCTTCACCCTTCAATTCTAGTTTCCCAGCTACTTCTGCAGGTACTAATCTATTAGTGAGCTCTAGGCTATTACTGTCCCATGTTGTACCACCGTCTTCATCAATACTAGAGCACTGCCCTGCTGGTGCACACACAGTGACAACCCTGAACACTTATCATTAGCTTCCTTTTGATGTGAACATGAGAGTCTATTACAAATACCCTCATGTATGGCTTGAGTATTCCTTGGAGTCTTTGCATTTTAAACCAAGTTAGATTCTGTAAATCAGCATTGACTAAGAGAAATTTTCAGTGTTTCTTTCTATTGTTATGTCATATTTGTTTATTTGAATACAAATTTGCTTTAAATGAAATGATTTTTTCTCTTTAACAAAGGCACTTAGTAGGAAGGTAAGTGATAAACAAAATCTTTAATTCATCTTCTGGAATTAATTTCTTTTAAACATGGACTTGATAATTTTTCACATACTGATTTATATAGTATTTGGATACATTGGGAAAAAGGGTTTGTGAGAATAGAAGCACATCTTTGTTAGGCTGATGTTTAAGCTGGCTGCTTAAATTATGACTGTCTCATGAAAAGTTCTTGGCATAGCTGTCATAGTTTTTTTTTGTGGTGCAAGACTGTTTCAATGGGAATGAAATTACTATCATAGAATCATCATAGAATGGGTTAGGTTGGAAGGCACCTCAGAGATCATCTAGTTACAACCCCTCTGCCCTAGACAGCAACACTTGTCACCAGACTATGATCTGCCCTTAGTGAAGCACCATTGGCTGTCACCAATCACCTCCTTATTTTCCAATGTGCCTCAGCATAGTTTCCAGGAGGATCTGATCCACGACCTTGCTAGGCACAGAGGTGAGACTGACTGGCCTGTAGTTATGTCTTTACTTTTCCAGCTGATGGGAACTTCACCAGACTGCCATGATTTCTCAGATAGGATGGATAATGACACAGCAACTTCATCCATCAGTTTTATCAGAACCCATGAGTGTATCCCATCAGGCACTATGGACTTATGAACTTTCAGGTCCCTTATAAGGGTCTTAAACCTGATCTGTCCCTACAATGGGCAGTTCGTTCTTCTGGTCCCAGCCCTTAACTTCTGTGACTTGGGTGGCATGGTTTGACTTTGTAAGAAGAGACTGAGGCAAAAAGTTGTCTTTGACTACCTCAGCCTTATTTGTATCCCAATTTACCAGGTCACCTGTTTCCTTCTCGGTGCAGAACTGCAGGTTGCAGTGGTTTTCTTTTGAGTGGCTACCTACCATTGCTCCTGACTGAGCCAGAGGCTTTAGCACCCACCTGTTTTTACTGCTACTCCCCAGCTGCTGCTCTGGTCTTCAATGCCTGGCCCCAGGTTTGGCCCTGCTATGAGGGTCCCAGATGGTGGTTCCTGTTTGCCTATGTGCTGGGTGTGCAGTGGCAGTATAACATGATGATGCTAATTACTCTTTTGTAACCTGAGTGGTCTTGCAATGAAGAAGTAAAATGTTCTTCACAGGATGCAACTCATGAAAATATTCCAATTATGGTGGTGGGAAACAAAGCAGATCTCCGTCAAGCCATTACAGAACAAGGACAAAGATGTGTCCCAATAAACTATGGAGAAAAGCTGGCTATGGTAAGGTTCAAGTCTGTCTCTTTAGTATAAGATGATCTTATCTTCTTTGATGTGAAGACCATATGATGAACCAGTAAACAAAATAATTTCCTGGTCATTTGTTCAAACCTAGTAAATAGGAAAAACGGATACTTTGCATGAAAATTATTGTATTTTGGTGATGTTTGCTGATCTAAATCACATCTCAGTATCCACTGAGCTAACTTCATTATTAGGTTTGATAGACTTCTCAGAGGTTAAAAAGTGGATGGGCTAAGAGACTGAATTTAAGAGGATGCATGCTATTGAGCAGATGAGGCTTGTGTGTGTCCAGATTTTGAGTGGAATATTTTCATATTCAAGAAAATGTCTTCTGTTCCTGGCACTTTTGCTGAAACAAAAATGGATGTCTCTGCAATAAATTTAAGTACAGATAAGTGTTTTCAATGTGTTTATTTGGTGGATAAATGATGCATTAATACTATATTTTGAAGAAAAAAAGATTCTGGAGTTTCTAAGTGCTTGTGCAATTATAATTGATTATACTGGGATAGATACCATATTATATTTTTGGTTAATGCTAAATACTGTAGTGTATAAGTAGCTAATAAGCTGGATTCAGTAAATGGTCCTAGGAACTTGCTTTTGATTTTACAGTCTTGCAGACAAAAATGAGTTTGAACATGAAGCCTACAATATGGGTTTTATTCAGTTTATTAATGAAGAATATACTGAATATGAAAAAGATACAATTAAAAAGCAATTACTGGTTTTTTCGCAGTATGACATTGAATATATGGGAAAATGAAGAGTACTAGAAGAAATCCTGTGCATTTAAATGTGTGTCATCTTCATGTCTGTGGTATTGAAGAAATTGTTTGTAATTGAATATACATATTAACATGGAAGCTATTTCAATTTAGTTACTGTTTTATTTTTTACTCACAGACTTACAATGCACTGTTCTGTGAAACAAGTGCTAAAGATGGATCTAATGTTGTAGAAGCAGTTCTTCATCTTGCTCGGTAAGTAGCCATATTTCTATTTTGTATGAACACATCTGGGTATATTTCATAAAACAATATTATCTGCCAATACATAAAGACACACATGTGCATTGGAATTATACCAGCATCGAAGCCAACAAACCAAATTTTAAAAAGAATAGTTAGCTGAATCTTTATAGATGAATATAAAGAGTGATTTATTCTTCATTAGATCACACATGAGTGTTGCTTGTAAATGTTACAAAGCTGTCTCAAGAATTAATTACATAAATTAGAACTCAGTTATGGAGTTCACAATTTTAAAACCTGCTTGGAGAATGAATTCCATTTTTTAATGGTGTATGAATGTACTTAATTCCATCTTACATTAATTTCAAATATGTATAATACTATGCATAAATTCTTAATTCTTTTCCAAAATTTATGTATGTTCAGTTTTATTACTAACTAATCTAATCCTCTATATTTTCTTAGATGTTCCTTTCTCTAGATTATTTAAAAGATAGTCTCCTTATATCAGATTGGCAACCTAGTGTTTGTCTGGCAATGTGTGACTCAAATGTTACCCTTCTACTACCATTCCAAACCATTCTTGGTTACAATATAACTTTCGAGTCATAGAATCATTAAAGTTGGAAGAGACTTGCAAGATCATCAAATCCAACTGTTAATGCAGTGCCACCATGCCCACTAAACCATGTTTCCAAGTGCCAGATCTACATGCTTTTTGAACACCTTCAGGGATGGTGTCTTCATTACTGCCCTTGCCAGCCTGTTCCAGTACCTGACCACTCTTTCAGTGAAGGAATTTTTCCTAATGCGCAGTCTAAACCTCTGCTGCTGCACATTAAGGCCATTGCCTCTCATCCTATCCCTAGTGACTTGGGGGAAGAAGCTGACCCTCTTACAACCAACCTTTCAGGTATCTGTAGTCAGTGACAAGGTCTCTTCTTAGCCTCCTTTTCTCCAGACTAAACACCAGTTCCCTTGTTGCCCTTCTTTGGACTTGTTTCAGCATCTGAATGTCTTTCTTGCATTGAGGTATGATACCCAAAACTGAATGCAATATTCAAGGTGAGACTTCAGTAGTGCAGAGTACTAGGGGACAGTAACTTTTCTAGTCCTCTTTGACAGACTGTTTCTGATGCTCAGGCCAGGATGGTGTCAGGCTTCCTGGCTCATGTTCAGCCAACTGTCAGTCAGCACTCCCTCGTCCTTTTCCACCAAGCAGCTATTTAGCCACTCTTCCCCAAGCCTGTAGCATTGCAAGGGGTAGTTTTGACGGAAGTGTAGGACCAAGCACTTGGTCTTGCTAAATATCAAACAGTTGACCTTGGCACATTGATCCAGCCTGTCCAGGTCTCTCTGCAGAGCTTTCTTACTCTCAAGCAGATAGAAAGAATCACCCAATTTGGTGTCATTTGCAATAATGAATATGTGAAGTTTCATTTGTTTTCTGTAGAAAGGTTACCTTAACTTCCGCCTGAAATGTACAATGGCAAATGACAGCTTTATGCTCTGACATGGTGCACTATTGTACTTTGAATGTTGTTTTGATTTTGTTTAGTACATCAGAAGATTTCTTGTAATAGCATAAAGCTATAGTTAGTGGATGTTTTCCCTTTATGTATTTATTTGAAAAGGAAAGGCTTTTTGTGCTTTTATCTTCTGATGTGTAAATAAATTATTTTTACGTGGAAGTATTATTTCATCTTGTATGAGTTTTGGCCCTTTTCAGTTGTGGCATAGTACACACTTCTAGGGTAATAATTTACATGAGCCAATCAGCCACTCCTTCTATCTTTGTGTCATCAGCAAACTTGTTGAGGATTCATGCAATCCCCTCATCCAGATCATTAATGAAGATGTTAAACAAGGCTGGCCCCAACTCTGAGCTCTGGGGAACACTGCTTGTAACTCTGAAGGTCTGATGTTGCATAATCAATAAATCTGATTTTTTGGTTTGGTACATGGAGCTCATGTTTGTCTCTGTTTTTGGTTATTCATTGTTAAAGTTCTACTGAGTAACATAGCTTGAATAGAAAATACTGGCATTCTGGAGAGGATCATTGCTTCTTCACATGGGAATTTCAATACCACCTATATCTTCAGGAGAATGCATCAAATCAGGGATGCAGCAAGAGTACAGGCACTAATTCTTGCTGCAGTGTCAAATTGTTGCTTTATTAAATTATTCGTTCCCTAAAACCTGGGAATACCTTGAATGCAGCAGTGGATTATGGAATTAGAGACATACATAACCATTAAATAACATTAATGACAATTTAAAAAGTATCTCTAAATGTTTAAGCATTATAGCTTTGTTTCATAAATTAAAAAAAATGTGTTATGTCAGTTGAAGTCTTTTTAGCATCTTAAAAAAAAAAGAAACAGAAAACAATTGTCATTTTTCATAACAAGGTTCATTGATTCTTAAATGGCCTAGACATTAACTAGAAACTTGGTCTGGAATGGTTGGCTGTGATTTCTTTATTCAAGTTTTATTAATTTTTTATTCTTTGAATGAATTGTTTAGTTTTGAAACAAAAATTTCAGCATGAGCATTTTATTATTATTATGTTGTATAATACAGTATGCTAGAGGAACTCCATGAATGTATTTTACTTATGTGTGGGAAATCTAAATTGTATATATTTTTTTTTATAAAAATAAAGCAATGTAGGGGGTGACTTTTGACATTCTGTGGGATCCATAGTAAGAATACAGATCAATAGTCACTCATACACACTCACCTTTTAAGTCTGCATTTATAATAAAACATCAAAGAGTGAGTGCCTGACCACTGAGTGTAAATTTATAATTGAAATTACAGTTATTTAATTTTATAATTTCATCCATGATTATATTCTGCTTCTATGGTAATGTAGTGAAGCAAACTTAAAAATTGATCAAAAGGAAAAATAGGGCATTATGGAGTTATTATGTATCAGAAATTATTATTTGTCTGATTATAGAATATGGATGTGATTCCCAAATTCTGAATTAGTGAGATATATTGATTCTAATTATAAGTTTTGTAAGATATGCTGGGAGAAACCAAAAAGTTAACATTAATAGAAATATATTAATTGAGTGCATTTTTGTTTGTTTGGTTTTTTTATAGTGAAGTTCGAAAACGAAGTGATAATCAAGAAGATACGAGGTCAGTAACCAGCCTGGCTGGGACGCCTGTGAAAAAATCAGCACTCACGAAAAACTGTTGCAATGTTTAAGTGACAGATACTTTTCCTGACCTTAGTAACTTTTATACTTAAAAAAAAATTAAATGAAGAATTTCAATACTGTAAACTTTTTATTATGGATTTATAAAATTTGTGTATTTAGAAATTGCACATCATATTAACAGTCCAAACTCTACTTTCTGCTGATTCATATTTTTGTACGTGCTTTGTCCCACAGCCTCTGATTTCACTTTCCTTAAGTAGTATAAGTCAGTGAATTGAGCTCAGAATCAATGTTACAGCAGTCCTTTCATATACAATAATGTAATTACTTTCTTTATTTGCTTTTTTCCTTATGGGTTCAATGTTTCCTACATAAAGAACACAATATATCATATATCTGTCATAGTAAAGAATACATCAGTCATAGGTAAAGAAAATTCAGCTTCAATTAATTTTTTGATCATGTCTTCTTACCTAGTTTTTTTTAAGGACTTAAGCTATATGTGGATGAAAGATTTCCCAGACAACTGCAAATGATTAAAATGTTCCAAGTAAAACCTAAGATGAGGGCATGAAGTAGAGTGGTCTCTGTTGAGAGAAGACAGTGGCAGGTGCATGAGGTTCTGGTGTAATTTTGCTGTAGTTGCTGAGTTAGAATTTACTTAATTGTTGGAGCTGGATTTTGATTCAGAACTGAGAAGTAAAGTCTATTGGTATGATCCTCTCTGGCTAAGAAGTGAAAGGAACATTTTAATGGACAGTCACTATTCAAAATATCTGTGATGTGTTGGATTACTAAGACAAATTAATGATCCAATAACTGCCTGTTTGTCTAGACTAGATCATTATGAGGATTATGAAGAGATAAGAGTTCTAATTTTTAACTTGTTTTTCCAATGTCTTCTATTCAGACACGAGGTATTGCAGAGTCTGTCTTAATGCATAGTCATTAAGATTTTTCAAATTTTAAACCTGCAAATGAAGCAATTGCTTCACATGCACAAGGATCTGGATAAACTGTTTCTTAAAAGAAGTCCCTGAAATGAACAGCAGCCACTGACCTTTATGAGAATTCAGGAAATTTACAAGGTTTTAGGAAGATTCTGATAAACTCTGCAGTGCGTGCTACCTTTAAATTCAGTCTTTCTAAAATCTAAGTTATTATGGTTTATAATAGTTCCCAACACAGTAAAAATTACAGGTAGCGGGTAGCAAACATAATCCAGTTCTTCTCAAGTTTTCACTGACTCTGAGCAGAATGAGGTAAGGCCCCTTCAAAGCCAGTAAAACCATTTCAACCTTTTCTGTGTAGATTAATGAAATATCTCCAGGCTAAACATAGCTCAGTAAATCAACTTTGGTTAAAGTTTTATGGACTCATTAAGAGACCATATAACTAGCAGCTGTTAGTGCATTTTATAAGCACTATGTTTGAACAGTGTGTAGCCTGTGCTGTGTTACCAATTTTATAAAATGTAGAGTTCTCAGAAACAGAATGGTTCATAATATTTGAAAAATACAGTTTTAAGGGTAGTTTTAAAGTAGGAAAATCCATGGTTTTAGGTATAATTCTAAACCTCTTGATCTCAATATCTTGAGATATTCCTTGGGTAACTGAAAGCTTGCTCATGACAAGACAGAGAAATCTAATGCCAGATGGAGTAAGATATTTTATTTCACTGTATTGTACTTCATTCTTAGAAGAGAAAACATATTTATTTTCCTTTTTGAAGTACTAAGAGAAGGATCACACTCTACCTTATTCATGCAGACTTTAGGTTTGTAGCACCTTCCTACTCAGCAGTATAAGAGACTCAGAGACTTTCTAGAGCAGGTGGCAGAAAATGAAGGAGATGCAGGTGTAACAGGAATATACCAGGTCACATATGTATTGTTTATTATTAATGCTCCATTATTTAATCACAAAAAAAAATATCACAACTAATTACTTAGTTTTTCTGAAGGAGAAAACCACTCTTAACTGTGTGCATTGATAAGGGCTTCTTTTGTGTTCGCTGTGTGTAAAGTCTTCTCTCTGTCCAAGTCAGTCAAATGGAAGTAGAAGTAATGTGAGTGTGCAACATAGGCAGTTCTTCCTGCAGCAATAAGAGAGAGAGAGTCATGATCTGGTGTATGATTTCTGAAGTGTAAGCTTACATCACGTGCATTTGCATTTTCTCAAGATGATAAGCTCATGATCATACAGCTGCTTTTTAGATTCAAAAATATTTCTCCTTCAGTGTTACTAGTTTCTGTTAACTTGTAGGGCTTAGACTGATGCTCAGTGTTCTATTTGTGTCTACTGAACTATGGTGTTTGACCAGCTCTGTGATCTTGTGTGCAGCAAATGAAGTGACATATGCTTGTTCAAACCTTTTTGAAACACCTGCCTGAAGAAAACAATTTGGTTGGATAGAGAGAAATTTATAAAGTTGCTTGAAAGAAAGATTTCTAGAAGTGGTTTTGTCCAACCTCCCAAGCAATGATGGATTGTGGCCAGCCCTAGATCAGGTTAGTGGTGGTTTTGGCTAGCCACACTACGAAAACTCCGCAAAGACAGAGGTACCACTGCTGTTCTGGAAAACCCATTCCTGTGCTTGCACTCCCCTTATGGACAAAACTGCCCAACCTTGATTTCCTAAGCGGCTACAAATTCATTTCCCCTTATTATATCATTTCCTGCTACCAAGGAGAGTTTGGCTGCCATCTTGATAACTCCACTTAAATATCTGTAGGCTATTGGATCCACACTGACCTTGTCTTTGATGGTATAATAATTTTGTGAAGTGCCTCTTCCACACGTAGGGTCTACATCCGTGACTGTGTGTGCAGTGCACATCCAGTGTGCATGCAATGAAGTAATTGCTTGCATGTCAGATATTCTCATTCAGAGACTGCCATGTGAATGTCCAAGTCTGTAGAGAGCCTGGTTGAAGGATGTGAGCTCAGGGACCTGCCTTCTCAGATATTTCTTAATTTCTGCAGAATTAGGCCACTCGTGTTTTGTGTACATTCTATATTTGTTTTAATGTCTAAAATCTCTCTTTTGTGATTTAGCCAAATTAAAAAAAATAATTCTCTTTTTTTTTTTAGCTCTGTAGTTTTTATGTTTCATGCAAAGCAGCTTCAGTTTCAATCAGTGTTGTTTTTTAAATAAGATTCAAGGTTGGAAACTGCTAACAAAGTTTTCAACTTGAAGTACTTTTATGGTCAATATCTACATTTCTAAGAAAAGTGCTATTAAAAGGGGATATAATTAAAGCTCAGTAAGAACTGGTTTTAGAAATCCTATGACAAACAGTTCCATCAGATCTGAGTATTCAAATATTATCATGTAGAATAAATAAAACAGTAAAAGAACTTGGAGAATACATATTTTAATTTAGATATTTAAGCATAGTTTTATACAAGCTAATAATGAATATGAGAAATTTCATGTGTTTTCTTTTGAAAAGTTACCTTAACTTCCACCTGAAATGTACAATGGCAAATGACAGCTTTATGCTCTGACATGGTGCACTATTGTACTTTGAATGTTGTTTTGATTTTGTTTAGTACATCAGAAGATTTCTTGTAATAGCATAAAGCTATAGTTAGTGGATGTTTTCCCTTTATGTATTTATTTGAAAAGGAAAGGCCTTTTTGTTTTTATCTTGCCATGTGTAAATAAATTATTTTTATTCAGTTCATGTGGAAGTATTATTTCATCCTGTATGAGTATCAGAAAATGTTTTGATCATACAAGTTCTTATAACCACTTTGTGCCTGTTCAGCATAAGTTAGTGGCTTAATAGGGCAAGTTACAGCTTCTTTTAATTGTTTTAATTGTTTGAAGTAATTATAGTTTAACACAGATCAGTTCTTTTTCTATATGAATATTTCTGCATTGGCTATAAAATCTATTACTGTTTTATGAAAAAAGATATTAAAGCTTGAAATCTCTATATCCTGTTAAAATATATTCCAAGGAACACGTCTATTGGCTATCCCTGCAAGGAGTATCATGTACATGTACACCCATGCAAGTACTCAACGAAGCTAGTAGGTTCTGTGAAGACAGACTGTCTTCATATGAATGTCCTTTTAAAGATGTTTTCTTTTCTTGCCACACAGTGGCAAGCAGCTTTTAACAGGAAAAAGACAGGGAATGCAGGGGTGAGGGATGGAAGAGGCCTCTGCACATCATCTAGTCACACGGTGCTGCCAGACTGGGTTCTCCTGGAGCTGGTTCTCTCCAGAGAACTAGACCCCACAGCGTCTCTGGGCAGCCTGTTCCAGTGCTGTGAAATAAGTTTTTCCTTATGTCCAAAATGAATGTGCCATGCTTCAATTTATGCCCATTGCCCTGTGTCCTCTTGCTGGGCACCACAGAGAGGAGCCTGGCCTCACCACCCTGAGACTCAACCTTTAGATCCTTAAAAAGCATTTATGAGATCTCCTCTCAGTCTCCTCCTCTCCAGGCTAAACAGACCCAGCTGTCCCAGCCTCTCCTTGTAAGGAAGATGCACCAGCGCCCTCATCACATCTTAGTGGCTCTGCACTGGACTCTTTCTAGGAGCATCCTGGCCATTTTGAGCTGGAAAGCCCAAAACTGGACACAGTATTCCACTAGCAGCCTAACCTGGATAGAGCAGAAGGGGAGGAGAACTTCTCTCAAACTACTGGCCACGCTCTTCTTAGTGCACCCCAAGAGACCATTGACCTTCTTGGCCACAAGGGCACGTTGCTTGCTCATGCTCAGACTGTGGTCTTTCAGACCCTCTGGGTCCTTTCATCCAGAGCTGCTCTCAAGCAGGTCAGTCCCCAGGCTGCTCAGTCCTGATGCATGAGGTTGTTCCTCCCAGATGCAGCAATGTGCACTAGGCCCTGTTGAAGCTCATCAAGTTTCTCTCCACCCAACTGTCCAGCCTATCCAGTTTATGCTGGATGGCAGCACAGCCCTCCTGTGTGTTAACCACTCCTCCTATCTTTGTGTCATCAGCAGACTCGCTCAGGATATACTCTGTCCATGTGTCCAGGTCATTGATGAATATACTGACTAGCACTGATCCCTGAAGAGCACCTCAGACATATGTCATGTAAAGGTTGTAATGGACAAGCATACACGACACAGAATTGTGTTCATGAAGCAAGCAAGCAATAGCCTTTCATTGTGTTACATCTTTTGTACCATACAATAAAGGCAACGTTAATAATCCACTGCAGGGTCCTTTGCAGACAAGAAAACAAACATTGCACAACAAGGAGTATCACACACAATATGTACAATATTAACAATACAATCCAGTTTTTATCAGTCCCATTAAACAACCTTCTGTGCGCCACTTGTTCAACCAACTATTTATCCCAGAAAACCCCATAACGTGGTTGGACGAGTCATATGACTGGAGTGTTGGATTGGAAGGATATACACTATTTATGAGAGATAGAAGAGGCAGAAGGGATGGAGGAGTGGCCCTGTATGTTGCTGAAGTCTTGGAAGTGACGAAACTTGAGATCAGGGACGACAGAGTGGAGAACCTATAGGTTCAGATTACAGGCTTAGCTAATAAGAT
>VZRI01008190.1:139592-162057 GCA_013397515.1 Upupa epops | reverse complement strand
TCTTCTGCACCTTTTTTCCTGAGGTTCCTCAAGGAGAAACAATTTCTCTGCTGGAGTAAGGACAGGCAGAAGGGCCCCCTGTTTGCACGCACCACTGTGACACACAGGATCCTTTAACAGACATGAGGCTCCAGGCTATGAATCTCATGCTCTTTAAAGCAGAGGGTGTCATGTCTGTGATGCAGAGTTTGATTTCAGCTACCTTTCCACAGATCATACACTAAGGGAAACAGCCAGCCCCCAGCCTGTCAAAGACAGACATCAGTGCCACAAACACTGACCGGCCACTGCCCTTCGCAACAGCTACGTTTCAGAGATTCAGACCGCATCTGGTCCTCCCCCCAGGAGGAACAGACACATCCCCTACTACTCCCAGCCCCATGGCACTGCAGCTTTCACCTGCTTTTCAGAGGAAAGCAAAGGGTAAAGTAGAATCAAACTTTTGTCCTTGTTTGTACAGGTCTGAAACCTTTGAGTTTTTCATTTCCTAAACTATACACTGATGAGATACTTTGACAAGGCCAAGCTGAACCATGGTTCATAGGCTATGGCAGGTTTGATCTTGATTCCATCACTGAACTCTTAAAAATTCATTTTCTTATCTCCAAACCACAGAACTATGAATTAACCCAAGTGCGGAGCGTTTCTTTTATGTCAAGATGAGCTAGCAGTCTGAGCAGTACTCTTTCTTCTTTGCTATTAACACACACAAAGAAGTGTGTTGACCCAGTAATTGGGACCACCCTTATGTTCCAGCGGCCAGCTGCAGCATTCCTCAGAGACTCCCCCTGTCAGCATCATTGAAAAGCAATTAAAAAAAATCTCTGGAAAAATGCCGGTGGCTAAATCCACCTCAAGCTACGCGTAACTTCACCACACAGGCGTGAAGATTTCACTGCTCTGTTACAATTACGTTTCAATCAAGACTTTTTCAGTTTGCATTCTCTATAAAACTGGGTTTGCTGTTTCCTCACCTTAGTTGAGGTGCAACAAAAGTTTTGTGTGACAACACACCGAAGTACAGCCGCTGGGGTCTTGAGCTTGGAGAAGAGGAGGCTGAGGGGGAACCTCATTCATGTCTATAAATATGTGAGGGGTGGATGTCAGGAGGATGGAGCCAGGCTCTTCTCAAGGTCATCTAGTGACAGGACAAGGGGCACTGGGTGCAAGCTGGGACAGAGGAGGCTCCATATCAATATCAGAAGGAACTTCTTCTCAGGGAGGGTACTGGAACATTGGAACAAGCTGCCCAGGGGGTTGTGGAGTCTCCTTCTCTGGAGATATTCCAGACCCACCTGGCTGTGTTCCTGTGCGACCTGGTCTGGGTGATCCTGCTGTGGCAGGGGGATTGGACTGGATGATCTTTCAAAGTCCCTTCCGATCCCTAAGGATTCTAGGATTCTATGACTACGCTGTTCTATAGGACTAGATGTTCAAAGTTACAATTCAACATGAGCTTCCAAGAAATAGTAGAAGAGGGATGTTGGACACCTTCATTAACACCTTGCAGTGCAACACACCGAGACATACCCAAGTGTATGGTGGCCCAGTTCTGCAGGCATAGCACTACTGCTTCAGCTGAAAAGGCACAACTCCAGGCACTTAGCCAAAGTTTTGACGCCATACCTGCCCAACATGTATTTGTGTGTGTGGACACATCTGCACATAAGGCACTTAACATCATCCCCTAAGAGCAGCGCGTACCTGTTAGATTTGCTGCCAGACAGCTGCCACATGGCAGCACTGCAGCCAGCTGCTCACCCAGGCAACGTCACTCCAGCACTGATGGTTTGATCAGAATCTCGAAGGCAGGAAGGTGTTTCATCTTTACCCAGACCAAGCTCCTGCTCAAGGCAGCTTCAGCTACAGCAGGGTAAGCAGGACTGTGTCCTGTCAGGTTTTTGGACATCACCAAGAATCTCAGCCACTCTGGGACCTCTCCTCCAGCGCTGACCACCCTTGCAGTGTACAGGGGGCTTGTTAGGTTTTAGTGGAAACCTAGTGAATTTCCTGTATTTTGGTTTGTGTCCACTGCTTCTTGTCTTGTCACGAGAACAAGAGGTGCTGGCTTCACCCTGCACGTCAGGTCTTTATTCATGTTGGTGAGATCCTCCCCAAGCTTTCTCCTCTCCAGTCTGAACAGTCCCAGCTCTCTCAGCCTCTCTTCATGTCAAATGCTCCAATCCTTTCATCATCTTTCTGGCTTTGTGCAGCTTCCCCAGAATCTCTTCTACACGCTGCTTTTTTCATTAATTCAGGTCTTCTGTCACTTTTCTTCTGTTTTCTGCTTGTCAAGATGGATCATTCTTCAGCTTGGAGGTGATCCTTGAAAACACCAACCGGCTCTCCTGGACTGCATCCCATGGATTATCACTGTCAGTGCTAGCAGAGATACCAATACTCCCCCAACCAAATCACACAGCAAACTGGCAGCAAGGGCTGCTCTGCTATACATGCTGCTTTAGGGAGAGCTATCAAAGTCAAGGTCCAGCCATCTGAGGCCATCAGCTCATCACTAGAATGAAACCACTAACACTCAGGTGTCCTGAGCTATTCTGAGAAAGCTGACAGTAAAGCTAATGTGAAACCTATCCCATGGATATCACGAACTTCACACAACAGGGCAGATTTGTAGCCCAGATGACCTGAACTGAAGCAGGTATGATGTCAGTATTGCCACAGAAATCATCATTTCGGCATTGCCTGACACATCCCTGTACCCGAACTGCTCATTTGCACCCTGGACACAGCACTGGCTGGATTTGACATAAACCCAGTTGCAGTGTGTGGGACAAGAAGCCTGTTTAGCACTGTGTCTTCTATTTGCCAGTCAGCCGATACTGGAAGAGTGAGAGAATGTTCTGTATGTGTCCTGGTTCTTCCTGAAGATGCTTTTCCCACCTCCTGCAGTCTGTACCTCAGGACCTTCCTAGAACTATGCTCTTGAGAAGTAACAAATAAGCATCTGCCTTCTCGCCTTTATTATTCCCCACATTTTTCTCATTTCTTCTTTGGTCCCTTTAGAAGCTGAAATCCTGATCTGTCACTCTCCACTCTCAAGAAATTATTCCATGCCCTAGGTCATTCCTGTTTCCCTTTTCTGCACCCTCCCTGATCTCATCTAACCCTCTTTTTAGATAAAACGATACTGAAGATACGAGGGTAGCATGTGCTTAACAACAGCAAAAAGATGTTTCCTCTTCACTTCTCACCTTCCTTTTTCATTATTTTCTAACAGCTTCTTTGCTTTCTTGTCCACTGGAAACCACTGAGTCCGTGTTTTAGGAAAGCTGCTCTGTATAATTGCTAGTAATTAGAGCTCATAATTGGCTGGATACAGTGTTTTTCTCCCTTGCAGGTAATTACTTGGCATTTAATGACCCAGAGCTTCATCAGTCAGCCATCACTTCTCAACTTTGACCATGATCTGGTGATCTTGACCGGCTATATTTGACTGTTCTTATAAAAACAGCTTGTGAGGTGTTATGAAGGTAGTGTAGCTGTAGGCTTGATAACCACTACCTTCAGGGAACTAACTGTCCATGTAACAACCACCCCTTTGGTAATTGGAGGAGACCACCGTAAGGCTTGGGGTGCCTTGGTTCAGCACAGAAATCACTCGATACCCCCAGCTGAACTGTAATTAGAGCAAGAAAGAATTAGCAAAAATCAGTCTGATACAGCCCGTCCTCAGCTCCATGGGGAAGGTTCCTCCGCCAGCTCTATGGACCCAGACTGTGGTACCTGTTCACAGACATTGAAGCACCAACTTAAGAGCTGAATTCCTCTGCTACTGCAGCAGCTATTCTTTCCCAAACATTTTCAGTTGGTCTTGTACAGTTTAAATGTATGTATCTCCACTTGGTTGGTCGTTTCAGCTACACAGTATAGTCTAGAGGTCACCAGACCTTCATTATTCTCATTCTACCTCATCTTGTCCTACAGATCCCCTAAGTATCTGCCCTGTTTAATCAAGGATTTTCACAGACTCTGGTAACACAAGTTCAACTTCTTCACAAGGAGACATTTCAAAACCTGAGCGCTCACAAACAGACGTGCACGCAGCACAGAGACATCGCTGTGTAACTGCCACGCCAGAGACACACAGCTACAGAGCAAGAGCTAGAAAACTCAGTATTTGTAAAAATACATTCTTGCCTGCACATTTTTTATGAGAGTGCCTTAGGGGATGTAATTGTCGGTGATCTGAACGTGAAGGGAACATCTCCAAGGTCTCTTCCACTTTCTCCGTCTCCAATTAAGAAAATTCCATTGATGACATTGGGGGGGGTGGGGGGGTTGGGAGGAGCAGTTTATGATCTGTTCAGCAAAACAAGACTGCATGGACTGCTGTTTATTTGCAAAACTGCAAACCAGCAAGAAATTTCCCCCTAGAGCTATCACAAAGAAAACTTATCTCCATATGGGGAATTTCATGGTTTTGTGAGCTCATAAAAAAGTACAACATTTACTCTTGCTTTATTTTTTTGCCCAACTTTAAAACACTGGTTTTGAAATATTATCTCCAGGAAGTGTTGCTTAGTCTGCCAAAAGGGAACCAGTGTGAGCTCGAGCTTTATTGGGGAGGTGAAGTTTTATTGTGCTTCTCCCATCTTTAAAAGAAGTCTGTTTTGTGACATCTGGTGTTGAACACATTACTGTGTACTCCACATTCCATCTGTACCCAGCAAGCTCATCTAAGACAATGCAGACCAGATAGGGTTTAAGCAAAAAAACTACTCCCAGAGCAAAAGCTGACAGGTCTGCACAGCTGGAATAGGTTTAAGCCCTGCATATAAAGTATTTTGGAGAGCTGTTCTTTCTTCATATGGACTCTAAGAACAGAAGTTTTCTTGGGCTGATGCAATCTTCCAAGACTCTGTCCCTGAAATTTCAGCAAAAAGGATGAGAACAAGCACTGTCCTCTGCAGGGGAAGTGCCATGGGACTCCTTCGGGATACACACACACATATATATGTATATATATATCCCCATATCCTTAAGTATGTGAATGATATATTCCAAATGGAATTTGTGGCCATTGCTTGCACTTTATATCACTAAGTTGGTTGTCTACTGCCAGAGCCCTAAAATCTATGCCTGTACCTAGCCAGCTTTCTTCAGACCAATGTCTCATCATTTACTCTATATCCCTGAGCATTCTGCATCACTTACTGTCTTCTGTAATATATTTGTTTACTATTCAGTAAACCTCTTACACTGCTTTGCTGCAAGAATAACCAGAGAAATCCTGATTGTTTTGTAGCTAATGTAGTAAAAACAGTCTTTGGAAGCTTTGGATATCTCACAAGGCGACTACACAGCCTGTACTGTCACTGCTGGGAATCTTCTGGTTTTGTGCAAGGTAAAAATCCACCACCCTCATTTAAGTACCGTCTGTTGTCTCTGAATACATCCCAGTATAAAATATAAAGCTGTGGGAATCTGGAATCTGTTAGACTGGTGACTCTCCCTCTGCACATGTTCACTTGGCCTTCCCAGTGTACTTACCACCATTTGTGCTAAACCACCCAGCCATCAAGGAGAAAACTTAGCTGGAAACCCTTTTGTGTCTCCCTGTCTCTTCAGGTAACACGATAGCCCTGCTTAGGAAAGCAGGGAGTACGTGTCTTCAGAGACCCTTGCCAAAATAATCAGCAGTACTGGGGTTTATCTGTGCCATCAGCCTCTAACCCGGGTCAGAACCAGCAATCTGTAAATGATATGTCAACTTTTCTTCTGTGGAAAACCTTCCAAGTCCAGTCAAGAGTTAGAACATTTAAGATCTAAAGAGCTTCTGTAAACACTTCTCAAGACCTTCAGTCTAGGTACCCAGTGCTCTTATACTCCTTTACCATAGCATCCTCCAGTCAAATTAACCCTCAGACACACATGAAGTTCCATGAGATTCCTATGGCCAAGGAGCCCCATGGGAGGCTTCAGTTACTCCCACCTCTGGAGGAGACACCAGAGTGCTGCAACCAACAGGAGACAGCACAGCTTTCAGCCAGCATTTTTAATGCATTCCACAGGGACTTGAGCCCCGCTGCCTTGCTGAGACAATGACTCCCTTGACTCACCCTAAGCAGCATGAGAGAAACCTCCTAAAGCCTACAGCTGAGTAGAATCCAATGTAGAACATGTGGAAGAGCTGCGCCAAGACACTATTGGGGAACAGAAAACACCCAAGCCAACTTACAACACAAGTGCGCTCACAGTGCTAGACCTTCAACTGCACAGAGTTAATGTGAAATTGTTCTATGCTGCCTCCGTCTCATTCCTGACAGTCCCCCAAGTTCATAATAAAGAAAGATGTAAGCGTGCTCAGAATATTCAGCAAAGCCTCATTGGTTTATTGTTTCTACGATGTTATTTCCCATTAACCCCCAGAGCTCATCAGATCATTCTGAATAGTAAAGTAAGTTATTCTTATAGGAACACGGTATCATTATCTAATATTCATCGTGACAGAATATAATCATCTTACAATTTATGCAGCAGTATCCAAGGAATTAAGCAACACCCGTTATCAGCTCTGTTTTGAACTGCCTCTGCTGCACTCAAAGAAATCCAGACAGGTGAGGTGCTCTACAAAGAGGCCATTTTCAATCAAACAGGAAAAAAGGCATCGACTGCTATAAATGCAATAAACTCCTCCTGACGTCTCATACTTGTTACAGCTCGTTAACCCGTACAAAGGCTGATCATTATGATAACGGAAAGAGAGAGAAATAGCTTCCTCTCCCTTATAGGAAAGGGAGTATGGTATCTTGCAATCATCGCGTTGATCCACCTGACTGTTACTGTCAGCTTCTGCCCAACACGCTTCCCATCCTTTTTCTCACCACATTCGCAAAATAACCTTCTTTCTCCCCCCGTTTCGTAACGCCGGGCGCTGAGCACAGTTTAAGATATAAAGGAGGCAATTTGCAGATCTATATTTACTATTTCTAGGGAAGTAATTTAACTGATGATTTCTTTTTCAAGTCCAAAAATTTAAGGACATTGCACAGCACAGCTGATATGCCAGTTCCTTCTTCTGGCTTACTGATAATCAGTTGCCAAGATGAAATTTAGCATCATGCAACTAGGCAACAGTGCTCCAAGCAGGTTTACATGATTTAATCCCAACAAAAACTCTGCATAGAAATATAAAATCCACCCGGTATAGAATCAGTGGTAGAACAGCTAGAAGATGCTGAAGGAAGTAGAGCACCTCCCTGATGAGGAAAGGCTGAGGGAGCTGGGTCTCTTGAGCTTGGAGAAGAGGAGGGTGAGAGGGAACCTCATTCATGTCTATTAATATGTGAGGGGTGGGTGTCAGGAGGATGGAGCCAGGCTCTTCTCAAGGTCATCTGGTGATAGGACAAGGGGCAGTGGGTGCCAGCTGGAACAGAGGAGGTTCCATATCAATATCAGAAGGAACTTCTTCTCAGGGAGGGTTCCAGAGCACTGGAACAGGCTGTCTAGGGGGGGTTGTGGAGTCTCCTCCTCTGGAGATACTCAAGACCTACCTGGATGTGTTCCTGTGTGACTTGGTCTAGGTGATCCTGCTGTGGCAGGGGGATTAGACTAGGTGATCTTTCAAGGTCCCTTCCAATCCCTAATGATTCTATGATTCTGCTCTTGAATCATCCTCTCAACACAAAGTAGCACCAGACAAGCACAGAGAGTTTGTTTCCCCTGTGGGAAAAAAGCCATTTTGAAATAATACTATTTAGTATCTGTCAGATTTTGATGTCAAAAATACATATCTCAAAAAGACATTTTTGGGGTGACTCCAATGTTTTGCCCCTTGCACATCATAAAATTGTAGGATAGTTTGGGTTGGAAAGATCCTTAAAGATCATCTAGTTCCAACCCCCCTGCCATGGGCAGGGACAACCCCTACTAAGACCAAGTTACTCAAGATCCCACTCAACCAGTCGTTGAACACTTCCAGGGAGGGGGCAGCCACAACCTCCTTGGGCAACCTGTTCCAGTGTCTCAGCACCCTCATTGTAAAGAATAATCTCCTAACATGTAATCTAAATCTACTCTTCTAGCTTAAAGCCATTTTCCCCTCATCCTGACACTACAAACTCTTTTAAACAGCCCCTCCCCTGCTTTTTTATATACTGGAAGGCTGCTATAACCTGGATTGTAATCATTTCTAAAAATTTCCATAGCCACGATCTTACTGATGACATTAAGACAAAGTTGTACTTGACAGCACGCAGGATAGGAATATGTTTCCACAGAGCTGGGGCAATTCCTTTCAGCCCAAGGTGAGCTTCAGCATCCGTTGTGGGGCAAGAAAACAAGCAGCAAGGCAGAGCCCTACCTCCCCTCTCTACATCACAGTCCCTCCACTGCCATTATAAAGCTCAATTTGCAGTAATGCCAAGATGCCTGAAGAGCAAACAGGGCAGATGTCTCCTGCTGAGCGCATTTATTCAGATTAATTATTGAACAGCAGAGTGGAGTAAATGAAAATGGGACCTCGAGCCACTGCTTCTGTCAGCGACCATTTGATGTTTGCTTTACTTCAGAACAAACACATAGCTGATATTACACAATGCTGCTCTAAATCCATTAATAATTTGATACAATAGTGATTATTTACTCAGCTAAAGATTAGCCTTCCTTACTTGGATGGTGAGACTCATGCAGCGGGTTCTTCCTAATCTCTAACCACATTCATATTAGAAAAAGGGGTTTCCAGGCAGGGATTTTGATCAAATCCAGGGTATACGGAGTAAAGGACCCGATGACACACATCACACTGCATCTCAGAGTAGCTTCACCTGAAACACCAGACTTTTCTGAAACACCAGACTTTTAGCCTTCTTCACCAAGCCAAGAAAAAAATGTTTTCAAACAGAAATTACCCGAGTGCAGTGCAATTCAAAGCCCTTGTTCTCCTTAAATTTATCACAGTGAGATATGTCCACATGCATCCCAAATCTGACAATAGAAGGTTCAGAGGAAATATAGGACTGAATTCTTGGACTAGCTGTAGGGAGGATGGTGGCAGACTGCTTTCAGCTGTGCCCACTAACAGAACAAGGAGCACTGAGCACAAGCTGGAACACAAGAAGTTTCATTTAGAAATAAGGAAAAACAGCTTCATACTGTGAGGCACAAAGCCCTGCGACTGGCTGCCAGGAGAGGCTGCAGAGTGTCCTTCTCCAGAGACATTCAAACCCCACCTGGACACTCTGCAAAGTGCTTTAGGCAGCCCTGCTTTGGCAAGGGGGGGGACTCGATGACCTCTTGAGATCCCTTCCAACTCTAACAATCCCGTGATTCTGGATGAAAATCTTCACTCACCTCTGGTTTTCCCTGTGGAAAACTAATGTAGTAAAAAATAAGGGGTCTTGGGCAATTGCTCTTTCCTATTTTGAAATGCAACACACAAGGCACGCATGCAGTCACTTCACCCACCCATTAATACTGCCTGCCCAGCAGCTTGCAGGAGGCTTTGGCCAGCTCCAGCCCCATCTGAGCAGGTACCTTGGAAGAAGAACTAGATGCTGTGGGCTCAGGGTTGCGGAAGGGCTGGGAGGTCAAGGACAGACCTCCACGCTGCCCGTCCTGTTTAGAAAACCGTGAGAGAAGGCTGTAAACAGCCCTACTAGCTGCTGCTGCTGCTCTAGGGCCAAAGACCAATCTCTTCAAAGCCACTCACTCAGGAGTCTCTTGGCAACACCGCCCGACTGGCGCCTGGCCTGATGCTCTGAAAAGGCTGTGGGCTCCTGGCTGCCAGTGTCACCAGTGCCCCAAGTGCTCTGAAGCAGGAAGAGTCCATCACTGCCTCCGAGATCCATCACTAGGGTGGGGGAAGAACAAAACTGCTCATGCTGCTTGGCCATGGGGTGAGGATTTGTGTAACTCACTGCATCAAAGAGAACCAACACTACGCAGTGCACGCAGGAAGGCCCCAGGCCCACAGAGCTTTGCATGGAGATCCTCTGTGCCCACAAAACAATTGGAAGGACTGAGGTCAAAAAACATTCCTTTCCAAATTAATTGAAGACTTTTGGGTGCTGTGTGCGATGAAGGGACAATGCATTCAATTACTAATTGCACCAATCAGCCCTGACTTCCAAAAAAGCCAAGGGGAAGTTACTTTCCCCGAGTTCCACTCACAGAATCGCTGTGCCCGTGCCCTGGTGCAGGCTCAGATAGAAAAAGCAGTGGTTTATCTCTTGGAACCTATAAATATGTGAGGGGTGAATGTCAGGAGGATGGAGCCAGGCTCTTCTCAAGGTCATCTGCTGATAGGACAAGGGGCAATGGGTGCCAGCTGGAACAGAGGAGGTTCCCTATCAATATCAGCAGGAACTTCTTCAAAGAGAGGGTACCGGAGCACTGGAATAGGCTGCCTAGGGGGGTTGTAGACTCTCCTTATCTGGAGACGTTCAAGACCCACCTGGATGTGTTCCTGTGTGACTTGGTCTGGGTGATCCTGCTGTGGCAGGGGGATTGGACTGGACTGGATGATCTTTCGAGGTCCCTTCCAATCCCTAATGATTCTATATTCTTTTTAATTCCAGGCTGCTCTGATAACAATGACTCCGGCTGGATTTGTAGACTCTTGTTGTAAAAAAAAGGGGGGGAAAAAAGTAAAAGCTTTGCAAAGCAAGGCTTTCTTTTATGACAATACCATGCTGTCTTTAAAAAAACACCTAAAAAATAGTGAACGTGCAAAAGAAAAGGAAAAACTACTCCATCTCTGAAATAGAAGAACAAATACCGATAGCCTAGGTCTGCAAATTGTTTTGAAAATATGTGCTGTGGTTCACATTTGGCTACAGCACACGAAGTTAGTCACTCTTGAGAAGAGATGCCAATGATTTTGCAGCAAGCAATGTCATTCAAGTCTTCTGTGTGAGCTGCAAGCCTGACAAAAAAGCCTCACAGTGGTTCAGAGCTGTTGTTGTTATTAAGCAATAGCACATGTAAGCATCCTCAACACATTCAGCTTGTCAACACATTCAGCCTCAGGAGGAGTCTACATAAAATCTTTGCCTAGCATGTTCAATAATGGTCTCATGAGGCAAGAAGGAAACGGGAGGGCAAGATTACAGCATGCAAGCTGCAAAGACCTTGGATTTTGAGTCACCCAAAGCAATGAGAATCAGCAGTAGCTTGCTTCATCTTATATTTCCTTCCCATAATGAGCCTGCCTCTATGAATACAGTTCTTTTGCCTCTCAGCTGTTATCTGCCACTTCATAAAGCAACACAGCTTCAGATTTGACAGCTTTCTTATTGTAGTCTTTGTTCTGAAACAAACTCTCCTGTTGATTAAAAATCCAGTGGCTTTCAGGCCCATCCTGTCCTGATTACAGCCTTGTCTCCCCAGTGCAAAGATTACTTGGGGTTTTTCCAGTGCCATCTCCCATGCCACAGGCCAGAGCATCTCTCCTAAACCCAGCCACATTTGCATTTCTCCTTTGAGCTTAATAAAGGAAGGCAAAGCTAGAAATAACTGCAGGACAACACCACTGCAACCTACCAACTGTCTGGTTTACAGCTGATCAGAGATCTCTCTGACAAAACTTCAGCTGTGAAAAACTTTGCAGGATGAGGACAGTAACGCATTCTTCTTGTCACCACAGCGTTACAAACACCCACAGAAAAACCGCTTGGTTTTTCTATCAACTTCTGGGGGAAGACACGTTTTGGGAGTCGTCGCTTCTTCAGTCTGCAGCACCGTTAGCTAGGCTTGTAACATCTTGTTGGAACAGCTATATTTAATAAGAGCAGCTGCTCTGGATTTGACAGAGCAACCATCTACCCCACACATCCAGGCTCCCACAGTGATGAGCAGCAGATGCCTTTGATACAGAATGAGAACTGGGCAAGTATGCCACGATACCTCCCCCAGCACAACTGCCCTGCTCCAAGCAGCCTCAAGTCTGGGCACATCCTCAAACAAAAATACAATCTACTGCAGAGCAGGCAAAGGATTTTTCTTCTCGTACTTTTCCCATGGTTTTGGGCACAGATAAAGCTTTGGACATGAAGTCTAGTGTAACAGTGATTTTCACTGCTGGCCAGAAAGGGTGTTTTTTGGTTCAGCACCTGAGCCATTGTTTACGTTTCCGTTTCAGCTGATTTTCATATTCATACTGCCATGTTTATGGGAACGGCAAACCAAGATGTGCAGTCAATTTCCAACTTCATAACATTCACGAATAGTTCCATTTTTCACTGATGACACAAAGCTGGGTGGTGTCGCCGACACCCCAGCAGACTGGGCTGCCAGTCAGGGAGACCTGGACAGGCTGCAGAGCTGGGCAGAGAGAAATGGAATGAGGGACAACAAGGCTCAGTGTCGAGTCTGGCTTCTGGGCAGCAACAACCCCAGGGACCAGGATAGGTTGGGGACTGACCTGTTGGAGAGCAGTGGAGGAGAAAGGGACCTGGGGGTCCTAGTGGACGACTCTGAGCCAGCAATGTGCCCTTGTGTCCAAGAAGGCCAACAGCATCCTGCNGGACCTCATTAATGTCTATATATACATGAGGGGCATCAGGAAGATGGAGCCAGACTCTTCGCAAGGTCATCTGGTGACAGGACAAGGGGCAATGGGTGCCAGCTGGAACAGAGGAGGTTCCATACCAATATCAGAAGGAACTTCTTCACAATGAGGCTACCAGAGCATTGGAACAGGCTGCCCAGGGAGTTGTGGAGTCTCCTTCTCTGAGACGTTCCAGACCCACCTGGATGTGTTCCTATGCGACTTGGTCTGGGTGATCCTGCTGTGGCAGGGGGATTGGACTGGATGATCTCTCGAGGTCCCTTCCAATCCCTAACGATCCTATGATACCTGGGACAAATTGTGTTATATTTCTCCATTCTCCCAAGATTTAGGATTTGTTTGGCTTTTTTTGATCTTTTGAGGTCCCTTCCAGTCCCTAATGATCCTATGATTTTAACCAATTATTTAAATAGATAGGAGGAAGGAGATGAAGATATTTATAACACTGGTAAAATAATTTTCTTTTAAAACCTGTTTAGTGAGGGCAACTTATGGATTCACACCTAGAAATCAGGCATTCAAGAAGGATCTAAATATTTTAAAACTAGTCATTTCATTTCACGAAGATCTGCTTGGGTGCAAAGACCACCACGAGAGAGTCTTCTGGCCATCCCCCAACAAACAAGGCAGATGCTGATGTGGCCCTTCAGCTCTTCCACCCATCATTTCCTCTGCAGAACCTTAACTGCTGTGTTGGGCCTGCTCCCACCCAGTCACATACGTTGAACTGAAGGGAACATATGGAAAAAGCACACTGAAGAGTGGTTAAGTAACCGAAGATGCTTTTTAGACATTTATAGAAATCCAAGAAATTCCTTTAGCGCAGTATGGAGCCTATTAAGTCAAACCCAGAAACCGTTGCAGTACAGACGCTCAGAGGGCTCCAGATTACCCAGGGATGTAGCAAGGAGGTGCAAATGGATCAAGCCAAGAGCCTGAAAGGCTAAAATCTAAAGGATTTCTTTTATCATCTGGCACTCTCCAACCTAAACAATTCTATGTTGTTCATCTGTGAACAGAGACCCTGCAAAAAGCATCAAATGCATCATTGCTTGTTCTCTTTTCAGTGAAGTAAGTCCAGCTGCTCAAACTACCCCTTTTGGTCATGGAAGCACACATGGAGAGACAGGAAAAAGATGTTAACACTCCTAGTTCAGGGTTCTGACGATGAGATGTACTCCACAAAACAGATGACAGATTTGAAAACTAAGAAGAAAGAGAAAGCCCCACCTCTAACAGCACTACCTTGACTCACCTCTGGTAAGGGAGCATGGCAAGACACACTGGAGACCTCTTGGTATTTACAGAGTATCACAGTAATGATGAGGCTGGAAAAGACCTTAAAGTCCAGTCCAACCTAAAACCAACCAAGTAAACCTAACATCTGACATCTAGCTCATGCCACTCAGCACTTCATCCAGACTAACCTTGAACACCTCCAGAGATGATGACCCGACCACTTCCGTGGGCAGCCTGTTCCAAAACCAGATCACTCTCAGTGAAAACACTTTTCCTAATGTCAAGTCTAAACCTCCCCCAATGGAGCTTAAGACTGTGACCCCTTGTCCTGACTCCAGTGTCCAGGGAGAAAAGACTGACCCCTGCCTGACTACAACTACCTTTTAGGTAGTTATAGACAGTAATAAGGTCACCCCTGAGCCTCCTCTTTTCCAGGCTAGACAGACCCAGCTCCATCAGCCTCTCCTCGTAGGGCTGACCTTCCAGGCCCTTTACCATTCTAGTTGCTCTTCTCTGGACTCATTCCAGCACCTCAACATCCTTCCTAAACTGAGGGGCCCAGAATTGAACACAATACTCCAGGTGCCGAATACAGGGGAAGGATAACCTCCCTCTCCCTGCTGGCCACACCATTCCTGATACAGGCCAGGCAACTTTCTCACTTCAAATTGGCAAGCGAGAAAGGAAGTTGAAACATCAAGTGCAATACCTTATTCCAAACATCACAGAAGGAGACTAAGCAAAGCTTAATCATGACTGTTAAATTCAGTCGTAATCATTAATACTGTAAAGCTCACTGTTTCTTGAGTGGCCCACATCAGGGATTTCCCCCACGATGACACTTCCAGCAGTAACAGTTAAAAAGCACTCCAGAAGAAAGCTAATGAAAGAAAAAGCTTTTCAGTGATACATGAGGGGTGTTCAGAGTGGGAAAATTACTGCTTACAGTCTTAAAGGGCTATTTTGAGTGGCACTATTTGTTCCCTCTGTCTCCCACACAAACCAATTGTTCTCACGATGAGCGGTGCTGCCTGAATTATCAAGGCAGATCCAGACAAACTGTTCATTATGTGACAAGACCCTCCGTCCAGCAGTTCAGCCTGTCCCCTCTTTGTACACTTGCAAAGGTGGATGAAGATGATCTCAACCCACATTGTCAGCAGAAGGTGTAGAGACAAGACATACGCTTCTGCACTGTGCAGTGGTCATGCTCACACAGTCAGCCAGCCAGCCCAAAAGCTGACAGGCAGTTGAAAATTAACCCTGAAAAATAAGATTGTGGCTAAGTGCCCATCAGCTCACTGCTCTGCTGCCCATAAGTCAGCTCTAGGGTAGGCAAAGGAGCAGAAACACATCTGGAGTGTTGTATCCTTCCATTCCAGAAGGACACAGAACTGCTTGAGAGAGAACCACAAATATGAAGGGAGTGGAGCATCTCCCTGATGAAGAAAGGCTGAAGGAGTTGGATTTCTTGAGCTTGGGGGAAAGGATACTGACGGGTGACCCATGAATGTTGATAAATATGGAAAGGGCAGGTGTCAGGAGGAAGGACCCAGGCTCTTCTCAGTGTCATCCAATGCTAGGACAAGGGACAATGGGTGTCAGCTCAAACAGAGGAGGTTCCACATAAATACAAGAAGAAACTTCTTCACAGTGAAAGTAACGGAGCATCGGAACAGGCTGCTCAAGGAGGTTCTGGAGTCTCCTCTTGGAGACATTTAAAAACTGCCTGGACATGCTCCTGTGCTACTTTATCTAGGTGATCCTGCTGTGGCAGGGGGATTGGACTAGAAAATCTTGCAAGGGTTCTTCCAATCCCTAGCATTCTGTGATTCCTCCTCCTCTTTTGGCAAAGCTTCTTTCAACAACATTTGTCTTACGATCATACTCAGTGGAATGAATCAAAGTTTCTTTGCTCTTTCACAATTTAACTTCTCTGGTTTACCTGGTCTGACATAATTGGAATAGTCAACATAAGTCACACGAATCCAAGTAGCAAGATCTATGTCAGGAGACAGTGAGTGAAAGGTGAAAAATTATCTGACTTACATCTATTATCAAAAGACTATCAGTTGGTGATCAGCTCATTAACTAGTGATTATTGTCTTCCACCCCACAGTGTCTTCAGGTTCTGCCGGAAGACATTCTGAGTAGCAGACTTTTCCAAAACTTAAAGGCGCAGAGAAAAAGACAAATAGCAGAAGTTCAAAGAAAACTATACTTCAAATCACAGCACTTCAAACGCCTGGCTTTATCACGGTATCTAACAGGTTGGTCACAGCAGGTCTCACACCACAGATGCAGTCGCAACATGTACAAAATGAGGGACAGTCACTGTGGGACACGAAACCACAGATTATCTGTAAAACTGCTTCCTTCAAAGGTCTTTCTCAGCGCTCACGGAACAACCACCGAGGTGAGTTACACAAGATGAAGTTCGTTCCAAGGAAGAGAAGGTCCAAAAACTAGCCACTACAGGAACACAAGTACTTTGCAAGGCACTTCAGTCCCATGTAAGCACTGCTTTGGAGGCCTGATGAGAATAAGCCTTGCGCTGGTCCTGATGTGAATGCAAGAGCTAGAAGAGATGCAAATTACATTTTTATCACACTTTGGGACTGCAAGATCTGTGCGTAGTGAGGTCCAGCAGACAATGCACAGCAGACAATTCAAACAAAAAGCCAAAGAAATAATACACTTTTGAAAATAATCAGAGAACTATTACAAAAGTTTGAGCTATTTTTTCCCTTTGAAGATAGAACAAATCAAGGGTTGATGAGCGAGCTGTAAAAATGAATGATTCAGGCTATAATGTCCCTCAGAGGAGGTAAGGCTGAATTTCAAAAAGCTTCACAAAAAAAAGGCACCATGTTGCCAGCCAACCAGTAAGGGAGGTTTTGCCTTTTACTTGATTACCGGCAAGAAAGTCACTAAATCCCAACTCCCCTGATGAATCACTGAGAGTGGGTTAACGTAAGCCACCACTCCATGGTTTTTGTTTCTTCAAAGTTGTTATGGTCAGATAAACAAGATTTTTCTTGAGTCATCAGGCAGTCAGCTGTCAGCATTACACTGATACTCATTCGCAGAGAATCGGTAAGGAAGAGCCACTGTCACCTAAAAGTCAAACAACTTTGTTTTTGCTAAAGCAGACAAGAAATCTAACTGGTTCTAATCATGGAAAAGGGCTTTGCTGGGGTTTTTCATTTTTTTAAGGTCTCACTCAACTGCAATAAAAAAATAAAAAAAAAATCAACGAGCCAAGATCCTTTTTGAGAATCTCAATCTCACAGCTTCCAGGGAAGCAGGAAGTCGTTAACACATCTGAATGCGAAGAGATCCGTTTCCTTGACAGTATGATTTATGTCATCACAGCTTGTGATCTACTCCCGCGTGCCTATGCCATTCCTAGCAGTCCAGAGCCCATCAGCAGCAGCATCCCCAGGGGTTGAGCTCTACAAGGAGAGCAGTCAGTATCTATATGGTAGCAGCATTTCCAGACAACTAAATCCTAGACAGAAGACCCTTGCTGAGAGGGAGAGAAGCTATCGAACGTGCATCAAACCAGCTGCTGTGCAAACCTAAAACACAAGAAAAAAGGGAAAATGTCAGTGGGGAAAAAGGCAGCAAAACCAAAACAAACACCCGAAGCCCAAGGGCTCAAGGGTAATAGCAACCACAGTTCATTGAGGTACGTTCAAAGGCAACAAAGAACAGCCTTCACAACTGACCTTTCACAGTTTAAAACAAGAGTAGGTGCTTCATAGTGAATCAAGGTGAAGAAAGCACAAACATCTCGTAAAAGGAATAAACCAGTCGGTAGCTAACACTCCCTTGTTAATCACTGCTACACATGAAGGAGTGAAAAACCAGCCTTTCCCATCCTGACACACTGACTGCACTGGAGATGGTTTTTTACCACAGCTTATAAGAAAAATCAACCCTAACCCTAACCCCTAACCAGCCTGGGACTCAGCCACCTATGATGAAGGTGGAACTACATCTTCATGCACAACAGACATTGACAACGGATGTTAGGTGTGTTCAGCACCTCTTCAGGACTGCAGTCACACAAGGAATACTTCTGCTCCCTATTTCCCATTCTATCCAATTTACTGTGTGTGATTTGTCACAACTCAGCCTTCGCAGGAAAACCTGCTCCTTCTCACAGCTGATCTACAGATACTAATTACCATATTTGCAGTATTCTGCCACCAGTCATGGAAATAAAACACTCTTTTCAGAAGGACTACAAGTGAGGGAGTTGATGGCAGTTTCCCTCCTTGGAAATAGTCAAAAGCTCTCTGGACATAGCCCTGGGTAACTGCCTCCAGGTGGTCACGCCTACGCAGGACCAGATAACCTCCCAACCTCAGCCACTCTGATTTTGTAATGAGCAACCTCTTCTCAGGCACCTGGAGAGGGACACAGGCTCTGAGAGGCCCTGGCTTTGTACAGCAGTGTCAGCATCCGAGCATCCCAGCTGCTCTGCAGACAGAACTTCTACACACACACACACCACCCAGACAGGGCTCAAATCCACAAACCTCTCTGCTCCTAAAGCTATTGAGTCTGGCACATGCAGCATAGGAGAAGGAAGACTTCTAGCCTGCCAGAAGCAGTGTTGTTGGACCAGAGCTGTGCTTGCTGTCATGGATGAAAGAAACCACCAATGTTTTGCACAGATGGGAAGAGCCATTCCCACTTCAGCATCATTAGAGCAAGGTGCAGAGAAGGAAAGAGAGGACTGGTTCATGCCAGGTCCCTCACTACTCATAGATAAAACCATTGATCAACTCCATGTACTTGGGGACAGGATACCACTACCCTTCCTTTACCCATCTTTCTGTGCAGGACTGTTTATGATCACTGTTCCCAGCCATCCTTTCAAGTAAAAGCTAGAGTGCTGCTAACACTCATCACTTGGGTCCCCATGGGTATCTGAAAACATCTGAAAACTACCTTTCAGGACTTAGGCACCTAAGTTTGCTAAAACTCTAATGACTAGGCCTCCTGAGAGTTCTCTGGATGACTGCAGGAGCACAAACTGGAAGAGACAAGAATAAGAACAGATTATTATTGACCAGCAATAGTAACATGGAATAACAGTCGTTGTGTAATACTGTGTAATACCTGCAAGTTTATTAACTCACATTCTTTGCTGTTAGACTTGACATTAGGAAAAGATTTTTCACCACAGAAAGAGTGACCAGGCACTGGAATAGGCTGCCCAGGGAAGTGGTGGAGTTACCAGCCCTGGACATGTCTAAAAGTCATTTAGACACGTTGAGGGATGCAGTTTAAGGGTAAACTTTGTAGTCTTGAACGCTGGGCTTAATGATCCCAAGAATCTGTTCCAACCACAGTGGATGATTCTGTGATTCTTTAGAATTCTACAGAGATAAATCACAAGGAAATTTGTGACAGACAAAGCTGCCAGTGGGCCAAAAATTTCAACAATTGAACAGGATTTGTCATGCCTTTGGAGAACCATTAGGAATCAGAAGGGACCTCGAAAGATCATCCAGTGCAATCCCCCTGCCACAGCAGGACCACCTAGACCAAGTCACACAAGAACACATCCAGGTGGGTCTGGAAAATCTCCAGAGAATGAGCCTCCACAACCCCCCTGGGCAGCCTGTTCCAATGCTCTGGTACCCTCCCTGGGAAGAAGTTCCTGCTGATATTGATATGGAACCTCCTCTGTTCCAGCTGGCACCCATTGCCCCTTGTCCTATCACCAAATGACCTTGAGAAGAGCCTGGCTCCATCCTCCTGACATCCACCCCTCACATATTTATAGACATGAATGAGGTCACCCCTCAGCCTCCTCTTCTCCAAGCTCAAGAGACCCAGCTCCCTCAGCATTTTCTCATCAGGGATCTCCTCTACTTCCTTCAATCTTCGTTGCTCTATGCTGGACACCCTCCAGCAGCAAGTACTTCTGCATGTCACTGTTCAAACTCACTGACTAAAACAGAGGTACTTGGGGTAATGGGATATTTTTGCACTTCATACTCTAGTTTTAAAATTCACCCACTTGCACAGATCTCTGCAGCATATCAAATCCTAAGTTCTTCATATTTTTGCACTTCATACTCTAGTTTTAAAATTCACCCACTTGCACAGATCTCTGCAGCATATCAAATCCTAAGTTCTTCACTAACAATGAGGAGTGCAAATTTAATCTTGACCCCATAAAATAATCTTTTTCTTAGCAGTGGCCATAAAATAAATAGAGCTAATAAAAGGTAGCAAGATTGATTTTTTGAGGATGGCAATACAAAGATGCTGCTCTAGAAGTAATTATAACACGTACCAGAGGTGCCCATAGATCTTTATTTCCAGACAGGAAGATGATGACTGTATAGTCTGGGCTGCTATGAGGCACCATTGACAGACAGTTTCTGCATCAAAGCCCATAAATTCCTGTTCACAGACTTCCTCACCATGCCTATAAATCAGCATTTTCATTGCCATTCAAGTATCTGTGGGTCTTAGTACCTTGAAGGACACAAAAAGGTGTCTCTCCTGGGAACATAGCTGCAAAATCAGTCTTCGCCTCACTGGCTGGAAGTAAGCTTGTCACAGAGTAGACTGGGAGAGGGCCCTAAGCCTACACCAAGTAACATCCTTTGGCTTTGACCATGAGCAGCATTTCAACTCCAGGTTTTCCAGAACCAAAGGAGAGAGATTAGTCTCCATAATCAGGTGTGTTGAGTTAGCCTTGGCTAATAGCCAAATGCTCACCCACATGCTCATTCACTCCCTGCCCCACAAGAGGACCCAGTTATAAGGGAGTAAATAGGAAGAATAGAAATAAACTCTGTGGGCTGAGACAAAAACAGGGAGATAGCTTGTTGTCTTTTTTTCCCTTTACTCTCATCATGATGTTTTTTAGCAGTGGGCTTGCTACAGCAAATTCAAACAGCACTGCTGCTTCCCAGTCAAAACCAAGAAGGTACTTTCAGCTCAAGAAAAACTGCCAATTATCAGAGTTGGTGGTATTCTGGAGAACACCTGAGTGACAGGTAATCTAAATCTGATCATACGGAACAAAGTCTTTCCAGTCTTCCTCAGTGCAACTCCACACTCATAGGCTGCCACAGAAACACGGACATCTTCCTCCCGTGCCGTACAGCCTGACAGGAACCAGAGATACAGAACACTCACTTGGATCACTGGCTTCTACCAGCACCAAATGGAAGATCTGACTTCAGGCATTAACACACAGAACCATAACATTTGCTTCTAGTACATTCTGTACTACCTGGGTGGAGGTTACAGTGTTCGTACTTCCTTTGTTCCTCATTTTTAAGTCATCAGCATGGTAAGCAAGTAGCATCGCAGCTTTGGGCTCAGCAAGAACAAGGTGAACATCAGATACAATTTCAGGATCTCCACAGCATTCATTCCATCCTCGAACAGTAGGGTTTGGGCATCCAGAGTCAAACACCATTTCTGAGGTTAGACTCTGGAGAGAAGGTGCTGAAGAGCAAGATAAAACAAGCTGAGAATTTCATCAGCACACAGCCAGCAGTGGGTGAGGGAATGCTTTGAGCTGCATGCTGCTCTCTTCTAAAACTCTGCTAAAAGTGGGGACACTGATTGATTACAACTATCTTTGAACAGCTGCTCTGACTGCAGTAAGTAGTCCTACAATTGCTGCCTCCAAGTGCTTATGATGGTCCCACTACTGCATGGTTTTGTTAGGTTGGCTTTTTCCTTTTGCAGCCTTTCACTGATGTGTGTTCAGACTTGTTGGGAACAGTCCTGTTAAGGAATCAGATCTTTGATCTTGAGGGTTTCTTTCAGCAAGCAGAGGGAACACAAGCAGTTGCACACATGCTCATGCCCCAGGCTGAGAGCAAACAGACCGTGCAGATGAAGGTTACTCACTAAGGCACACCCTGAGGGTGGTGGGGACTCCCGGTAACTCCTGCTCCCCAGGACACACATCACCCTTAGCAAGGCATAGAATCATTAGGGATCAGAAGGGACCTCAAAAGATCATCTAGTCCAAGTCCCCTGCCACAGCAGGATCACCTAGACCAAGCTGCACAGGAACACAGCCAGGCATGCCAGGAATACACTTGTTCCTCATTCAGGACAGCACCTATGTGAGCTCTGTCAAAGCCATTTTACAAGTTCCGTTGTTGTTTCTTCAGCATTCCCTATACCTGTATCAGCAAGTACTGTCCAGTGACAGGGCTCAGGCTGCCTGCTGCCAGACACAATTTGCCTGAAGATTACTTGCATTGCCATAAGCTGCACCACATGAAGCCAAGTGAACACAGCGGTAAACCTGAGCTGAGCAAGGCTCACCCAGACAACCCCTCATTCCACATATGTGATCACTTCCTTAATGTAAGGATTTTATGTGACCTCTGTCTCTCCGGGCAAAGGGAACATCTCTACCCACAAAGCAGGACCCTTGTTTTAATTAAATGCAACTTCAGGCATAAAAATACAGGTCTGAGCAATTATCCTTAGAGGAAAAGCAACTGCAAAACTGGAATGCATTAGCCATAAACGAGGCAATTAAGTTTAACCTTTGCCAACCTGGCAGGTCAAGAGTGCAAACAGTATGCCTGGAGTTATCTGGGTCCTATAGGTGCCCTTTACAAAGCCAATTATCTGGAAATGAGTGACTCTGTCAGATGACAATACAGCACTCCTTCAGAAAGTGCTAGAAGG
>VZRI01008190.1:28822-139568 GCA_013397515.1 Upupa epops | reverse complement strand
GGGGGCGGGGGGGGGGGGGGTGGAATTCTCTCTGCCTGGACCACATGCAGCTTTCCGGTATAATTGAGCAGCTCTCCCTGTTCAGAGGAAGGCAAAGGTTTCTTTCAGCAGGTCTTTGGAATTAATTACACTGCCCCTTCCCAGGGAACGTTTGCTTGGGTGCCACGTCAACCTAAGAGTAGGTTTTTAAAAGGTACAAAGAACAACGGGGGAACAGAAAAAGAGAGGGAACATGGCAAGCTGTATGGAAGTGCCAAGGTTTTACCAAATGCCAGGATGAGATGAAACGCAGTTGACTGAGCTTGACTTACTAAAAATAAAGTACTAAAATGACAGCCAGGACAAACCACGGCTATGAAGCAAGAAGAGCAGACATCTAGGACAGAACTGTCGTTTAGGACAAGCATGAAAAGGGAAAGGAAAGTCTGTATTTCTTGGCTTGCAAAGCTAAAATACTCATCTACACACTATTTCAGAAAGAGCAGTCCATCAGTCCCATCCCAGTGACATCTCCAGGTGACACCGCTCACCTCACAGCAGGCATCTTAATCAAGGGACAAGATTCCACCTCCCAGTATAGATTTGGGATCAATTATATTGCCTCAACCCTTTTTTATTTAAGCCATTGAAACAAACTAAACCCAGGAAGGTGTTTGTGATGGTTCAACTACAGCCCTGACCCAAATCTACACCACTCTTCTCAGACTCGGCAAGAGGGAACCAGGAAAACCTGAAAGGAAGACAATGAATGACATCTATCTGCCATCTTGTATCCTGTTACTGCTCTCTCTTGCTTCTGCTCACTCCTGCCTTGCCCTACTGCCTTGATCCATTTCATTTGTCCTTCGTTTTCACTTTCCAGCATCCTTAAGCAACAGCGTCTGTGAAAGGGCACCAGAGAGCACGCGTGTGAAATGCATCCACCACCAGAAAAGGATAAAATCACCACCTGCAGCCTCTGCCAGTAGGAAGCTGAAGATGAGCCAACGCTTGGCAGAGAGAGTCTTTTAAAGCCCAGCCTTCTTTGTGACTTGGCAAAACACCCTACAGAACAGATCTCCAAGTATTCCATGTGTGGGTCAAGGTAAGCTCTAGGGTGCACACAGGCAAACACTATTCCCACTGAACCAAAGAGGCTGCTCTCAGTCACCACAGCATGGCTGGCTACACCTTTCTGCAGTTGCCCAACTCCAAACCTTGTGCTGTCTACACACTGCAGTCTCCTCAGGTCTTCATCCCAGCTGCTCCAACTACATCACAGTAATACAGAGCAATCAGCACTATTTTCAACCCGAAAGGTTGCAAATTGGCAGTACAGATTCCCCTGGCAGGGCACAAATTATGTCGAAAGGGTCATCACACCTTGAAACAGGCTGCCCGGAGAGGGTTTTGTATTGCCACACCCTAACATGTTTAAAAGTTGAGTAGATCTGGAGCTCAGGGACATGGTTTGGTCGTGGGCTTGGTTGAGTAGATAAATGGCTGGCCTTGATGCTCTTGAAAGATCTTTTCCCATCTAAACAATTGTATGAATGCAATACGCAAACTCTGCAGGTCCAGCAACATGCCTTCTGCACACGTGCATGGTCAGGCACTCCACTGCTGCTACCAGCTGAGCTGGCACTGGGACACAAGCCAAGCCAGAGCACGCACTCACGGAACAGTGCTGCTGCTTGTCATGAGACGAGCCCTGGCAACCTGCTCCTTTGGGCTCACCTCTCCAGACCACTTCTGTTCACACAAGGCAACAGACCGGCTCACGCTGGCCCTGGTGGTACTCAAGACCCATAGAACATGCAATGCCTCAAAAGCAGGAAGAGCACAGTGCTGTCTGGGGTTAGAAAATGGCACACAAAGTCACTGCGAGCATAGGCTCTTGCCTCTGTCTGCACTTGTCCTCACAAGTCAGCAAGAGAGAATATGAAAACCTATAAAAGATCAGCAGAAAAAGGAGCAGTTGGAAAACATGAGATAATAAAAGAAAGAAGTACTGCAAAATCTCTATGTGCTCAACCTCGACACAGAGATTTTATGACTACAGCTCTGGAAAACAAAACACAACTATCACAGCTCCTGAGGAAAGCAAAACAAGCAGCAAAAGCAGCCACAGCCATCAGCTCTGCACCCATCCCATAAAACTCCATCATCCAAAACCTTTTAATAAGCATCTATTAGTTTCTCACCCCAAATTCATACGTCCAACAGTAGGCTATGCTCTCCCAGGAGTCCTTTACAGCACACTTGACTCACCCCTCAATAGCTACTGGTGTGGAACAGCAGCTGTGCTCCATGCCAGCCTGTTACACAGGTGAGCTGAACAAAAAGCATCTCCTGGGCTGCTGGGCCTTTTTAATGAGTTGGAATCTTTTAACAGAGGGGAAATTTACAAATTCTGTATTTATGAGAGCTCTCAATATAGGCAACTGAAATACACAGACCATTAATTAAGATGGTTTTTGGTTGATTACTCTGTTATCCAAACTCCCTGTGGTAATCTGACATCACCCTATGTTTAACAGCAGTACAGCTGATGTCCCTGATCTGACAGTCATAGAGCTTTATAGTTTCTTTCCACCTCCAGAAGTGACCCCATGGGTCCCTCCAAAGAATCGTAAGACAAAGAGCACACTGAGCTCTTCTCATCAGCACCAGTTCACTCCTACTTACTTATCACGCAGTTCACTTAACAGATGCCCCACTGACACTGGACCTAGCAGCCCATTTCTTACAAGTTCTTCAACAAAATCCTATCAATTAATCTCAGTTCCCACTGCTACTTGTTTTTTTCATTTCATTAAGTACTTAGGTCTGGGTTTTTCCCCCTTTTACATTATCACAGCAGTCGCTTTAACAAACCTCTTCAATAACCAAAGTCTCAATGCCGCCACCAGTGCCATGTTGACTCAGACCTGCTGAGACAGCCCAGGATTGGGTCTGCTCACACTACAGGCTAAACATCTGCAGCCACTGATTTACAATGGGAGAAACATTAGTACAGAGGGTAAAAAGCCCTATAATCTCTACTTAGCACCTTTTTAATCAATAAGAACTCTTGTTCCAATCTGACCTTTAATCAATAACACAGGATGACAACAAAAAACCCAACCCCAAAGCCTAAAGATTACTGACAAGCAGTGCTAGTACATGGCAAAAGCCACTCACAATCTCAAAGATCCACTCTGGAAAAGAACAGAAAAGATAGGGTAGACCTAACCAAAGTATCTGACGTCACTATAAATCACTGCACTGCAAGTAAGCAGGGCAGGTGTTTTTTATTTGCGGATAGCATGTTGTAAATCAGCTCCTCCTGCCATTTAAGCTCTACCCATTTCAAGGAACTTGCAAAGAGATGAAAAGAAGAATGATTTTTCAAGGAAAGCCCAGGAACAAAGTGTTTTACTTTACCTCAGATTAGCCACTTCTTCAGCACCCAGGAACAAACCCTGTCCTCCTGAATTCAAGGCAAGCTTTACTGCCAAGCGCCATGCAGATAGCACAGGATGACAACTCTTCACACACACACACCTTCTAGTCTGAGATTTCTCTTCTTTCTTCTATTGCACATTCAGTTCGGCTTCACTTTACACGACAGAAGCGACCACAGCAGTTCAGACACACAATGCGTTGTAGTTGCACATCCAGTGTCCAGGCACTGTTCTCACTAGATACTGTACAGAGATAAGCACGATCTCTGCCTTTTCCAAAGGTTAACTGCTTCCCAAAATAAATCTCTTGCCCACAGCACATGCCTCTGCTTCTATTTTTGTGGTGCTTCCCATGACATTCAGGTCTTTGCAGACCCTCAGCATCCTTTCTGTCTGCTGATTCTACCCATGCATGGCAAGCGCCTCTGCCCTCTCTTTCAGAAACTGGGAGTCATCCTGCTCAGAGACATTCCTTCAACACTACTGTCCCTCCCAAGTTACCATCTCATGTTTAACCACCTGAAATCCCTCAAAACAGCACCCACGCTGTTCGTTCTTATGTTTTACTTCCATTTTGGCCAGTTCCTTAGGTACTGACTACGCAGGAACCAGACTCGACCTGCACTGACTGTACCCATTCTCATACTGTTCTTTCTCAGCTCATTTACCTCATTTCTATGTTTTTAACCTCTGCTTCCAGTCATTATCAATCCGAATAAAGTTTTCCCCTCCTTTTTTTAAAGGTTTAAAATGTTCTTTGCTGATCCATTACATGCTGTTCCCTGCTGCTTTTGGACAAAGACACAAATAAGAGGTCAGAATCAGCACACTGCAATACCGTAGCCCACCCCCTTTCTCCTAGCTTGTTAACAGGACTTCTCACCACTGCCCTTTCAGCGCACCAACCCCACTCCACAAGGTAATTAATGCCCATTTGTGAAGTAGTCCTATTGCCTAAACACCAGCAGGGCAAAGTGACTTACTCTCAGAACAAAGTTATACGGACCTTCTTAGGCATGGACTCGACAAACAAGGGCTCTATCTCCTTTTCTATTTTTCATCCTGGAAAGACATCCCAACGGTTCTGTTTTGTTCACTGCAAGAACTTTTTTGCTTAGCAGTTTTACCCACAGAATTTGGGGATGTCAGAAATGTCCCACCATTTCTCCAAAACATTGCAGAAACACCAGCTAGTTCTGCACATTTCACATCAACAGCCTTTCTTCTTTTTGCCAAGATGTTAAGAGAAATCTTTTATTGATAACCTATGAAAGAGAACTGTACATGATCATAGAATCATCAGGGATTGGAGGGGACCTCGAAAGATCATCCAGGCCAATCCCCCTGCCACAGCAGGATCACCTCAACCAAGTTTAAAATGCCTCCAGAAAAGTAGACCCCACAAACCCATCCAGCGCCCCATCACCCTCACTGGGAAGAAGTTATAGGATTAGTCAGGGTTGGAAGGGACCACAGGATCACAGGATCACAGTATCACAGTAATGATGAGACTGGAAGACCTTAAAGATCATTCAGTCCAACCTAAAACCAACGAAGTAAACCTAACATCTGACATTTAGATCACCCAGTTCCAACCCCCCTTCCATGGGCAGGGACACCCCACCCTAGAGCAGGCTGGCCAGAGCCTNCTCCTCTTCTCCAGACTGATCAGCCCCAACTCTCTCAGTCTAGCCTCACAAGAGAGCATCACACTGCCTCAGTGAGCTGGATTCATTTACTTGTGATGTAGGTCCTGCTGGTGCTCCAGTCCTACCAGTTTTACCAACATGGCAGGCAAGAAAGCTTTGTAATACGAGAGCAAACAAGCAAAAATTCGAATAGCATTTGAATCTATCATAACAAATGTCCAACTCTTTTTGCCTTTTTCAAATGACTGTATCAGTTGCTTAGGATCTGTGCCATCATTTTCAAATGCCTTCCCTACCACTGGAGGCTTCAATTAAATTAGTTAATAAACCGAAGTAATTAAAGTTGCACCATTTCCATATGGATGCACTTGTTTTTGTTCAAGGGAGTCTTACTCACCCTCAGTCCTCTTTCTAATCAACCTAAGCAAAATCAATATAAGAGAGTTGGATACAGATTGTTAGTAGCTGAAAGATGAATTCAAAGTCATTTAGTTAGAGTTAATTTGGTAAAAACTCTGTACTAAGGAGAACCTCTGAAATTGCCATTTTCTCTTCTTACAGAATCAATAGTTTGATCTGATGACAAGGATAAGTGAGAGGGGACACAGCCCTTCACTCTACAGTATTAAATGACTAATTAATGTTTTCCAGGTAACATTTTAAGTGATGAAAAGGAGAACTTACATGGTAAAAACTTGACAGAGCTTGAGGAAAAGCTCCTATCACACAAAACGGCCAAAGCTGTTTAACAAATACTATGAGCTCCCACAGGCTGCTCCATACAATGAAAAGGATTGCCAAGTTTTGACTCATCTTCCCTCTCTTCCCACTCGCTTTTCTAAATGTTTTTCTTTTACTTCTTCCACACAACAGTCCCTTCAAGTTTTTCTCATGTCTCCTCCATTCATTCCTTGCTCCCTTCAAACCTTCTCTTGTCCTTTTGTCTCCCACCCGAGAGAATCCCAGTTCACACCTGCTGCTTTTCTCCAAGTCCATTCCCAGCCACTTGCAAATGTGGCTGCTGAGCTGTCAAGCAGAATGGGAAAACCCAGGCATCAAGGGAACCTTTCTGCCTAGGTCTAACCTGAAATAGACTGACACAGGAACAATTAGAAAGCAATTTTACGTAATAGGATGATTTATTCATTAGTACAAGGCAGGGATAAAAGCTCACAGCTGATGAGAGAAGCAGGTTTGTTACAGCTGTCAGCTCTACCAGCAAAATGTATTAGTCATTTAATTTTTGGGGTTCTTTTTTAAATGCCAAAAGCATCCTATAATTACATGTATGTGCCCTTCCCTATAGAAGGCGGCTTTGCACAGAGTTCTTTATTTTCATAATGAAACAGCAACAATTAAAGTGTCATGAGATGACTGGTCTGTCAGGGAGTTTGATCGACCCACGTATTACCAAAAACCGTGTTTTTTAAAAAAAAATATGTAACAGTAAGATGATTTAGACTCAAAATACCCATCTACTTCTTTGTAGTAGGAAGGTTAATAAGCATCAGGTACTTCACATATGCTCTCTTAGCCAAGAGATCTACACAAACATTCAGATGGTTTCTTTTCAAGGACAGCTGTTGCATGAACAGCTTGTTTCTTTCCAGCTTTCAAAGCTATTTTAGCACAGAAGACTATCATCATTTAAAGCACTTCTGAAGTTGGTCTTCCAACCAACGCCAGTAAATCCTAGCAAAAGATCACCATGAATAGCATCTGCACCACTGATGGTATGTGAAAGAGAATAGGAACCTCAAGGCTTTGGTTCATAATCTCATATGCTAGTCACAAAGTCTCAGTGGAAAGCAAAAAGCACTTCATTTTCTCTCTCAGAAACCATGACAGGACAGCACACTTTCCCCTTTGTTTATAGCTTCTAGGCAGAATTCACATCGAATGGAAGCACTCAAAGCCTGTTCCATTCCTGAATCCATTGGACAACAACAGGAACTCCTCAGACCTCAGCAAGCCCATACCTGAACAGAGACTCAGCACTTTGTGGGACTGAACTGGTAGAAAAAATGAGCAGAAGGACTATGGTCCAGTACCAAGTCTCATGGGTCATTCCACCCTAACTTCCCATCTGTCCTCCAAGGATTTTGTGTTCTCTCCCATCACATGAAATGGTGGGAGAAGCACCACAGAAGCATACTTATCACAGAAACACCAGCAATGGTTCACTTTAAGCAAGATTCTTATGAACCCTATATGAGCCAGACTCTGTTCTGCTCACCACCCAGCAGCAGAGAACACAAGCACCACTACTGCACCATTACGAGTCCTTTTGTATGCTTTTACATGTCAGATGTCAGTAATTATATTGGCATACATTAGCATGTGTGGCCCTGTTAACATTCCAACTGTGAGGTTAAAACCTTAAGACCCAACCTGCAATAGAAAGGAAGGCAAGGGGTGATTCACCGAGTCAACTACAGCTGGTAGAAAGGCGTTGTCTGAAGTCACGCTCAGTTCAGTCCAAGAACTCGAGTGTAACAACATGAAGGTCCCCTGGGAAATGAGGGCAATCAAGGAAGATTATGTTCTGTCCGTGTATTTTCAGTGCAAGAAGTATTATCATGCTGGACGGGTCTTGGACTGTCCTGATGTTGACCTAGATATATTGCTAATCTCAATAATAACCACAATATTATCTTCTAAAGAAGAATGTGAAGTCTAACTTAATCTGCAGAGCATGCACTGTTTGCCAAAAGAGGTGGGTTACCACTGAAAAAAATAGACTTATGAAGAATTTAAACCTTAGATTATTAAGTGCTGTCATTATACATTCAGTCTTTAAGCTCCTTCTGAGAGAGTGTCAGAAAAAAATAAACCCTTTTAAATAATACACCAGCATCTTCCCAGTGGTACACAATCCCATGCACAGCAGCCCATCCTGCAAGGACCCGTCTTTCCTGACTGCAAGGAAATGATGCACCATTTTCCTAACACTACATACAGCAGTGGAAGGGATGCCTGCCTCTACTTAAACTGCAGAGGAACTACACAGAAAGAAATAATGAGAACCAGTCATCTGCACAAGACACTTTGTTCCAGATGTTTTCAAAAAGCACCAGTTATAGGAGAGACAGCAGCAGTATAACATGGGGACAGAACGATGCTTTGCACAGACCCCAGGGAGAACTACAACCAGCAGCCCAGATGGGCTACAGGGAGGAGATTTCTCAGAAAAATTCCCTCTCATTTCAGTTTGGATCTAACTTTCCTCATGGCTGACTCTACACTCACGACTTGGGACAGTACATACATTCAGAAATGGAAAAGCATTCATTGGCATAGCTCATCATACAGGTGACAAAAGTCACACTTCCCCAAGATCCATCCAAGCACATCCTAAAACCTCTTGCCAACAGAGGGCTGACGTTTCCCTTGCAGCACTGTGTCAGGTGCCTCACACCCTTCTGTGCAGACGCCGCCAGTCTCATAGTTACAATGAAAACCGTGGTTATGTCACTAAAAAATAAATAAGCACGATTTTTACTTGAAAATAACAGCAGGCCTGCCCTCACTTTCAACAGTAGAGCTACTTGCCTACACAATCCACACTGCTTTAGTCTGTCATTTCTCCTCCTCCTTCGCTTGGTTTTAGCTTACAATGAACATACCTTTCTGAACAACTCCCAGGTGCATTTTCTAGTCCCTACATTCAACTCCAAAAATCTGTGTGTCACAGTGCCCTGGCCAGGAGACAGTACTGCCATCCAGAAGTGATGACATAGGACCCATTCCCACAACCTTCAAACACTAAATGATAGTCTTTTAATCTCATTTTCAGATCCTCCTTATCATGCACTCCCCACCTTCTAAAGAGGAAAGCATTAGGGAATGAGCAAGTGAAAAGGCTGTGGCTCCTTATCAGAGAACACCAACCAGTGGCTGGAAATAACACACTAGAGAGAATGTAAGTGGGAAGGACCCGCTCCACTGATGCATAGTGCACAGCAAAGGGAATGCTCGGGTTCAACATTAGAAGCTCAGAAGGTGTAAAATTGTTTTTCCATCCAATCTTAGCTTTTACCAAAGACAACTGAAGTCAGATGCGGATTCAGACACAATTTCTAGTGAGATGAAAACCAGGACTTAAGTACCTACTGCTTCTACAACTCCAGCATAATCCTCATTAGGATGACAAGAGGATTCCCACTCCATAAGCAGTTATGACTTTGGGGTTTTTGCTCTTTTCTTTAAGAGCAGGTCTCTAGATTTGTCATTCAAGACTTGAGTGTCTCCCCTCAAAGCTAATGTGTTTCCTCTGGTTTAACACAGAGATGAGGCACCTCCAAAGCAGCCCCTTCGGCAAAAGCATTGTTTATCAAAATATTTCAGAAACCATCACCTAGTCTGTGAGATGCAGAGCATCCAGCTTCTAAGGCAGCAGGTTCTGTGGCAATAAACTGACAAAATAATTCACACCCAGGGCCAGCACTGCTGGTGCCTTTCTGCACAGATTAGCTTAGTTTGCCTGAGAGTGTCTTAACAAAGGACAGTTAGTGGGTTCACAGCAGCCCTGAACATGTTAGTCCGAAGATGCAGATACGAGTCACAAGCATCAGTACAAATGTTTCTGCTCTCTACACAAAACACTGCTGTTTAAAGGTGAGGGGGTACTGTAAGAAACAGAAAAGATACTCTGCAAACCTTTGCACCAAAACATTCAGAAAAACTGAAGGAAAACCCCATAAAAGCAGGATGATGCAGTACAGCAAACAAATTTAAAAAGAGAATTAAGTTTCATACAACTTTAGAGATCTTATTAGAAATCTTTGTTCCAGACTGAAAAAAAAACCCCTCTGCTTCTCTGATGTGTGGTAGGAACTGGCATGAAAGCAAATGCTGCTCCTGAAACAGGCAGGTGACATACCAAAATACTCTGACAACGAACAGCCAGCAGGCAGGAGGACCTGTACCAACTTAATCGCACAGAGGTTTTCAGTACTGGTGCAGCAGGGGACAGCCTTAGGACCAGAAGTCTTGGGGGTGATCTTTTCGAAGTGTATAAATACCTGAAGAAGACTGAACCAGATTTTTCTCAGTGGTGCCCAAAGAATGGGCAGGGAAAAAAAGGGCACAAACTGAAATACCTGGACTTCTACTCCAACTGAAGGAAAAGTGGGTTTGTTTGGTTTTTTCACTGTACAGGCGGTCAAAAGCTGGAACAGAGTACCTCAAGAGGTTTGCAGTCTCAGTCCTTGGAGATACTCTACACCCAATCAGGCAGAGTCCTGAGCAACCTCCTGTAGATGATCCTGCTTTGAGAAGGAAGCAGAACTGAAACTCCAGATGCCCTTCCCAATCTTCTCCATTTTGTGGTATGCTGGTTCTGTGTGCCAGTTGTTAGCCTGACACTCAAACAAGCAAGTGGCACCTTAGCTAAAGGATATAAATGAATACTCGAGCTAGATCAATGTATCACAAACTTATTTTCTACATTTTTCCTTTCAAGACACATGTACAGCATACATTTGCCTACCCACACATTGCAATGTGACAGTTTCGAGGTCTACTTTGGCATGCCCAGAGTTGTTCACATCATTTGGGGAATAATAAAATGTCAGTTTTCAGATTAGATACACACACACACAGAGACTGTTGGGGTTGGAAAGGCCCTTTAAAGATCATCTAAGTCCAACCCCTTTAAGTGCTTTTCTGTATCTTTGTCAGCAGCAGAGTTAGGAGATGAAGATGCCGGATGCAAATAGACTTCACCTTAATATTTAATGACTCCTGGAGAAGAGTAACCAAGTTGAATCACAGCGCAAAGTGGGTGCAAGCACTTACACATGTTTTTTTAATCATCACACCCAGGAGGCTGCAGTTATTTCACACATCAACACTTGGAGCAAGTCAGAGGACACAAACCCCTCCTCCTTATGAAGACATGCTGAGAGCTGGGGCTGTTCAGCCTGAGGAAAAGACTCCAAGAGGACCTTATAGCAACCTTCCAATACCTGAAAGGGACCGAATAAGGCTGGGGAAGAACTCTTCACCAAGGCTTGGAACAATAGGATGAGGGGTAACGATTTTAAGTAGGAAAAGGACAGAATTTGGCTGGACGTTAGGAAAAAAAGTTCTTTAATCTGAGATGGCGGTTCACTGGAACTGGTGGCCTAAAGCGGTAGAGGTCCCATCCCTGGAGACTTTCAAGCTCAAGCTGGATGGGGCTCTAAGCAGTCTGTTCTAGTGAGAGGTATCCCATTTTACATAGGAGGGTTAGACTAGATAACCTTAGGGGATCCCTTCCAACCACACAATCTATGATTCTATGAATAGCGCAGATGAACCATTGGTTCAGTAGCAAGCTAAACGCCAACTGCTGTAATAAGAATGCTCTGCATCCTTTAAGGGACCTGCTAGAGAAAGAAAGGTTTGAGTAGACACTTGAACAGCAACAGAGAAGCCCTCTGTGACAGTAGCTAGCATATGAAGTGATGCAGCCCTGTAAGGTTGTACTCAAAACAGCCAAAAGACATGTGATGGGCACAAAGAATTCAGTGCAGAAGATAAGATGCAAAAACTGAAAACCTAGAATAAGATGGTGATAAATCATTATATTAACAAAACAACTTCACTTGTAGCCTTCTCTTGTATGGGAGAGAACATTCATGGAAGAACCAGCAGAGCTGATGTGAACTGAACCATTCACTTAAAAAAAAAATGCACACCTTTTCACCCACACTGCTCCACTCTGGGTCAGCAACACCACACACATACCATTCCTGTGCAGAAACGAGAGCACACTCAACACCTTTATCATCAACCAGACAGATGTGTAGTAAGTCACCACACTGATACTAAAAAAAACAAAGGCATTAGACCTTACCATACAGGAGCTGCAAAGCCTTGAGGGCACAGCAGAGGAAACAGTGACACTGGTTTAAGATCACTGAGCCACTAAAGACAGCCGATTCAACCTACCTCCACTCAACAGTGCATTTAGACATAAGCACTTTCTTGATGTAAAATCTTTGTTATGAGGCAAGAGACATCACACATTCAGAAAGAGAAAGTTGGGATACGTGGGATGGTAGGGGATTGGACTAGATGATCTTTCGAGGTCCCTTCCAATCCCTAATGATTCTATGAGAAGTCTATTCCTTGAGCTTGCTGCCTGTGGGGGATTTAGAGCAGCAGCACACACTCTAGCTCAACTCAGAATTTCAAAGGCCACATCAGATGATGGAAAACATTGCCAAGAATCAGTGCCAAGAGAAACACTACCCTGATCATACGCATGCCTCTAGCAGAACAATGTTCACTGTTAAGGCTGGCTCAACAAGCAACCTGTCACAGAAGGGTCACTTTGATTTCTAGTTACTCTGACCTTTGATTTTTAAGTTTCCCAAGAAAAAGTCTAATAGCAAAAAATTTACTATGAGCTAATGGTTTAAACGTTCAACAAAATCAATCTCCTTACAATGCTCAGCTCATCGCTTCCTTTAAAAAACAAGTCTACTCGCATCATATTCTGTGCATTAATATTACTCCTACATCAAGGACACCTGAACAAAAGCAGGAGGTGTATTTCTCCAAAGTTCACCTCCTGCTGCTGCTTATTCCTCCACCTGAAAGAAAATGCAACTAGATCATCACAATTACCTCTGCAGCAGCTCCACCAAACGAGCACAGCAAACAAGGAATCAACAAAGATAATGAACTGCATAAGGAAGACATCCTGTTTTCATCATCAGGTATCATTTGTAAAAAGCTAAGAGGTATAAATCAGCTGACAGGATTTTGGTAACCTGTCTCAAGGCACAAAGTTGGTCCCGCTTTGAAACAGATAGCTGGGAGGACAGGGGATGCCATATGAATACTGATGTAAATACAGCTTCCTGCCCAGCCCAATGACAATTTAGCGGTGGGTGGTGTGTTCTCTGGCAATTCTCCCTACATGGCAGATGAGACATATAGGCAGCATACTCTAAATAGAATGTTTCCCTACAGGGTAAGGCCTCTGTGGGCGTTTGCAGCCTTCTACCCAAACAAAGCCTGGCATCTTTCTAGTCACATGCCCGTAACATTCTGGCCATAAAAGACAGTTGCTGCTCATAACATGGCATCTGACAACCAGGATAACAGGTCTTCACACAAAATAAATTAAAATGCTTTAAAACTTGAGTTACAGGTGTACTGAACAAGGGTTTAGAACTGATAAAAGTCTTTGGTGAAGACATTCTTGCAGGCAGGATCTATTACCTGGAGGGCTGCAGGTCTCTGCAAATGTCAAGCTGTCTTTGGTAGGGAGCAAGTCATGTGTGTGGCTTCCAATAAAGAGAAAAGGCCAATCACTTTTTAAGCTTCCTGGGGCTGGAAATACAGACTCATCTCAATTGCATGCAGTTAACCTAGGTCACCTTTTTCAGCCTCCTACAAAAAAAGAGACCTGACCCAGGTTCCTAACCTTTCAATTGACCCAATTTAAGGTACTCCAAGATCACCCATTTGTTCTTGATTAAACCAACCTCCTTAACCAGTGATGGCTTCAAGCAAAGACATGGCCAAATGGAACAGAAAAAGAGCTATCCACATCACACCAGTTACACGTACCTATGCTATTCCTACCAGTCATTTTCTTATCTCCCTACAGTTATAACTCCATTTTGTTGGTCTCTACTCTAGGCTTTTACCGCGCGGAAGATCATTCCAGAATTAACACAACTCTTTGAATGGCAGAGTCGAACCACTTCTCAAAGAGCTGCACGAACAAAGATAAATGAATGAATGAAATGAAAGCTGGGAAGCAGCAGTCCTAGAAGGCTCTAAATGCAAATACCACAACACATACGGGAATACATATGTGTAACCAGCTAGCTTCATCTGTCCTGAACCCTGGGCAGATGTGGCAGAAGGGAAGCCTGCATGAAAACAAGGTTTGTTTCAGTGAAAAGTGCTGCCTCTCAGTGGCACACTATGATTGTGTCATCGCTTTGTCAAGCCTGTCCCTAAAACCAGTACGCCCCAGTATTTTAAACTTGTGTACCCACCTCATCATAAGCTTAGAAGCTTAAACAAAAACTAAGAATACCGATGTTACCATGAGCAACCATGCTTACAGTGATGCTGGTCGTGTACTTCTATACCTATAACCTGTTTCTTCTCATAACTGGTCCCTGAAAAAGCAATAAAAAAACCATTACTACAGTAAATACTGGCTCCTGAACAACACAAGTTCTGATTTAGCAATGCATCTCCAGCTATCTGTATAGAGACTGACCTTTCCTGTAGAGCTTTCCAAACTTCAAAATTAAGTTAGTAGTGACAGGTACTGTTGTTGGCATGGCAGGTATAAAGAGGAGACATTCCACAACACATCACACCCCTTGAGTATTTTAAACTGAAAGTGAACCCACACAAAATAATAAAAAGATTAGATTTTCTCAAATTAAATTAGAAACATCAACCATTCAAGAGCCTGACAGTACTTGTGTGCTAGCATGGACTTAACATTAAGCAAATGCTGATTGCTTCCTGCTAAGTCATCCCTGGATGGCTCTGTAAGGGTCCACGCACCGATACGAGGTGGTAAGTCACCTCCAGCAAACACATTTCAAAACAACTGGAACATAGAATAAATTTTAGGTTGAAGTAGTGGTTATTTGACAATGTGAAGCATGGGAAGCTGTTTTGCAGATTGAAGGGGTCAGGAGGTATGTAGTAAATCTGGCCATGTAGGAACAAGCAAATGTGCATTCTTTCCTACAGCTGGGGTGAGACAATTCTGCCCCCTTACTATTGAGCTATTTATCTGATGACACTAAAAAAAGAAACTAATAGACTTATGAATCACAAAATGATACTAACGGCAGCAGATGATGAAATTCATGACTCAGGCTACTAAGATTACCATGTTCCAAATAATACTAATTGCATTTATTTTATTTATTCATTCCTCTGTAGATAGTTTGATCTGTAGTTACCATCAATTAAATGAGAGTGAAAAAAGGACTTTCTGAAAGATAAAACACTGAATTGAGATGTCAGGCTAAAAAGCCAATAGGTTAGCTTTATAAATGCCCTGAAACTTAGTATGATATTCTAACACAATGAACCAGCGCGTCAGCGTACTCCAACAAGAAAGCAGCTTTCATTTCGAGTAAACCAAGTTGCATATCTCAGCCTCACTAACAGAACAGGTTGTCTCCTGCCACCATGTTCTTGTAAAGGACTATGCTTTGAAAGCATCTGTACGCCCATAAGGATTCAAGTACTCTTTAGGCATACTGCTTAGAACAAGTTTCAGTGCACATTTCTTAAGCTTCCTATCAAAATTTATCTTTTCTGAGAGAGACTTTCACTGAAACAGAAACATCCAAGAAGGAGAAACATCCAGGAAGGAAAAGGTAGTCTTCAAAAACGAAGTCACTGATATCCAGTATCACCTCCTCAAGTTCCTCACACTATTTCTCTCTCTGCGGTGAGAGGATGACTATAAATAACAGTAAGGTTTTTGATCATATCTTTACAGACTATCTGTTTTCCTAGTAAAGCAGTGGGACAACATGCAGCACACGTCCAGACAAGGCTGGAAACCTGTTATTAAGTTGTAGGAAAACGTTGCTCCATGACAAATTACTGCAGCGTACCCGAACGATCAGTTACACAGTTTGTGCACATCAGCAGTCACAGTACTTGCTAACAGCACCATGAAGTAAACAACAGTGTCTCCACATGAACACCAGCACCAAACCATTCCCTCCCTCTATGACAGTGATGTTTGTTGAGACAATGTAAGGAAGTACCATAATATAAAGGTTGTTGCATCACAGTGACTGAACTGTAACACCCTGAGAGCAAGCATGTCACAGCAATTTAACAGCTTTGCTGACACGTCACTGTACTACAGGGAAGTCAAGCTCTGGTTAACACAATATTTCACGAATATTAAGAGCAAGACATTAACATAAGCATATTGCTGTCCAACAACTGAGATGTTTCTTTCATGTGATGTGTTAGAAACTGTGGCCCTAGCTGCACCTGCAAATGGCACACACGTTTTCTCCTTGAGCACCCTACACAACCAGGTACAAATCATATAATAAACTACTCTATGATTTTAGGTTGGAAAAGGCCTTTGAGTCCAACCATTAACTTAACTACACCAAACCCACTGCTAACCATGCCCTTGAGCACAGCCTGTCCAAACAGTCCTCAGTTGTTCAGTGCTCACCAGTATTAAAAGGAGGAGTTTCTGAAAAGGCAGTGACTGTGCATGTCCTTCACCAAGAAGAGGTTCACAAACCATACTAATAAAAGGTAATTGTGTTTATGTGCTGCATGAAACCACTGTTAAGAAAGCAGCATACAAGAACGGTCAAAGGTTTACATCTCCCCCATTCCCTTGCCACAAGTTAGTAATATCAATGCATGGAGAGTAGAAGATTTGAGCAGCCTTGTGGAGAAGGGCTTGAGGGTAGTAATGAATGAAACACTGGACAGAACCAAAACAATGCGTGCTCACAGCTAGAAAGCCAACCATATCCTGTGCAGCATGGCCAGCAGATCAAGAGAAATTATTCTGCTGCTCTGCTCCACTCTGGTGTGACCTCACCTGGGGTACTGCATCTAGCCCAAGGTGTGAAATTGTTGCAGAGGGTCCAGAGAAAGGCCTCAAAAACCTGAGTGGAGCATCTTTGCTATGAGAGCTGGGATTCTCCAGCCTAAGAAAGAGAAGGTTCCAGGCAGACGTTATTACAGCCTTTCAGTATTTAAAGGCAGGAGCTGTCTGTAAGAAAGATGAGGACAATCTTTTTAGCAAGGCCTGTTGTAGACAGGATAAGGGGTAATAGTTTTGAACTAAGAGAGTAGATTTAGATTAGATAGAAAGGAAGAATTTCTACAATTAGACTAGTGAAACACAGAATCAGATTACCCAGAGGTGGTAAATGCCCCATCCCTGGAAATACTGATAGTCAGTTTGGATGAGTCTGAGCAACTCAATCTTAATTGGTGATGTCACCTTCTCAGTACAGCAGGCCTGGGCTAGGTGACCTTTAAAGATTCCTACCAATACAAAACACTTTGATTCCGTGGTAACTTGGAGTGTACCCAGATGCCAAAACATTCAACATGCAAAAATTGATCACTTCCTAAAACACTGTACACAAAGGTGCAGAGAAAAACAGGTTACACAGAGGATAACCATTGGCCCAATGGAGAAAGCAGAAGACAAACAAAAAGCTTCAATAGGTTAAAGAAGAAAAAAAAACTTTACAGAAGACAGAAAACAGCAATAAAAACAAGTAACAGCTCCATCTCTTGTTGGCAAGTGAGAGTATAAAAACTGCAGGCAGACTGATGAGTTTAGAGCTAAACAGCCACAACATGAACACTAGCAACAACCAGCCTTTCAAATGAGGTTGGCATTGCTTTTGTGGAATCATGGTTTTGACATTTAACATAGGAGAAGGAATAAAAACTGATATTAGAACAGATCTGCATTTCCCATGAGTAGACTTCAAACAAAGTCACATGAGAAAATGTTTTTCAAATAAAGATAATTTCCAATTCCAGTAGGTTCCATTTGTGTCTCATGGTATCAGGGTCAGCAAACTTTTACTTTGGAGTATTCATCCAGCTTTTATTGCAGTAAGATGAACCAAAACATCTTCAATCTATGTGCTCTAGAGGAATTCTTCTTGTTTCCAAATTAATTCTGTAAAACAGAAAGGAAGGAACCTGTACACAAATAAATCCTTGAGTTGTGCTGGCTACACACATGTTTTACCTGATTTTTACACTGCACAAGGATTCTTGCCTGTTCATTCAGTGTTTCGGCTGGTAGGACTCTGCAACTTACCACAGTTCATACAAACACTGTATAAAAATCTGAAGTGAGCTGTTTGTACTTTAAATCCTTCTGTTGAACCTCAAGTCATTCAAAAGACTGTGTCTGTGCTTCAAGTATTGCCTCTGTGTGTACTCTACTGCTGTCCTAGCAACACTCATAAGAACTTGCATGTCTCAGATTTTGCAGGTTCTGGTAATACCATAACAAGCTGTCTTTGAGAGCAACAGGAAAACCTTATTACCTGAGGACAGAGAACAGAAAAAGTCCTCAAGGAGTTAGAAACAGAAGCTGCCATAATGCATGGAGAACCCGGCAAGTGACAGAGAGGACATTATAAACATTCCCTCAGCACTTGTAACTACTTGTGAGTATATGCTGACTGCAAGGTGTAACACGGACTTGAACAGCACAGGGATCCCAGGCCAAATCCAAGACACGTCTTGTAAGAGTCCATCATAGAAATGCAGGAAGTGAAAACAAACAGAACTGTTAGCACCAAGACTGTAACCAACATTTAATTGTAATGCAAAGTCTCATTCCCTGACGCTCATACAAACCGAAAGGTACATGTTGTATGTGTCACGCATACAACAAAACCACATTACATGCAGTGAAGAGATTTTTAGAGAATGCATTTTTTTGCTCAAGCATACATAGACCTCGTGTTTCAGAAAATCTAGAACATAAGCAGCTTGGGGATTTCAGCAGTACAGTTGAGATTGTACAGACTCTGAAGCAAGCAAAGTGGTCAAGAATTTATTCTTATAATGCAGCACAACACAAACTACTGGGTTAGTCTTCTAACCCCTACACAGTATTTAACATTAACTAAAGGTCACCTCTTACTAACAGTGAAAAGACTGCAATCAGCATTTAGCAATTTTATGATAAATTTTCTAAACTGTTTACTTCCATTGACAAAATTCAAAGTACTTGTCTTCTGGGGATTTCTGTAATGAAAGTATTTACCACACTAATACAAAACCCTACATAAAAATATTTTAACAAAGGTTTTGTGTCATTATTTACACATTAGAGAAATTAAAAAATTATTTAACAAAAAAATTATTAAGCATCTTACATGCTATTACACGTGAAACAACTAACTGGTTTAAGGATGGAAAACCAAGTGTAGTATCAGAGGTAGATCTACTATGTTGATATCTTGTATCCACCATGAACTGATTATAGCACCCAAGGGCTTCCCAATTCCCCTGGTACTGCTTCTTGACAATTACTTACTAAATTTTTTACAATCTTCATCTCACAATGTGCAGCTTCAATAATTTCTCTACAAAATAGTAGTTGGCCAACAGCACTGTCCAAGAGCAACACCCAGAGGCTAAATATATCACTACAGCAACTCTGCACATTCTGATATTTATTTGTGGGAAAAGGAAAACCTTCATAAAGATAAGCAACAGTTTCCTGTATAACAGAGAGCTGACAAAACAGTAACGTTACCAGCGAAGTGTTTCAGACAAACAAACCTGTTCATGAAAAAATCACACCTTTACAGCTATTGCAAACAATGTTTGAGAACAGATGATACATACCCACACTCAAGCAGAGCAAATAAACAGTATTTTTTGTTTTTGCAAATGTGTGTGCATAGATAGGATTTTGGTTGGCAGCAATGAGAAGGGTGCTGGCTCTCCAGAAAGCCTACTCCCTTTTTTCAAGTGCACAGAAAGAAGCAGCAGCTCACACTCCACTTTCTTTCAAAGCTGTGCTGTTCGTTTTTTAAATCTTGACTGCAATTGTGTATGAACGACTTGTTTGCACAATCACAAATATCTCCAACAGAAAGGTAAAGCCTTAGAGCAACTTTAAGAAGAACACGCTCTGTGGAATTACAACGAGCGGACTGACAGAACAACTGGACAGAAAAATAAATCACTAAAGCTTCATCTTAAAGGCCTCTGGCATCTAACAGCTATTCTCTGCAAATTTACAGCCTATATGAAAGGCAAAGAAAAATGCTGACAATCTAAGAACACAATCAGCAACATCACATTTTATAAACCCAAACATATGTTTAGAAAATAAACAAGAGAAAATGCAGAGAAGACTGTGTAATCAAAAAACTACCAAACCTTTTGTATTTTGATATTTCACATCAGAACAATCACTTCAAAACCAAACAGAAGTCTCCATCAAACATCATGGAAACATTACTCATCTACTGAGCAGGACTTTGCCTGTTCTCCACAGTTAACTGCATTTTTCTTCTCATCCATCTCTTCAAAACCATGTTCTTCCCATGGGTCATGCTCTGCAGCTGGTTGTTGTGAAACTGGCATCGCATCAACTACAAGAAAGCATTCATCTCTCAGCACCTCCCCAGCTGTCAGTCTATTACAGCTGAACAAATTCAGGAGAAGTGATTTAACTTTATCATCCTATAAACAGAGGGAGAAGAATTTTAGCAGGTAGCAAAACAAACCATTACAAATAACAACCAAGTATTTCATGAACACCCTTAGGGCTCAACGCTCTCACAAAAGATTGTACCGCAACATGGTCAGTAACACTTTTCAGTCACAGCACTCATTAACAAGAAAATAAGAACAAGTGTTCAGCACCAGATCTGACAATCTGGTGCCAGTGGATTTCACAAAAAAGCCTGACTAGTTATATATTGAAATATCAATTCACTGAACTACTATTTAGAGAAATGCCCAAGTTGGTCTTTCTACTGAGAAGGAAGAGAACAGGTGCCATTCACCTTCTACAACCTTATCTTCCAATTTTTGTCATCTTGCTTTATCTCTATAAAAGAGCACTGGAGAAAAACAAATGAAACTAAAGCAATGGGCTTTAAATCAACAGCAGCTGTTTTGCTATTAAACCATCACTTACACTTAAGCTCTTTGGATTTATCAGAAAGGATTACGTGCCTAAACACTTAGGACATTCACAGTGCTAGATCTGCACACAGAATATACAAACAGCTGCTATACACGTGCATAAACATCAGGAAGAACACACACAGAGTTTGGACAAGGGATCTGCAAGAAATAAAATCTAAAATGCTGATCTAGAGATCTAGATAATCAAAACTCAATGGAAACATAATCCTTCTGTTAGAAGGGTTGCTTGTTCAGTCTCCAAACTAGCAACACTGCTGACAAGGATTAACAAACAGCAAAGAACTGTACAGGTCTGGGGCTAACCTATCCCAGTTTCACCCAGACAGAAGCATCACCGTGATGCAAAGGAATGTACACAAGTAACCAAAACCTTTGAAACAGAAACAAGCAGAAAATTACTAATTTCTACTAATTGTCAGAGTAACACTGGAAAATTAGTCACTCTTCAAACTATCAAGATCTGAGTGAAAAGATGACATCTGCAAACTTGACCTTCCATGCATATATGATTGTACGATGTTTATAAAACATTTTAAATGCTCAGTTAAGAGAATCCAAACGTGCAATGAAATAGACTTGACTACATGCTTCCTCTGCAAATCTAGAGGTGAAGTAAGCATTTAAAGTTCTTTAAAAGTTCTGTACTTGTATATTTACACTTCACAATATTATCAGACGTCTGTCAGCATGTTTCCCCTTCTCACCATCTCTCACATTAAGGAAACTGGAAATTGATTCCATAAGGAATATCGCTGTAGAACAATGCTTCATCATGTTCAAAGAACACTTGAAAAAAAATCTCACTGGATGCTGAAGCACAGAGAACACTGAAATTTGACATGGTTAATCAACTGGCTACAAGTCTAATCTCTAAATTTTGCTCTTCTTCAACAGTTACCTGACATTAATATCCCTGTTTTAAAGTTTTCAATTATTTTCCTTTTGCCACAGGAAAACAGCACAAAATTTACTAGTTGCAAGTGTACAATTCCTCTGGCTATGAGACTGGGATGGAAAGAAATTACCAGCCTGTCAAGAGCCTACAGATGGGCCTGGAGATTAATTCTGAATAAGCTGATTATAGATAAAGCACTTAAAAGCAAAATAGATTTTCCCCAAGAACTGGGACAAGGATTAACAGCCAGTGGTCTAAAAGATTGCCCAAGACATAGCTGAAAGATATTCATTAGCGTTACATTTCTTAGTAAACCCCTCATGTGTGTTGCTATGCACTACAGGCAGCACAGGCTGCTTTCCAGCAGACTCTGATGGTTAGTGCACATGCAAGCACATGCATCCAGGATGAATCCCTGAAACCTGCCAACAGTAATATTAGTATTGGATTACCCAGTAAGATCAAAAATCAAATGCTGCTTCTTTTCACCAGGGGAGAAAAACTTGCTCTTATTAAAAGCTGCAACATTAATTAATCCCTGCTAAGAACAATAATGACTACATGAATTGTCTTTGAGAAAAGGCAGCTGTTTGCACTTCAGAAGATACCTTCTGGAGGAGAACACTGAAACTGATCATTTCAACTTTCTTTTGCAGATTACAAATTTTATTTGTAAAACATGATCACAGAAAACAGAAGTGAACCCACTCCTATTTTAATGTCAAAACCTCTTCTATCTCCTTGAACATCAGAGTCTCCCTTGTGCATGAAAGTCAAGGTTTTCAGCATCTCAGGATTGCTCTGCTGAGTGGCACAGACAGCTCCGCGCAAGTTTTGTGGAATACATTTAAACTACCCTAGCTGGACCCCTGAAACTCAGTGACTTATTCCTCAAGTCTGCAATTCAGTGTCCTTCAGTTCATAATTATCTGTGAAGTTGCTCCTCCTCAGATGAGAATTTAATATTAAAGAAAACTCTTGAGTCAATTAAGAACATTTTCTCAATCCAGCTTTAAAACAATGTTTGACTCTAACAGGAAAATACTGATTAACCACCTCCAAACAAAAGCAGCTTAATCTTCCTCATGTGACAATTAACGTACCATGACAATCTCATCCACTTCAGGTGTTCCATCCTCCTTTACACTAAACTCCTGGTTTTGAACACAAAGCTGCAAATAAAAAAAGATTCATAAGCATAACTCTAGTGGGTTTTTTTCCCCCTTCATGTTAACAAAACCACACATCAGTCAAGAAGATCCCAGGCTTCAAGTGAAAACGGATTGTTAAAGGAAAATGTCAGGGAAAGGCTTTTTTTCCCCTTATTTCACAGTAGGATAAAACGTGCAAAGCTCAAGTTCTCCTTCAATAAAAAGGAGAGGAAGATTACTACCAGAAATAGCTAATAGAAATCAACATGACTTGACTTTTTAAAATACGTTTCAACATTCAAATAGCCCAAGCTGTATGTTTATGATTGTCTTGGAAGAAATGCTAGTGTTACATGCTGCACTCTAGCAAATGTGAATCCTGTGCCTAAGTACAATTTCCCTCATTTTTACTACCATCAAGAATCACACCTGAGTACAGCCTTCTTCAAAACCCTGCCTGCAGGTTAAGCTGAAAACACCTCCACCCTGAACAATTACACAGTGAGCAAAAAGAACCGTGCTGGCCTCTTGTGACACCAATGAGCAGAGAATTTAAATAAAAAGAAAACAAACCCACACTATCTGGGTTCAGAGGTGACAGTGATGTTTAATGAAGAACACAACTTCAGATGCCCAACATGAAACTAGTAACAGTTGACCGTAATACTGACACTTGAGGTAGAATTTTTCATTGTACACTCTGAGCTGACATGTGGATTAATCTGAAATTCAGCTGATAAACTTGGATGGTGTTTCAGAAGAATTTCAATCTTGCTGCATCACAGATTCTCTTCAAGCAGAGCCAGCCATTTGTAAAATACAGGATTTTTCTCCCGTTTCTTTTTTTACTCAATTCTACTTGTAAAACCCTGTTTTCTAGAACAGATGAAACTAAACAGTGGCAGTGGAAGAGGTCTTATACATGAATACATTATAAGCTCTATGATACTAAGCTGTACTTTGATTCAAATATTTCAGTAGAAAAATTTAATTTTAAGCAACTGCTATCTGAACTGGGACTAAAACATAATGAAGAGTGACTTCTATAAGTCAGCTTCATCTTCTCAGCCCAGGTCACTGACAGTGGATACCTATCAACTTGCAGTTTAGTCTCTTAGGAAGCTGAGGTTCTTTAAGATGCTACAGTACAGAAGGGCTTACTGAAGCCATCACTTTGCAGCTGATGGAACTGCAAGTGTTCCCCAGAAGGCTTCCAAGTACCTAGAATTTCAACCAGTACTCAGTGAACCAGTTTCAACATACCAGCTGCTCATGAAAAGTCATTGACTGGGAACATCAGCACTTGCTGGGTAGATAAGGGCTTTTCAAATGTGGGAGATATAAAGCTTTCCCAGGCAGAACAAGTGTCACTAGCATCTTGAGCTGGGAAAGCTGCACCACAGTGCCAGAAGGTAAAAAGGAGATGCACGAGTTGCTGTGCAACATTCCACCTAACACACGAAAGCTGACTGTTTCTGGTGCTCTGGCACGTACACAGAAACAAAACACCTTTTTAAGGACTGTCACCAGCAACAATCCACGTGACATTCCCATCCTTGACCTCACCTTCCTCCCTGAGGTAATTCCTCAGCGACAAGATCACCAAGGAACAGGTGATAGGTTCACCAGGAATGAAGTGCACCAACTGACCATCTACAGCATTCAGACCAAAAGCATGGGTTTTGTTCATATTCCTATATAACTTGTGTATTTTACAGAAAAATGCAGTCTTCCACTCAAAATCCTAACTCTCATTTGCTCCATACCTACCATTCAGTTGAAAATACAAACACAAATTTTGCCAAAACAGGTGAAAGCACAGGTTGAAGACATTTATTGCTTTTTATAAGCTTGCTAAACTTCCATAATACTACTAGAAACTTCCAAGCCATAACGTACCCAGAAAAGCAGACAGCCATAAGCATACATGTCAGACGCTGGAGAGGCTGGCCATCCCTTTCTCAGTTCAGGAGAAACTAAACTGAGAGTACTGACCACCATAGTGTTTGCAGCAGCACGCTGATCCTGTGGGAGAGAGTTGTACCTGTAACTTCATGCATAACCAACAGCACACAGAAGCAGATACATCTCCCTCTCCCTTTTAATGCATCACACAACTTGGCCATAGAATCCTCCTTTACTGATTAAAGTAAGCATTGCATAAAGACAACATAACCTCACATCATCTGCAGCCATAATAAAAGAATAAAGACGGCAGATTTTACTCCATACTAGAGCAATTAAAGGCGGTAACAGAGTAAAGGACACAATTCCAAAGCTCCTCAAATTAGAAAAAAAAATAATCACAAACAGAAAGCCATTTGGCACTGTTTTGGGTAACATTAGTTCTAAGAATCAGTTCTGCCAGCTTCCCTATTTTTTTTCCCTCTGCCTTTTTCACAACTTTACCTCAAACTAGGTGCTTCCTACCTCTGTGTTTCCAGCATATTTTAGGACCACCTGCTGTCAAAATGAAGGCTAGGTCATGAGCTTCTAAACCCTTGTCTGATTTCAGCTAACATCAACTATAGCCAGACTGGAAAAGACTAGTTTCTCAACTGCCAAATGTACTTAGTTACAACACACCAGTTACTAGCTGTACTCATGCACTTGTGATCCTGAAGAAAGTACAAGCACTGAGCAGTACTGGCACTCCTGCAGAAGACAAACTGCATCCAGGGCTATGAAATGTGAATGGAACTTTCCTGCTCCATCACACAAGCTGCTCATTTAAGCATAGCCCAAAGGAGTAAAGATAGGGACAGTCTTCCTCAGCTCTTGCTGAGTACAGCATTCAAAAACATTCAGTTGTCAAAAGTGTTCAAATCATCTCTCTTCAGCATGTAGGAGACTGGAATTTATTGACACTCTTCGAGATTAACACTTAAGCCATTCCCAAAGCAAAAATAAGAATTCTCAATTAGACTTCTCTTGTTTATGCTACTAATTACTTATTGTTATAATAGATGTATTGCTATTTTAACTAAATAAGAATGAAGCAGACCTCTAGCTGCCATAAAAATGCTTCAGGGACAACCTGAGCCTGGGAATTAAAATGGTGACTACCATTTTACTGACTAAGAACAGGTGCCATTAATGGAGACTTTGCTGTGTAAACAAAACAAATATTGAGAAAATAGCTTGTGCGCTTCAAGAATTAAGAGCAATTATAAAATTCTTTACTACAGAAACAGTGGATTGTATCACAAGTACACACAAATACAGGTGTATACATCAGCAACATGTTAAATCCTGTTAAATTATCAAATACTGCAACAGATTAAAAGATACACTGGAACCCTGTTTACCTCAAAAGGCAAAGACTTCATGAGTTTGACTAAACTTTCTTCAAACCTGAGATCTTACACCTCTGAGACTGCCAATAACAAATACACAAGACAGACAGCAAACAACTGCATCTTCTTTACCTCTTCTGTTCCACTGTTTTGCTTACCCAGAGCCTGCACTCAGTAATTCTGGTTCCCCCCCCACTCCTAGATCTTATTTCCAAGAATTTCAACACGAACCAAACTGCCCAACTCTATTCAGAATCTGAAAGAAGAGCACCATGGTTAAGCACACTGATTATCAATAAAGCTCCTGAACAGCACAGCTGTCTGTTTTGACAGCCAATTCTGACCAAAGGTCACTGAAGGATTTTATTTACCTCTGGTTTTGTGAAATCAAAGTCTCCAACAATTCCTTGGTTTCGATTCACAGCAAAGACATTATTTCCATGCAAAGATCCATGTACTATATTAGCTTCATGCAAGGACTGTAGACCTTGAGCCACTCCTTTCATCACTTTCAATGCCTCCTAAAGATAGTTGTGGAAAAAACAAAACAGTATCAAGTAAGTTTCTATCCAGAACAGAGACCTTTTTTAAGATTCACACACAATGTTCATGCCAATTCCTTCTTATGAAGTATAGATTTATTCCTAGTAAGATTATTATGACTTGCATAGAAACAGAGGGGGAAAAAGAGAGTCACAAATTAACAAATTACTAACATGAAAAATAGAGGGGAAGCAAGTAAAACAACATGAAACTTAGACCCTTACAGGTAGGTTCAAATCATCAAACACAAGAAGGACTAGACAAAAGACTATTGGCTTCTAGCTACCACTTCTCTGATAAGGGGTAACTATCCAGAGTGCCCAAACATAATCTGGGAAAGGGGAAAAGAAATGAGAAGAATGAAACGGAGGAAGAAAAAAGTTTATAACTGCACTCACAGGAATCCTCTCCAACCTCATGCAAAAGTGTTTTCCCCCTGAACATTAACATCTTCAACTCCAGTTCTTTTAAAATGTTCTAGTAATATAGCTAAAGGCATTAATTTCAGGAAAAGGAAAAAGCATAAACCAAAGAAAATCTCTTTCAGAAAGTACTGCCTAAGCAGGTGATAGAACACTGGTCAAACTATCCTGTGCAACTCTGTAACAGTCACTGAAAAACCACCAGCATTTCAGGATACAGCAGAAGATTAAGAGTTCAGTTCAAAAACAAGCAAAATTAAATGAAGTTATACTTACTTCAAAAGTTAAAGGCGTATCAGTCTGTACAGCTGACAAACTTGCTCCTGGGTAATACGGGACCATCAAATACACCAAAGGATCAGACTGAAAAATAGATTGTTTCATGTATCAGGAACATTGGGAAGACTAACATGCACCAGATGAACTCATTTACCTCACACTACCAAGTGGACAGTTTGGATAAACTCAGAAAGGAAATACTTCAACTTAAAATACGCAGAAGCTTAGGTCCAATTTTTTTAGGTCCAAAAAGGTCCAATTGCAAATCTTTACGTTTAAACTAGAAATCAAAATTATCAAGTTCAAACTTGCCTTGCAGAAAAGAAGGAACAACAGCTTTAATAATCCAGACTTTTCCTTCCGTTGATACCAAACCTTGTGATACTTGACAACTCTTTCTATCACTGTGGCTTCTGAGCTTACATCTACAGAGTAGCCCTTAAAAACAAAACAGATAGCCAAGCTATAACTTGAACTGCCTGTAAGATTATTAAACCTGTTATTTTTTTAATTTAAAGGAATACATATTGTTATTTGCCAGGAAAAAGCTTAATCACAATACTCAATTTCAACTGTCATAGACTGTTGCCATGTTTTCTTATTAACTTTCAGAAAGTCTTTCATGACCAAACAGGGAACACGTCCTTAAATTAAGATTTAAGTAAGACAAAGGCAAGAAGAATATTTACAGCTGTGCTCATCACAGTACTACATCCCCCAACTTCCCCACTGCTAGCAGATTGATAGAACAAACGAAAAGCAGAGCAGATCTTGACATTTCTTAGTGAAATCATCAGGAAGACAAACCAGCACCTGCAGAAGGAAACAGGACAAAAGGTCCATCATATATCTTAAAAAAACTGAGGTAGAGTGGAACCACTGTTCGCTACTGCAGTACCTGACAAAAGTGACGGAAAAAAATCAGTACACAACCTAGAAGCAATTCAGAAGGAAAATAGCACTTCATTTTCTACACGCCCCAACAAAAACATCTGCCAGCAGAAAAGGACTGTTAAACACAGACGAAAGTGCAGCAGAGCTCATTCAGAATCCGCATGTTAGCAGGCCACAGCCTCACTTGCAGCACTGAAAGGCAGCAGCATCATTACCTTTAGAAGAACCTTCTGGCCCTCAATTTCTGAACACACTAAAGGTCGTCTCGTGCTCAGTTCCTTCATAGGCTCAGCATCCAAAAGGTCTCGCTCCAGGCTGCAGGTCAGAAGTCCACCCGAGTTCTGAAGCAGATGCACATCCAGGGTAAGTACATTTCCAGCATCTAACAGCCGAAAAGATCCAGAGGCTTCAACTAGCTCTCCTCTCCCTCAGTTAGGAAAGCACAATCCAGCTGGGACACACCAAGTGAAGCATCCGTTACCAAGAAGCTGGCCACGATGAGGCAGCTAATGAAATGTATTCATTGAGCATTCAGAAGAGGAGGAGAAGGAAGACCACAACAGAGAATGCTCAGGGTGTATGTTCTCTAAAAGGACAGAGCCTGTGTGCAGGCCTGACAGTGCTTAAAACAAAAACTAATGAGCACTCAAACAGCAATCTCTGCTTACCATGTAATTTAGAATTCCTGCTTCTGGATAAAGAAGTGGCAACTCAGGGAACCATTTCTGTGCCAAATAAGTAAGCTTCTCCTAAATGAAGGAAACAAGGCCCACAGCTTCAGGTCACTAGTTTCTGAACATACAAATACAGACTGACACATGCAATGTGAACCCAGGACTGTCAAATGGACCTTGACCATGACTGTACCTCCTTCAACATCATTCAAAGTGACACTGTCATTTGTAGAAAAAAAGAAAACACCACAAACAACTACATATAGCACAAATACAGCATCTCAACATAGACAGATTCCTTTAAATCCCTGAGGGTGGGCAGTGTCAAGTCCTCAAACAACTCATGTACTAGCATAAAAAACATTTCTTCATTTATCTCCGAGAAGAACACTTCCTTACTAGTAAGTGGAAGAAGACACAAGAGAGACCAGGCCAGAATCACATGCATCTCCAGGTCCCACACAGTTGTAATGCTGCAAGGTAATTACTGCACACAAATCCTGGTGAGCTTCTACTCACTTACAAAGCAATAGTTTCCAACTCTTCCCTCCATATAGAGGGCTTTGAGAAACTGTGATCTCTGCTTCAGCACAAAAGTGTGTTTAAACCTAATTATAAGGAAACAGCTTCCCTTCTTGCAAGGATTACAATCTGTCTTGAGCGACTAAGCTTACACTTTAACCTGCAGCTCTTCTGGGTTAAGAGCTTCACTCCTTATAGAGGTAATAAGTGGGGGAAGGTCTGATGAAACTAAGTTCAGATGGAGATACAATTGATCAGTCACCTTGCCTTCTCCCACAGCTTTCACTAAAAATCATGCCACAGCACAGAAGTCACATTTTTTAATTTTACCCAGAGCACACACTAAAGCAACAGAAACAAAGATGCGACTCATGCAGGTTTACCTTCTTAAGCAGTTTGATACTCACATATTCTTCTTGTTCCTTGGATATTTCCTGAAGAACCCTGTTTCTCAGATCAGAAACTCCCTCTTTTATTCTTGCCATTTCTAACTCACTGTAATCATCAGACTGCATTAGGAAAAGCAAGGTAAGTGTGTAATTCACATTCTGCTATTACACCAAACTAGAGTAACCTAGCACCACCAGGGTTAAAAAAACCAGCTTCCATATCACACTTCTGGATTTGAACATACTATCTGATCAGTAATTTACTTAGTCTCCTTGGAAACTTGAGAATCTCATAAAACCTAATTCTTAAAACCTAATCACTGAGAAAAATGTTTTCTTTATGGGACAGACCAAATGCTCTAGCACTTTGACTACTTCTTTCCCAAGTCAGAGGGTTTTTTTTTAATTAGCTGAACACAATCACAACAGCAACACCGTTCACTTACAAGCAATTGCAGGTTTCATAATTCATGCATGTTTTTCTCCCGTAAGCAGATATTTCCCCCATGTCATCTCATTCTTGAAGAATCCTTTTCTCATTGTTTTTCGTTTGTATGTCTCATTTTGAATCCCTTAGAGGTTGTTCCCTTACAGTACTTAGACACATGGGGGTTCTTTCTTTTCTTAAGCATCATCAGAAAAACTGATGTGTGATGACCACACACACAGTCTGAAGCTTGGACAGTATTTATATTCTTTGGACTTCTGAGGGGTAGTAATGACCCTTAAAACTAAAACAGATGATAAAGGGGAGGCACATGCACGACTAACAAAGTGAAAAACTTAATACCACAGATGACCCAGTAAGAAGATCTGGACACAACTGTTCATACTGCGAACAGGGACTTTCACTAGAGCTACTCAGTTAAAAGCACAGAACCACAGCTGGGGACTGAAATGGAAAAGTGAAACTAGTTCCATACCCACTTTTCAGTAGTTGTAGCTTTGGGTTTTGCGGGGTTTTTTTTGGGGGGGGAAGCAATTCAGGATCAGTCTTAGGGGCTTGTAAAACTGCCCCATTAAAAGCAAAATTCAAGTCAGAAAAAAACCTGCTCTTATATAGTTACCACTTCATAGAAATAAATAAATGTGTTTCTAAACCAGTTTAAAAAACAGACAAAAACACCAGCACTGGAACGTTTTCGTACTTCTTCCAAATTGCTCTTTTCAACCAGTTTCCACCTTAACTGGGCCTTTAAGGCTTTCACAACTTTCTTAATTGATATTAAGCTGTCAACATTGGGTCTTCTATTCAGCCATTCCTCAACACACTTCGTGAACTAGAATGAAAGTAAAATAAAAACAAAATAAAAATCAAATAAAACACAGAACCCAAAGCATTCAAGCACTGTATTTTAACATGCTCTAGCCCAATGCATTAAAGGAAACTGTCTGAAGCCTATTCAAAATCAACTTCTCAGTGCCTTTCAGCACAGAAAAGGGGTTTGGTTGTGTTTCATTTTCATTATGTTAACAGCTTCCTGGAAAACCAACACTTTATTCTCATAGCTCAATTCTCTCAAGTGAGATGGTACTAACTTATAATGAATGCAGACAGTTCAGCTTCCACAGTTTGTTTTTCAAATTGTCTTTGTATTTAAATGAAATTAATCACTAGTTGAGGTAATGCAGAACTCATTCTTGAACTTTAACAGACAATTTTTCATCATCCACATAAATAAGGCGTAAACTTACCTCAACACTGGCCAAGCACCTGTTCTGTATAACAGCAATCATATTCCGCTCCTCACAAACTTTATGCATAACTTCATTGTACACACGCATAATTATTCCCTTCTCTGCTTCATCATGCTTCTGGATTCAATGACATACAGCAAGATTGAAAATTAAGGTCATTCTTCATTTACACCCACCAATATTTAAGATCCAACACCTTTACTGACTAATTCCATCTTTAATGGATCAAATAGATAAAAGAATCTGAAAGATTTAAGTGCTTCTAAAAAGAAGTTAGCAAGTCTAAGAGGTCATCCTGTAGTTTCAGTAGAATAAAGCACTGGCACTTCTACACAGTAGTCCAATTTTGTATTCCATATGTTATCCAAGATTGTTTTTTATAAAAGACAGTACTGTTAAAAAATTATTAAATCATGCAATTATTCCTCTAAATGAGTCATTGATTCCATCACAAACAGCAGTCACAAGCAGACTGAACTATTGATTTGCTGTTGTGTATGATGCTGCATAAAAGGATGCTGCAAGCTCAGCTTTTGCTGACATGACCATTCTCTGTCACAGTAGGGACTCTGGTGGCAGAGACAGTGCAAGTAACTCAGAGAGAATCTCAATGAGGAACTCCAGACCTGTAAGTTTGACCTCAATACCAGGGAAATCTATATTGCAAATCATCTTGCACCTTGCCCCATTTACCAGATAACCAGGCTATCATGCCCAAGTAGCACAGCATCATGAAATGGTCCTACTTGACCAACCTGATCTTCTGACAAGGTGATCATCCTAGTGAATGAGGGAAAGACTGCATACATGGCCTTCCCAGTGAAACCCTTGGAGACCATTTCCCAGGGCACTCTAGTAGAAAAACTGGCTGCCCATGGTTTGGACAGTCATATACTGCGACAGGCTAAACACTGTCTGGACCATCAGATCCTAAGAGTGACAGTGAATGGAGTTAAATTGAGACAGCACCTGGTCACAGGTGGTGTTTCCAAGGGCTCAGTAATTGCAGCCTCTCCTGTTTAGTATCTTCATCGATTATTTGATTGAGGGGACCTTCAATAAACTTGCAGATGACACCAAAGTTGGACAGGTATATTGATCTGCTTTAAGATCAAGAGGCCCTACAGACAGGCTGGACCGATGGGCCAAGGTTAATTGTATGAGGTTCAACAAAGCTGAGTAGCAGGTCCTGCACTTGGGTCACAGTTGAGGAGAGGTGGGTGTTGGTCTCTTCTCACAAAAAGAGATAGGACAAGAGAAAACAGCCTCAAGTTGTACTACGGGAAGTTCCAGGTTAAAATAAACAAAAACTTTATTGAAAGATTTATCAGGCATTGACACAGGCTGCCCACAGAGAAGGTTGAATCACCATCCCCGCATGTATTTAAAAGTTGTGTGGATCTGGAGGGAGCGCTTGGTAAAATTATATTAACAGTCAGACTTCACAATCTGAAAGGTCTTTTCTAACCTAAACAATTCTATGATTCTAAAGAATGAAGGAGATACTTATCAGAACAGGTAGATAACTGCAGGGAAAAAAAAAAAAGCATAAAAGAGATTACCAGAAAGGCAAGAACTCTGGAAAGAGTAATTTATCTGTACACACCTAGCCAGACAAGCAAATCACTTTACTTAATACAGAAATATACTTTTCTTCACCTGTACATTCAGCACAAGCAGCCAAAACTCAGTTCAGCTGAAAACAAACTGCTCTGCACAGTCTGTGTGAAGAACCTGTTTTCACTGTAATTTTTACTTAAGCCAGTTACACAAACAACTAAGTTCCTGTAACACAAACCTGTTTTCTGACTGTTGACTGGAAAGCAGAGTCTTCTCTCTGGGGAGCAACATGAGTGACTTGCTATGACATTTCCATGAAAAAAGATGTTGCCTCACATCTAATACACCCATGTGACATACAGGATTTGAACTGAAATCAAAGCACTACAAAATATATTTAATTCTTCACCCAGCAGGCATCACTAGAACTTACATTTAAATCAATTTCCAGTTCTTCATCAATAGCCAACTGAACCTGTTTGAGAATTTCATCTGCATTGCCAACTGCTTCCTCTAAATCTGAAGATGCTTCTGACATCAGGTCAAAACACTTTAAAGAGGGGAAAAATATAATTAAAAGTCAGCCTTACAATTTAAAGAAAGAAGCTAGCAGGCAGACATCAAAACCTAGCAATAAATACACAGAGATACAGCACACTACTGGAAATCTAATCTGGAATTTTTTTCAGATCTCACCTATAATTACCTCACACTTGGGTGATACAGTAACTTCTAGATCTAACAGAGTTCAGATTCACCAGGTAAGAAGAAAGTTGATCCTTGCCTCTCTTTGGTCTATTTTCCTAATCTCATTTTGATTTTCACCAAAACGTTGGTAAGAGAAGAATTTGGATTCAACTTTACAAGTTTCACAGCAAAAATCAACATATGTGTTGCCTACAATGATACAGAAGATGCTCAACACAGCACTACAGAGTGGGCTTCCTATTCTTACATATCAGAGAAAAACCTGAGAATAACACAAAGACGTGTCTAATCCAAAGATGTGTCTTTATCAAGTGTGAACTAAGGTTAAAAAATTTCACTAGGAAGCCCTATGTGTTTTCATAGAAGTTGGAAATCACCTTAATTCAAAACATAAGGAATATGGAATAGCTATTACAGAAAAATCAGTTGAGCTAATAATTACAGCGAATACTGTATTATAGACGCTGCCATTCAGAACTGAAATGAAAACAGGGTCCTGGACTTAGCATGCAGAAGGTGCAGAGTCATAATAAAAACTTGACAACTTCATCCTGTTCATTTACCTACCAAGCATGTGCATTCCAGCAAAGACTGGGGAAATATTACATTGCCTTAACCTTAAAGGAACTTAAAAATGTTAACAGTACAAATTCAAACAGTAAGCTGCTCCCCAAAGTCTGGAGTTGCATACTGGAAGCAAGCAATCCAGGAGATGAAAATTTCCTTGTCTATCACAGACCCCTTTCCTACTATAGACTCTAATCAGCACTAATCATGAGATTAACCTGGCTTCAGAGAGGAGTATCTATATAGAATGAAGACAGGGGAAACACTTCAAAGCAGCATTTCCTCTACACAACTGTTCACACTCTTAGATAGAGGTTTAAACAATTACATATCAAAAGCTGAAATTATTTAAATAAATGATGTTTTCTTAAAGTCCGCCTGCTGGCACTTCAACACAGCCCTAAAGTCTGTACATTTCCTATGCCTCTGGACCACTTCCAGAAAAGTTCAGATTTGAAACAGGTAAAACAAAGTTCATCACTAACATTAACGAGCTTCACACACACGCCCCAAAACACCAGTACTGAGCTGCATCCAGCAGTCACAGAAACCCACCTGCAGGGTTTGTTTGCCCCCTCCAATAACCGACATGATTATAAACATCTGCAGGTAATTATATTTATTCATTAATGCACCACACATGGCATGCACAAGTCTACACTGCTGCTCAACAGCATTTATCATCGGGACACTGAACACTCCTGTTCCTAACCGTGTCTGGACAGGGTAAATGCTCTGGGTACAGTGAAACACAAGGGCAGAAAACCTGTTCACCTGTGTGATCAATTACACGTACAATTCACGTGGGCAGGAAGGTTATGCCAACACAAACTGAGATCAGAAAAGTTAGGCCTGCAGAATAGAGGGAAGGCAGCTTACAGTCTTCCCAGGAAGATTAAGAGACAAAAACTGAGCGAGGGCACAGGTATTAAACATAGAGGCAGGAAAGCTGCAAAAGTTACTTCCCTACTTTATGCTTTGTTTACAAACAGAACTCAATGGATGGTAAGCCTCTTCCACCATCTATCTCCTCCTAAGACAAGTAACAGGGACTAAGCATAAATGCTCAAAACTTCCTACCACTCCAACAAACACAGCACCAAAATGGTATTCCATCAAATATTGCAGAGCATGCAAAAAGAAGTGGACAATTTAGTTGCATAAATTCTAATTAAAATGAGTATGGTGAAAAGAAATTCCGCTATACATTTCTCTGCAAGTTATACCTAAATTACACCACATCAGACCGGCTGCTTCTTGGCTGGGATTTTTCACTGCCTCTTTCAGTAGCATTTCTAAACTAGAACCTTTAGAAAAGGTTCTAGTCTGTATCCAAAGGCCACTTGGAAGGACTAACTGAAGCATTTTGAGCACACAGTGAACAGATAATGCACACCCACACTGAATTTCTACCTGCATAAGAGTACTAATCTTTACACAAAATACATAATTTCAAAAGCTTTGGCTCACCACAAAGGTATACCAAGAACAAAGGCACATTAAAACAATCAATGTATATTACCTGTCCCTCTGTATCAAGGCACTGCCATTTAGTGGCCCTGGTTATATGCGTAACTGCCCTGCCAGGCAGAAAAGGCTACTAACACCTGCTCAAAAGCTCAGTTACACAGTGTCATACTTGAGCTTTTTATACCAACAGAAAAGACCGAGTGTTCACCTTACCTTTAAGACGTCACCAAACCAATCAGCAAGAATGTGCAGAGCTGCATCTGTAGCACCTCTGACACTAATTAATTTATTCATTTTAGCACTCTTCCACTTAAAGAACTGTTCAAAGACTTCCTCAGAGTCATCAGCTTCAGAAACTTGGCCATATATCACCTCCAGAGAAGCAGACAGCTCCTATGCATCAAAGTGAATCAAAAAGCAGGTTTACAAACCAGAAGAATTTTGTGACAGTACAGTAGCCATAGAAATCAAGACAATTAACACAGGAAAAGTGGCACAAAACTGTTTCTACTAAGAAAGCCTCCTCTTACGCCCAGTAAAGCATATTTTGTATTTTACTTTCCTTTTGGATCTAGCAGTAATATGTCTACCAGAAAACATAATGCAGGAAACTATAGGTCTGATTTTTTACTCCAAAACATGGGAGGAAAAGGCACCACAAAAAGCTTCACAGCTCTTGAAAAGTTATTTGTATTCTTGTTTATTCTTCTTCCCTATAGACTGGACTTCAATGTCACACACAATAGGATAAAGAGCAACATGGGGTTCAGTTTATAACATTTCTCAAAGACCAGGAATTTCAAACGCACAAATCAAAGTAAACTTGTATTATGGAACAAGGCAAGCAGCCAGACACCTAAGAATGCTTTTGGACTGACCTCTTCCTACCAAAGTCTGGTAATACACCATCATCACACTGATTCCTGGATGACCGGCACCCTGAAGGCCCTCTCAAACAAGAATTAAAGTCTGGAAACTCCTATTTCCAACTAAAAGCCAAGTATTCCGCAACATATGAAGCACAGATTCCACCTCCGTTTGTTTTGGAAAGGAAAATTAAGTAAGGGAAATACACTGAGGCTGAAGCTCACGGTAAACAGAAATCACTTTTAAGCAGACTGCAGTCTGTCAAACGACATGAAGAACAAGTAGGGTCAGGAAAGAATCCATCAGTTACCAGTGCAGATGACAGAGACAAACCACTTGCATCATGACAAAACTGCATCTATATCGTACGTGGGGATTTTTCTTCTGATGTGTGATGAAGAGAATGGATTAAAATGTCTTGGTGCCTTTCTCCTCTTAACAGAGCAAATCGTTTCATTGCCTGCATATTTATAAGTGGTTTTGTTAAACCGTTCCTTTGTATCTGATGCTTCAGATAAAGGTTCTTTGTTAAAATACAGCCAGGGTTTCTAACCCACAACATTAGTGGCAACCCAGCTGAGGCACAGGGATATCCATGTAAGGACCCACTACACAACTACTACTACAACACTGCAGTCTTGAAACAGTTGTCCAGTCCTCCAAAGGGTTATCCACCTCACAGAAACACAAAGGTTGGAAAGGACCTCCAAAATCAGCCTTCAACCCAACACTTCCCTGATTGCTGAACTGACACATCGACTTGTCTTTTCAAACACCTCCAAGTACGGTGACTCTACTACTCTATCACCAAAGTAAATTTTCCTAATTTCAATGCTAACTTCCCCGGTGCAACTTGTGACCATTTTTCATAACCTATGGCCATTAAACCACTTTCATAACAATAGTAACTGGACTAAGCACCGTTCATCCATCACAATTGTTCATTTAAAACAACCATTTTCAACTGAGCAACACCAGCTCTGTACAAAAATGCTCATCCAGAAACAAACACAAGAAAGAGGTTTGTGGTGAAGTCACAGTAACTACTTATAATCATAGAAGAGCACAAAAAACAAGTCTTCCTGAATCCTTTGTTCAACAGCTGGATTTTGATCCACCAGGATAGAAGTGGATAGAAAACTGTATGGCAAGGGAGAAACTACATTCAAAAGGAATGAAGGAGGGGAAGGAAAAAAAAGAGACACACACCCCATTTAACAGCATTTAAAAACAGGTGACAACCAAGAAAAACACTCGGTAACAGTTTTGTGTCCAGTATCACGTCTGTTTCCAAAAATACTAGTACTGGTCACACCAGAAGAGTATCTGCACTTCATCAAGCTGTCCTCTGGGAAAAATAATCCCCCAAGTTACATCTTGCATCTTCTCGTTTTTCATACTGCAGACACACACAGTTCCCTAAAGCATTAGCATCTTCACCAACACATAGGTATAGAAGTAGACTCCAGAAAGGTAACAAGGTGCCATGTGAAGATGGCTCAGTAGCCTACAAGCACTTGTCCCAGTTACTTTCTGTAAGCATGTTAAGTCACAAGCAGCAGAACAAGCTACCCCACACTATCCCTGGGGAAGAGGAACTCATGTTTACACATCTGGAGCTAATACACATACTAGCTTGCTTTAGCACAACTTTAGTGTATGCTCACACTCTTAGCATTACTCTTAACCAATGCAGTACGATCACTTGGAAAGCATGGAGCTCACCAACTGGTTTTCTCAATCCAAGCCAAGGAGGCCCAGTTGTGTGAATGTGTCTGTAGTGCAGACCAGCAACATCTCTCACTGCAACGTATAAAACAAAAAAGACAAAAAAGGTGTGTAATGCAGAAGAGAGGTTTTCACTACACAGCCTCAGTGAAAGGCCATTCACTTCCAACTTCCCATTCTTCTAGAGACAGAACAGCGTTTCCCTCTAGGACAGCAGAGCATGACTTCTTCAGATTCTATAAAATCACAATCGGTGTTCTCAATGCTATTGCATAGAAACTTACTACTGCTTCCCTAGTTCAGAAAACTATTTAGATCATCTAGCTCCTCATACAAGAAAAGATCATCAACACAGTTAAAGCACAAAATTCAATTATTATACGTAGCAGCGCTTTCCTCCTCCTACAAAAAAAATGCTTAAAATTTCACTGCAGTGCAGTTATCTAGAAAATGCCTAATGCCTACCATCTAGCGGATTAGCACTGCATAACCCTTAAACACACATCAACTGCAAAACAGAAAGACCCCATATGACACCATACAGCTTTCCTCTGTGCTCTCACAGGGCCTCCAGTAATAAAAAGCCATTAAATGCTACTCCCATCCAGTACCTTTTCTACAAATCCTCCAATCTGCATGTAAGTAAGTGTACCAGAACATCTTTCTAAGTGGTATTGAAAAGTAATTCCACTAGAAATGGACTATGTAATTAATTCCATGGAAGTGTGAATACTTCAATGTAGTAATAGTGCTCAAACCTTACACAAACTTATGTGCAGCCTGTAACCACAGTCAGTTCTTGGAAGAATCAAACCTCATTCATGTGTTGACAAATAAGTCCAGCAGTTCACGCAGACAAGCTGTCAAACCATCACCAACCTTTCTTACCTTCTCCTCACACGCTTGCACAGTGAAAATAAAAGCAAGCAATAATTCTAAAGTCAGAAATAATTTATTTTCTTTTTAGTAGCAAAGGCCAGAAATACCAGCTTGGCTTTTAATTGGTGAATTCCTGCTCAAAAAGTTCCTGTTCAAATTCCTGCTACTGAGCTTATCTCCCCTTCTGCATCCCCACTTGCTGTTGTTGGGCTGGCTAGGGACAATAGACAACCCCATTACAAACACACACTTCTGAAACATTTATCTCTGGCCTTAATACAAAAATGCTCAGAACATTTTACACTTTGTTACACTATTAGACACCTTAAGAGAAAGGGCTAGGCAAAGCATATAATCCAGCCATAAAATCCACTGCCACAATTTACATGGTAACTGCACGGACTCCTTAATCGTAGGTTCTCATTAACGCCTGCTGCCATCTAATTGTGCTTTGTAAAGGCCTGCTCATCAAACACTTACCGTAACAGAAAAGTACTGCTCACATCCAAGTCCTAGATAATAATTTGCCTCCAGAAACAAAGAGATCTAGGAACATCTTATCACAAGTAACACTTGTTAACTTGAAAACTAGAGGTGTCAGATGTACAACTTCACTCACAAGTGTTACCTAAACATTCTTTTGCTACTCTCAAGGTCCCCAACTATGAAATGTTAAACGTTTGAGAAACATCCTCACAGGTTCTCAGCATTCCAGAATCAAAACTGATAAAAGCACATCTCCTTACCTGTAATGTTTTTGAGCGCTCTGAGAGGGGCAGTTGATTCGCTTCACAAATGAATTTTTCCACTGCCAAATACAAGTTCTGCTGCACCTTATCTCTCTTCATAAGCAATTCATCTCTTTCATCCTATGCAGAAGGAAGTCAAGCAGCTCAGATCCAAACCCCAAACAAAAAATGTGGAACACAATACATAAAATCCCTACAAAGTATGAGCAGCACCATACATGCCTAATTAGGAACAAGCAAAAGAGCAAATTCGGGTTTTAACCTCTACTTCAATGGCACGACCACCCCACACAAATACAGCATCCTTTACATGTAGAAGACACAACTACGCTATCAGACAATGAAAGAAAGTTACTGTATGACTGTTGATAACAGTGAGAGTCTTAACTGCCACTATAAACTTATATGTCCTAGCTGTCCTGCAGTTTTTGATTCAACTGGAGAAACTGGAATCGGGATTACCTAGACATTACACGTCACATTATAGCCACAGTCAGATTGCAAAAGATTTCTTGGTGGAGAGTACTCTAAAATAGAAATAAAATTCATTCACCAATTTCTTCCTTGACTTCAAGTAAGAAAGAAAGGTGATTTGTAAACTTAAGATCATTGAATTCAAGATAGTGTTCTAGAAAAAAAACAAACAAAAAAACCCAACACACACAACTTCCCTAATGGGAGAGGAACCCCATATTCGTAACCAACAAGGTACCTAGCAGACTCACCCAAATAGATGAAGCAAGTTACTTGGAATCATGTTTGCTGTGTTCTTTTCATTCCAACTTAAGCCAACAAGGCCTTAAAAACACAAAAGTGTATGCGAACACAGAACACCCAACAACAGCTTTACAGACCCTTGGTACATATTTGTTATTCTCTTCTACATTCAACCTCCAAAAATAAAAAAGTAAGTAAAGTGACTCGTACCTACAGCACACTGTTCTGGCACACATTCCCTTCCATGAAATAGACTGGGTTTTTTTAAAGACTAATGTACAAGGCAATTAGTAAAAAAACAAATACAGAGGGGTTAACCATGGCACTAGTATCAGTTTAACATGGATCCCAAGTGTTAATGAACAATTCCTATTGACTAAAACTATACATTGAATAGCCATGTATATGTAAACATGGGTTAACAGAGCTTTAAAGTTAGTTTATCCAGTAAAAACTTAGAAATTGATTTAATCATGAGTTTGTAAGCATCCACAGAAGAGATACTTCAAACCTTTCCCTTGTTACAATTACTAAACAGGCTGCATGCGACAACCCAGGAACTCAGAGGATGTCTCCTTCCAATGCTGGTGGCTCAAATAATGACATTAAACCACAGTAACTCCAGAGAACATTAAGTACACAGGCAGGATTGGAGTAACCTGTCTTATAAAGAACAGAAGCTCATCACAAGAGCAAACAGCAGAATTCAATTCCTTTAAAACAGGCTAAGGGCTTCTCAAACTAGAAAAGTTTTGTTTCCAATAACTACAGCAAGTCTGTAAAAACTCGTAGTGCATAGAGCAACTACCTTATCAATGCATTTGTGCTACAGTGCAATTTAATGACTTCATATGCAAGACAAAATGAAACAAAAAATCTCCTTCCATGGATAAATCCCAAACCATTTTTATAGCCTATTTCTGCTTTGGCCCCCAGTTTTTTTTTTGGACTCCCTTAAGCGCAAGTTACTATTTTGCAGTGTAAGGAACAGCTGAAGCCAGCTCTGGAAGCAGCATCCCCATTAAATGGCTCTATTTATCCTACCCTCCCTCACTTTTTTTTAAAAGACCAGTTCCTCTTTTTTTAACCACTGGCTTTGTTATTTATTCAATCTTTGCTGTGAGCAGAATATGTGCCCTCCAATATGCTTCTAAATCAAACATAAATACTAACTTTTCAGCCACTGTAGACAGTATTACACCCTATGAATACTGTCCTACACCACAATCAGAGGAACTTGTAATTATCCCTGTCAACTTTACATATGAAAAAACATCATCTCAGTTGGTTAAGTGAGCAGCATCTCTACCTTCCTAGTTAGGCAGAGAACTTAACATCAGATTTCAGGAAAAGTTTTGAATATATTTTTAAGCATCTCCACTGCAGAAGAATCAGCTTTATTTTCCACACACACCATGCCCCAGTACTATCTCAGGTCACTGATAATCTTCTGATGTTCCTACATCACAATGGATAATTACCTTAAGAACAAATACACTTCAGTGACCCATCTTCATACTCAGGACAGTACTCATGACAGACCCAGTTAAACCAGCATAAACCAACTAAGCACAAAGGATGGAAATGGAAACAAGGCCATTTACTTTGTACTCAAACTTTATTAGGTTTATTGATGCATGTGATATTCATTAAGGATACATTAGGTTTCCTCCAAAGACAAGATGTTCACTCCCAAGAGCTTACAAACAAATGAAGCTTGTTACAGTGAGAAAGCGTATCAGCACCAGTAAGGTTAAAGGAAGAACACATTCCTTGGGCAACTGAACAGCAAGATTTAATCTAGAAAACCTACTTCTGACAGCTAGCTTGTCAGATTAAGCAAACTGAGTTAAACAGTCTGCTGTTGTTTAATAGCCAGCTATGTCATCCATCTGTTTGGGTTCGCTGGGCTTCCTGTACATGGGATGTACATTATTTTAACTTAGTAGGAAACAAAGTTAGGGACATTAAAATACTTGGTTGCACTATCAAAACTTATTTGTTAGCCTAATCACAGTCAGTATAATAACTGAAGCAGGTATGGCAGGCAGAGTACCAGACCACACTCACTGGGAGACCAGCTGCTGCATCTGGCTCTCAATTCCAAAACTGGATTCAGAAACACATGGACTAGAACCAACGGCAGAGCAGAGTCTTTCTCAAACGCCAGCCACTGAAGAATAGCGGCTGACCCTTATTGTCCCTGAGCTTTACACCCAGTATGACACACATGGGGTTGGAATACCCTGCTGGTCAGTTTAAGGTCACCTGTCCTATCTGCTGGTTTCAGTTGCAGCCTCTCATTTACTGTCCCACAACATGGCATACAAGACTAATAGTTACCCTGGTCTCCACAGGAGCAAGTATAAGCAAGAACCTTCCTGCGTACCAACCCCTGGTAGTAACTGTAACCATCAAGCCTTATCACTGGTAGAAGCCTGCACTGTCTGCACAAATATGCTGTTAACTTCAGGAGTTAGAAGAGATTGAGCTGAAAAGTAAAATCACCAAACAGAATGAGTTCTGTCCTAACTCAAACTTAAGGACAATGTGGGATCAGGAATTTACCCAGGGAAAGCCTACCCATGTGAATCCCTAAGCAGCATTGGTTTCTGGGTGCACACTTTGTAGCATACCTGTTCTTCTGAGCCTTACTCACCTATAAAAGACACAACACCAAAATGTCATCTACTTAACAACACCTAATGTGGCACAGTTTTATCATTTCACTTAGCTCTTTTTAGTTAGTAGGAATTGTTCATTAACACTTGGGCTCCATGTTCACCTGTAGCAATCAAGTACATTCAGTGCCACAGATGTTTTAATTCTTTTACCTATACAAGCAGCAAAACCAGAACTTGCTTGGGTTCTCCTCAGGGCTGCTTATTTTCTATTTCCATTTCCCAGGATGTTAAATGGTATAATATAGCAGTATTTCTTAATAAAGCACATTTAAAATGTTTTAGCTTTTACTTAAAGATAATCACAACACGTTTCCTGTTATCCACGCATATGCAAGAGTCCCATCCCTGCTGCACCTTACCACGGTGCCTGCACAGACCAGGAAACCTTCCCCTCCCATAAGCTGCATCGCTGCACACAAGATATCGTCTTTATCAGAACAGCCACGTCTACATAGGCCAGGCAAAACTTCTCTCCAAGTCTGTGGTTACAGACAATTTGCACTAGATGGCAGCTTTTTCCTACACAATCCCATCTGCCTACACGGTGCACTGCATTCCATTCTCCCTACACATGCCTATAGCAAGGAAGCATACACTAACAGCACAGCCGATGCTGCATTAACAAAAGGGTTTGAAAACACAGCAGATGCATAGTTGAAGCCCTTTTCAACTACTACAGAAAAAAAACCTTTCAGCTATCATATTCCGATTTCCTTTTCTTTCTTTACAAAATCAAAAGTGCCAAAAAATTATAGGTTGAACACCAGAAAACATTACTCAAGCACATACATCAACTGCGGCAAAGGTAGCAAAGGCTCCACCATTACCTGGCAAAGGACAGATGCCACCATGCTGTGCCCGTGCTACATGGCTACACTTATCACAGGAAAATACTCTGCAAACGTGTTCAATTACAGCTTGAGAAAATAAGTAAATCCAACATACCACATTTTTACATAACTGGATCCTCTCTTGAGCCAAGTCATACTCTGTCCAAATCTTCTGCACATTTTCCAAAGAGCAAGGAACAGCAAGACATCCTTCTGTAACCACTGATATGGCTTGTGAGAGAGGCTCCTCAAAATGACTGTTATTTGTGCACCTGGGTTGTAGGGAAGAAACAACATTTTACCAGTTTGGAATTTTTTCCAGAACTCAGGCAGTTTAAAAAACAGTGCCATTCAGTCCCCCTGAACCTTGAATTTGCATATAGCACCTGCCATGTTAATAACTTAGTTAATTTTAAAAGATAACAGCAACAGTTTGTGTCATTCAGCTGTTAAACTTTTTTTTTTCAGGAGGGATCAAGAATATATTCTCTGTAACTCAGTACTGATGAGGCTATGTTCCTAATTCATCTTGTACAAACATATCCACACATACACACACACACAAATATTAAGAGGCTGATGGTCATTTTTCATTTCTATTTCCAGTCTTCTTCCCATTGACGTTTTGTTCCGTCTTTTAGGACTGTCATGGTAAATTGGGCTACCCAAGTTGATAACACCTTTCACTGGAATCCAGATACCCAAGGAATGCAGACTACCCAGCTGCTTCTAACAATTAGATGTATTTACTAATTGTCACATTCCCAGAAGATGGAATTGAAAGCTCTTTCAGCAACAGCTATGATAAAGGGACAGAAGCAAAGCCAAGCCATCTGTTAAACACTGAGATGCAGGCAATGTAAATTCCAGTGTGAGCTTCTCCCTCTGTATAGAACGCTGCACCTTTCACGCAAACTTAGAACTTTTGCGAAACAAAAGCATGCATGACTTGAGAGGAGCAGGGCTTACTTTATACTTAATAGCATTTTAGAAAGAAAATACATACCTAACTTCTTTTAAGGTCTTCACCTTAGCAGCCAAACTTCTCATTTTCGTTCCAATGAAAGTACATTTGGTTTCCTCAAAGCTTTCAACAGCTTTCCTAAATGCTTCCTTCTCTCTCTGAATTATTTTTCATTTTTGGAGCAGTGTTTCAACAAAGTGATACAGATATCAACAGTCAGTCAGGGTTACTAACATGGGATCAGAATTTAGATTTTCAAAAACTGGATATGAACACACACCCCCGATTGCTAGCCTCCTTCAATGCACTAACAAAATACCTCAAAAAAGACATAAACTAAGAGTTTTATTTTAATAGCTTCCTAAAGGTTATTGGTTCTTTTTCTTCACATCGTTTCAGTAGCAATGTTTTCAAATGTGTTTCTTCAATCATTCTCCATCTGCTTGCACATCTTCAGACAATGTGCAAGTTTCTTCTCCTTTGCTGAAAAATTCTTAACCCATTAGTTCTGAGAAATTATGGGCAGGGTATTATTAAAAATCCTTACTCCCATCTTTACCCCTAAGTGGTACTGCAAAACAAGAACTCGCCCTGTAAGTACAAACATCCTGACCTTACAAGGAATACTCTTAAGACAAAGTAAGGAACATTCTTGAAAGAAGCTCACACATCACATCAGGCTAAATTCGCCAAGGGGCAACTGAAATTTAAAAGCTCTTGCTCTCATACCAGAGAGCAGCTTTTATTAATTCAACTTTCGGTAACAGAACAGTCTTCAAATGTTGTTAGACTTTCAGTTGTTCTATGTGTGACATAGAAAAATACAAACCATGATTAAGCAGTTATTTGCAGATGAGAACCCCAAGTTTCTTTAAGTACAACCGACAGCCACCACCACATATCACCCTTCTAAAACAAATCACAGTGCTTTCAGCAGGGTGCAAATATTTTATGTAAAAGAATATCCACAGCCTCTTCTTTTGAAGCAGGCTGTCTGCTCTCAGTATAAAATAGTAATTAAAATCCTTAGAAATGTTTTAAATTTTAAAAAGAGGGGAAAAAAAATTCAGACAGTAGGTAAGAAATGTTTCTAATAACTCCTTGCATTTTATTCTTAGCTGCAGACAGGGATTCTGTTGTTTTCTTATTTAATTTGCACAGAAATGCATAAACACCATCTTCAGAGGACAGACAATCTGTGCAATGACACATTAGTGTATTTAGAAATACAGGTATTCCAAGTAGAGAGAACTGAGTAGTAAAGCTTATTTAGAGTTATTTTAAGCCACAAGAAACAGCTGGGTGCAAGGTCAGGTTTGGAGGTGCCAGAGGGATTCACACAACAGTAGATCTTCCTGTCAAATTTTCTGCAGAAAGTTCGCGTGACATTTTTCTGAATTCATGTGAACACAACCTTTCACATATAGTTTCTTCTTACTACTGCTGTTCATCACACTTGAACCCATTCAACAGCATTTTTAAACCTATCACTAAGCACTGCATTTCTCACATAGCACTAGGAACATCCCCAGAAAAGACACAAAAGCATCTTTTCTAGAAAGCAGAGATGAAGTAACAATTTTTATCTGCTCCGAAATGTCACAGCTGCTACAATCCTGTGAAACTTAGGCACTTCCAGCCCAACACAGAGAAGGCAATTTTACTCTCAGAGAAAAAGATAGGCAAGGATTACATGCTTATACACAAAGCATGTTCTCAATCGAAGTGCAAGGCAACACATTCAAACTGAACACCTACACCCTAATTGGCAGCTTCATCAAGCATGGCGGCCAGACAGTACAGACACCAAGAGGAGCCAGGGTCCAACCTGGACTATAAAATGCCTGCTAACACATACTGACAGCATCTCCCTGCACCAAGGAAAGACAAAGCTTCACTCAACCAGTTTTGTACTCCAAATAGCTGAACCACAGAAGAACAAAACCATAAGACATAAGCATTGTCAAAAACACTCCCAACAAGGAAAGAGGTATCCTCTGCAGTCCCACTTACCTCAAGTTCGCACGTCAGCTGTTCAGCCCTCAGTTCCAGTTGCTTCTGCCTCTGCAAGAGAGTTACATTCTCCCTTCTGAGAAATTCTCTATCTTCAGACATCCTCCGATCTGGTCTTAACTGTGGATAGGTGATTTCTAGCACTGAGGCAGAAGATGATACTTTTTCCCTTTTAAAAATTAATTAAAAGGAGTTAACTAAAACCAAAATAATTCAAAAAACACCCAAACCCTCCTCCCCTAGAAAACAACAATGAAACACTACAATTGTAGGAAATGATGCAGGTTATTTCAGTGACACCAACGAAACACCACAACAAAAAGACCTGACTTCTTCAGAAAGCATATCCCTCTCCACTCCACTTTAAGACACAGAGGGGAAAAAAATAAATGGTTATCTTCAAACAATGGGTAAGTTTACACATTCACTAACCCAGAAGTTATTCTAACCCCAAAAAAAACCAACTCTTATGAAGCCACACTGCAGACCTAGAACAGTCATAGCCTATTGTAATTCACATCTTCTAAGGACACCCTTTAGCATTTGGATCTACACCCTAAAAATTGCGGTGGGTGGGGCGGGGGCACGGTGTAATGAGGAAAAACAATGTGAAGCCTATTCAGCATAGTATACAGTACCAAAGCTCCACTAGACTCCACGTCAACTTACTCCTCACTTGCATGGTTTACTTTGTCTCTATTTCCTTCTTAGGTATCTCATCCCAAACGCAAGGTGCAAAAAATTAAAGGTCCTCTACAACATACAGAAACAGAATCTGCTGGATGCTCAGGCGAGTCAAGAGAACTTTTTGCAGAGAAGTATCTCAAGGATTGCACTCCACAAATAAAGGGGAGGGGGGAAGTTGTCATTTTTTTAATATGGTTTCAAGGCACATCAGTAACTCAGAAAATAGCAAATCCATGCACCACAGTAACCCAGGGTGAGGCACGTCACTACAAAAAAAACCAAAAACCAAACACAGACTATTTTGAAGATCACTTCATTTCATACCAGTATTGCTTAACGGCATAGACTTGACAAAACAATCCATTTGTAACATAGATTTGGATACCAAGATGGTAGATGGAAGGATGTGCCCTCGGGTGATTCATTACAATGCTTGAGAAGCTCAAGTTACAGAACATTAGCAAATTCTAAACAAGCTTTGGGTTGGGGTTGGAGGGTTTTTTAAGATCATTACCTCTTACACCATCTAAACTTTCTAAATGCCAAGTACCATCTTTTCCACCCACAAACGTTTTTCTCAGCAGCCTGTTGCCATGGCAATCCTACCAACTGTACAACAAGTCTCTTTAAAAAGATTTCTGACAACTGCCAACTTACTACCACTTCTTGTCAATGTAATAACAAGTTGCAGAGACACTTTTATACCCTAAGGCTCACTTCAAACTGTCATTGCTGCTTTTATTTCTTATTAAGCACACTTTGTTAAATTCCTACACAAATAAGTTACCAAAGTACATTTGTCCTGCTATAATTAAGTATATTTTTACATTCCACACTGGATCCAGTGAGTTTTATAGAGGTAAATAAATAAGGGACAGCTAGAAAATCTCAAGAAGCAGTCTATTGAAATTACACAGGTGCTAAAGCAAACACCTCACTTGCTTAGCACTGCAAAATCTGCAGCTTCCACTTTTAACCAAGCTTTCAGGTATCTTATCTGCCTACTAGCTGCCACCCCTCCCTTTTCAGAGTCTCGTATTAAAATAAGGGCATGTATAAGAACATACCTGTCTGTGGAAATCAAAAGGTAAGAACAAGCTACACAACCAGCAATCATATTAACAAAGAGCTTTCTACAGATTATTGTCCTAATTCTCACCATCATAGCATACACACGCACACACACAGATTTCTCTTTCATTGAGTACCAGTTATTTCTCAATGCTGTAAGGCCAGGAATTGAACTCTGTATTTCAGATACTCACTTCCCCCTCCATTTTCTCATACACCCACATCCCAGCAGCTAAGCAAATCATATCGCTCATACAAAGCTTTCTACAACATCCCACTGCCTTACTTTGGGGCAAACGTATGGTTTCCTGTAAAATGTGGATTTTTTGCAGCAGCAGATAGGTGGTTAGGTCGCCCTCCTGGGGTGCTGTGTGCAGGATTAGACCTGTTTAGCCAGAGCGGAATCGAAGGTTTCATCTTCCGGCGCTGGTTTCGCATGACATCTACTTTTCTCTCTTCCCTCTCTTCAGTGTTTCCTGGATATGCACATTTTTCAGCAAATCCTGCCTTGGCCACTTCTTCTCCAATATCTATTTTTTCATCTTCTGCCTGGGCAATAATAGTACCATCTTCACCCTTGGCTTTGTAACGTATTTTTATTTCCTTTTCGAAAACTAGGCTGCTCAAGAACTTCTTTCCCTATAAAATGAAAATACAGTGAAATTGTCTACTGGACTCTCAATACCTTTAACTGAATTCAGTCAAACCTTTGTTCTTCGAGAACAAAGGAAAAACAAAAAAGCAAAGACCTCCAACAGGTAAAGCTTATGTTTAACCTGTTTATTTTGAAACAATGCTGTCTAACTACAACAGCACAACTTACACTAGTAAAACCTGACCAAGAGTCATTAGTGATGCTCACTGCTAAACAGGGATGACAGTGTTCCTACTATCACTCACATTCACCTGCTATTCTCTCTCCTGACCAAATAGCCAGGTACGCAGCATTCAGACAGCACACAGATCTAAGTAAGTTTATCTTGTGTTCTCAGATCAAGGGAGGTATTTTAACCTCTGAAGAGAAAGAAACAGGGGCACTTCATTGCATCAACACCAGAAAAGACTTTGGTCAGTCAGAAATAGAACTGAGGCTCTGAAGGTGGCAAAGGGTACTGTAAAAATCAGCACAGTGTTTTTGACAAAAGGGCAGCAGGTCAAGCAGATCTTCCTAGCGTGCCCTGCCTTCAAAGTTCAATATCCAGCTCCTATAAGATGCCTCCTCATGACACTATGCTGATATTGGGCAGATCCCATCATCTAAATGCTTCGAAATCTGTTACTCACCTGGTCAAAGAAGTTTAAGTTCTGACAGACTGGTACCTGGAGCCCCCAGAGTCTGTACTTCTTAGCTACACCTGGACACTGCAAGTTTGGTGGAATTTCAACTATGTCTGATCTATTCAGAACCTCAGAATTTCCATAGTCAATGTACAATACCTGACACTGCAACAATAAGATAAAACATAAATCAACAGAGTTTACACAAACCTCCCACACAAATAAGCCCTGACAACAAGTAAAATATCATCATTTTAACATGTGCAAATTGCAGAGACCAGAATATTCCATGCTAAGCCTAGACACCCTGCAGAGGAAGAAACTGAGTTAGAGAAATTTCTTATGTTGGCACCTGTCAAAAAGCTTCTCAACAAAACCTATCTTTGCTAGCAGCTGACTTCCCTCCTCACCCCGTCCCAGCCAAGGGCTACAATTAAGACACAATAGAACACCACAAACTGGTGTAGGTCGGAAGCATTCTCAGATCATCTAGTTCCACTCCTCCTACCATGGGCAGGGACATCTCTCACTAGACCAAGTTGCCCAGAGCCCTGACCACACTGCCCTTGAACATTTGCAGGGAGTGTCCACAACTTGTCTGGAGAACCTGCTCCTGTGTCTTTCCACCCTCACAGTGAGAAATTTACTCCCAAGATCTGATTAAAACTCGCACTCTTAGCTTGAAACCATTCCTCCTCACCCTACCACTGGAGTCCCATATAAAAAAAAAAACAACCCTCCCCAGCTTTCCTGTAACCCACTCCAGGTACTGGAAGGCTGCTATAAAAGATCCTCCCAGAGCCTTTTCTTCTCCAGGCTGAAGACCCCAATTGCCCTTAGCTTGTCCTCATAGGATAGGTGCTCCACCCCTCTGATCATCCTTGCGGCCTTCATGTGAACTCGCTCCAACAGTTCTATGTCCATCTTGTACTGGGGACTTGTATTGTACCGGAATATAGAAGCCTTTCTTCAATGGACAGGTATGTAAACTAATGTTTCCATTCCAAACAGGCTGTGCAGAAGTTAACATCAGAAGTACTTGCTTTCTGCATCAGTCACCTAATACTGCTTAACAATTATCAGGTCATTTGCAGCAGTGCTAGCGCTTCACAAGGCTGTCTTCCTCATCACTGTGAAGTTAAATTACATTGCTTAACCACATCAACTACCACTCTATCAAGAGGCAGAAGCAGCACTTCACAAGGATGCTGTGTTTTGCCAGTCTTCGCATTAGCATTTTCTAAAACTACAGGTCACTTAAATTAGCCTCCAACAGGTGTACTCACTGTTTCTAAACGTATTCACACAGCAAGTTTCAAAAAAAAGGAGTTTATTTATTCCTATTATCCTGTTTGCAGAACTGATTAAAGACACAGAATATCTGGTTCTTGCCTTTTCACTGTTGATCACTTGCTGGACCATACATCTGTACCAACATCTATCTTCAGAAAAACACCCTCCATAAATCTGAAAATTAGGAAACAAAGATCAAGAACAGCATTCTGGAAACATAAGGATACCTCAATATAGTATTCGCAATACCGCAAATCTTAACTCTACACTTGCCTACAATTATCCCAACAGTAGTATGACAGCAAAGTAATCCATCTGATGACAATGTTACGAGGGGCACAACAGATAATGCTTCAAAACTTCTGCTCAAAGAAAAAACGGCCACTAGAAAAACACCAACATTTTACACAGATTTCAATGGCTTTGAACGCGTTGCCACACGTTACTGACACTGACAGCTTAGTGAGCCTCACAAAGGAATGGACCAGGCACAACACAAATATGCTGGGCTTGCTGTCTGTGCAGTTTCTTCCTTTTCAGGGGGAACACAGACCTTAATTTACCTGAATACACAGGCATTTCTGACAAAGTTTTTTAAACCTTACTTTGCAATAAGCCATCAGCAGTCCACACACAAAAAAACTAGCATCTCCCATCACACTCTCTATGCTTCTCGTAACACTGCTATTAAGTGTGCCCTTATCATCTTCCTAATATTCTTCCAGCACGTTTTATATGACAGGGTTTTGTTAGGCTTATGCACTTCATGAGATGGAGCAGAGAACCTCTTCTCTGAAAAAGCACTACTCTCATTAAAGATGTTACATGACTAACGCTGGACAGCTAAACAGCATACAGCACTCTGTATGTTACCTCCTTCTAGTGCTTCCTAATCACTGAAGAAACCACCTATAGTCACATAATTTAACTGAAAACTGAAGTGCAGAAAGGCTTAAACTTGCTCACATGAAGTGCTATCCTTAGAAAAGTCAGCAATTCAAGACGCTGTAACCCACCATATCATCAAAAAAAGTCAAGAAAATACCTCAGAAAATGGTTGCATAGAATTAAGGCTTTAACACCCAGGTGAAAAACTCCATGTATACACAACATACTTACCTTACTAAAATCAGGCATGCCAAAAACTGCATTACCCTGAGGACAAGCTTCTGCCAGCATGCAACTTAACTTCAAGAGGTCATTACATCTACTGACATTCTAAGTGTGGAGAGAAGGTAGGAATTATTAACTGTCACTTTTAATAGCTGCTTGATGGCTTCTAACAGCCAAAAATTAAATGCAAACAGTTCACCACTGTTGAGACAAGTAATGCCCCACCTTAAGCTTTCAATCCTCATTATTTCAGTTGCTTTTGTAAGCCTGCTCTCATTTTCTTCCAAAAACTAATGAGGACAGGTAATGTAACCCAGAGAAAGCGTTTGCAAAAAATCTATTTAACAGTTTAATTACTGGTTTCAGTGAGCAGCACACAGGTCTTACTTATCAATCCATCCTCACAAACGTTAGTGTGCATTTGGTGTTCATTTCTCTCCCTAATGCAAGGAGACAGTGACTCTGGTACACCCCTCAGTCTCTTTCTAGCATTATATGGGTTTTGATCTGGTTAAGAGAAGCAGAACCTTTCCAGTTACAACTGCTGTCTGAATCACGGTAAAACTGAGTCACTTCCAGTAACACAATGTTTACTAGACAATATTATCCTTATAATTTATAGGAAAGGATCCAGAGCTCACAACAAAAAGAAAACACCTGTGCAACTAAACATTGGTTAACCTTAAAATCAGACTCCTAACTTCTGTACCTTACAGTACTAGATATAACACCAACCAATCTCTGAATGCCAGGATAAGAACATCAAGGATTAACTATCACACCTAAAAATCTCTTCATCACAAGAAACTACTCTGTGAACAGAGTAAAGTTGGTGCCCCTCCCAAAATTCCTAATAGGGACATGACAAGCAGCATTACCTCCTGCAAGTGGCTCAAAATTACACAAGCCTCAACACAATTACTCAAGAGACTAACACAAAGGCAACCTTCGGTATTCCTTCTAGATTCTCACCTCTCCCTGCTGCATCTCCCACATTAATGACAACTACTTTGGGTCTCTTCACTTTTTCCACTCTCTCACCATCAAACACCTCCTGTCCACCTACACAAAACCTGAAAGGGCCTAACTAGCAGCTGTGAACTGTTTCTATGTCAAGCTTCACTGAAACTGCCCCAAATCACCCCCTCACAGAGGAGGGACCCAACACCAGCAAGGCTCCAACAGTGTTCTTCAGTCAACAGGAAAAAAGTTAATCCTTAATTTATTTATTTATTTATTTGATCTACCCAAATATTCAAGAAAGCCTGGCTACCGTTCAAATGGATGGCTGAACAATCTTTTTGACATTTCAGAAAAATAACAGATTCCAGTTTAAAAGGGAACAGCAATACTTGCAATCCTGAGCTCTATATTAGCTTCCCACACGCACACACTCCAAAGCATCAAATGCTATCATTTTAATTTCTCATTTCTAAAGAACCTTTCGGGGACTAGAGGGAGAAATGAAATGAAACCCTGCAGTTAGAACCAAGCACTTCTCCAAGTTCACCTGTGCCCAGAACGTTACTGCATCTTCAACATGGCAGCCCACGACATCTTCAACTTGAGAACAGAAAAAAGAACAGGTTTACATTATTTTTAATTGTGATTTAAATTCAGATGGCAGTTGTGTGGGCTTTAGGGTGGGTTTTCTTAAACTGCCTCAGCTTACCTTTGTCATACTCCACGTCTCCATCCATGACAGCAGATTCTGAGACAGTTATCTAGAATTATCTAGACAGTTACCTAGAAGAGCAACTGAGGGAGGACTGATGGTCCCTGGGGTCTGTGGTGTGGGCAAGAAAACGGGAAAACCTGCAGGCCCACCGGGCTTATCCCCGCTCTTAACACCCTACGGAGCTACTGCTCTACCCCGCCTCGCCCCCACGTGTCCCCTCAGCCCTTCTTCACGCAGCCCCGTAGCTGCCGCCCTCTCCCCACGCGATCCCAGCGCCGCCTGAGGTCCCGGGCCGGCGCAGACCCCGCCGCTCTGACGCGCTGGCACCCTCGCGGGCACCACCTCGGCTTCCACCCCTGCCCTGCGCACGCGTTTCTAAGCGCGGCCGCTCCCGCGCTGGGCGGCGGCTGGGGCGCCAGGTGCTTTGCGGAGCCGGTTGCCGCGGTTTTCCCGCACAGCCGCTCTAGTCCGCCCAGCTGCAGCTGTGTCTGCACGAAAGGTGGCAATTGGCGTGTACAGACACTGGCTGGTAGTCTCCTGCGTTGCTGGGCTCCTCCGCTGGACCGTGTGCCTTATAGGATCATAGAGTCGGTTAGGTTAGAAAAGACCTTTAAGATAGCGAGTGCAGCCGTTAGCATTACTGTACCGAGCCCAGCACTAAACCCCGTCCCTAAGCTCCCTCGGCAGCCTCTTCCAATGCCTGATGCTCCTTTCCATGAACAAGGTTTCCCTAATCCCTTGATAGAGGAAAACAAGTAGGAATGGGTATTGCTGCTTGGGGCGTGTGTATTTGGGGGGGCGCTGCTGGAACATCAGGGCCTACAAAAGTATAATGGCTGGCAGGGACTGCAAGAGAACAGAATAAGGTAGGAGATAAGTAATGAGATTTCTTGCACCTTGTAAGGCACATAATTCTGCCCCTGTACTCAGCACTGGTGAGACCTCACCTCCAGTACTGTGCAGCTCTAGGCCTCTCGCTTCAAGAAGGAGATGAAGGTGCCAGAGTAGGTCCAGAGGAGACTGGTGAAGGGACTAGAGGGAAAGTCTTACTAAGAGAGGCTGAGGGAGCTGGGGTTGTTCAACCTGCAGAAGAGGAGACTTGGTGGGACCTTACCATTCTTCACCTGAAGGGAAATAGGTGGAGGTCGGGCTCTTCTCCAACGCACGGGCTGAAGCTGCACTACGGGAGAGTTAAGTTAGATGTTAGGAAGCACTTCCTCACAGAAAGGGTGGTTAAACATTGGAATGGACGGCCCAGGGAGGTGGTGGAGTCACCATCCCTGGAGATACTTAAGAAAAGACTGGACGTGGCCCTTAGTGCCATGGTCTAGCTGATGTGAGGTTAGGTCATAGGCTTGGTCTTTTCCAGCCTCAATAATTCTGTGATTCTAACACAGCTGTACAAGAACTGGTTCAGACCAAATGCCAATTAGCAAACAACAAAGCTTAAAAGTTTAAGGTGAAGAAGACTATGGCCTTAGTCACAGAAGACCACCAGCAGCTCCCGTTGAAACCACCAAAGACTTCAACTGCAAAAACATTAAAGGTGTGTACCTATGCTAATGAGTTATAAGGAAAGTACTGAACATGTAACATGATTACATCAGTTTATCATGAATGTATCCATACTGTAATTTAATCCTGAACGTGCAATCGGTGCACGTAATTACTGATAACAAAATGCCTACTTAATAACTCCTGTTACTGAGCCTCTCACTGTGTCAGTCTAACCTCAGCTTCCCTGGATGCAACTTCAGGCCCTTTCCTCTTATTCAAAGAAGAGACCAACACCCACCTCTCTACAAGTTCCTTTCAGGTAGTTGTAAACAACAATAAAGTCTCCCCTCAGTCTCCTTTCCTCCAGACTGAACAGCCCCAGCTCCCTCATGAATATGCTCACCCAGTCCCCCCCATGCATGTGTCAATGCTCACCTTCTGCTCTCACATACAGCTTATTTGCACTTTTCATGTCTTAATATGAGAATGAAAAGGGATGAAGCCATTAACAAGGACCGGGTGCCAGCATTACACAGGCAACATATCACTGCCAAACCTGGGACTGTTCCTAGAGAGGCAACTGGGTGCCCAGCCAGGTACAGTGAATGCATAATTAGAGCTGTAACCAGGGTAAAGCTAATAATTATTTACTCTATCAGAAGACTAGTCCTAAGGGCTCCAGAGCAAGAGCAGACTTCTAGGCAAAAGCAGTATCTTGTGCAACAAAATGAACCACTCAGGTACCCCTGTGCAAAGTCTTCTAGACAGGAAAACCTTTATTGTTTTCAATTAGATTTGTGTTAAAAAAAGTACTGCCACTACCTGCAAAGGCATCTCTTTTCTTAGCCCACATGGCTACCACTGAAGCACCACTAGAGATTTCATACAGATAAAAGACCTGCAAACCATTTAATATGTACAACATGCTGTACAGACACTGACAACTTGACAAAGTAATTCTGCACAGATGCCGTTACTGGTTGTGAATTCGCACATGACATTCCCTTCCTCTTAAACCTAAGACAGACACACGAGTTCTATATTCAGTATCAGAAGCACAGAATGGGAGGGAGCCTCTTGCTCTACACTCAGGGTCTGTGTCCAGCCTCTACTATCATAAATAGCCAAGTTACATCTAAGCCTTTTCATAGCATGGTTGAAACGAGTGAAAAAGACATTGTTAAAATAAAAGCAAAATACTGATGTGAAAGCAAGATATTTAAAATAGGAAGTGCTTAAGCATTGCCTAAGACCTACGCAGTCAGACTTCAAGAGCTTAGATCCCTCCTGTGTCTGACAGCAAACCATTTCCCCCATACCAGACTCCTTGGATTTGGGTCAGAAACAATTAATGTTTGTAGCTGGATGACAGATATACACCCTCAAATAAATCATGCAGATGAACCGGTAACTTCTCTATCCCATGATATTATGATCAAAGTTCATGACTCGGGGAAAACAAACCATCAACAAGTGTATGTTAAACTGAGCTGTTTATTTAATGACTGCTGTTAGTGGCAAACATTTGATCTGCTTTTATCTTTACCAAGGTTTTCTTTTTCAAAGGAAGTATAAAGAGAGTTTTCAATAGAACTGGAGGCTGCAATTTTGATCCTACAAAATAATGGGTTTTCTTAGGAGCCAAATAGGAGTAATTCCAGTTAAGTGCAAATTTCACTCATGACGCCAAGGTCCAGTTTCCACAGCTAGCAGCATTATGAGATCTATCATGCCTGCTTTTTCAGGTATAGACATGAATAAAAACTCTGCCACAAAAATACCACAAGTACTGAAAAGTCAAAAGTAAGACAAGAGAGTTTCTTTTATTTCACTGTCATCTGTAGGAGAAAAGTGGTTAGAATCCCTAAGTAATATATAATAAAGCTGATATTTTTATGATCCCATCAGTTTTCCAACTAAAACAAAAATATAATTCAATACAATTTTTTTTCCTATCATGCAAGCGGAAATGTTAAGTAAGCTTCTGCACAATTTTTTTTAACAGTTTGTAAACCAAATTCATGATGACTGAAGTACAGTTTAGAAAAACTGAATTTCTCAGCGCAAACATTTAAAACTGACAAGTATTTTTAACTCAAAATGTCAGCAAAAGCACATTATTTCCCAAAAGCACAAAGTTATGTTAACAGTACAAAGAGAAACACAACGTGTTTTTGTAACTGTTAAAACCTCTGCTTATAACAATATTTTGCTGTCAGAAACCTCATCTGTGAAATAAGCACATTTCTGCAATGCAATCCCTAATGAGTAGAGGCATGGGGGACAAATATGAGAGTAAATTTCCACTGTTAAGCCTGTAATAGTATCTATAGTATTTTTCTATATTTTTATTCACTATTTTTTACTGATGTTATTTACATATTTCTTAAAATTCTATTGTGAAATCTTCATTTACTTATGAGACCAAGTAAAGGATCCATAGAAATTATTTGCTTGCTAGGACCAGAAGAGGGAGCTAACATTAGTATTTTTAGTTACTAGGTTAAAGCAGTAAGAGCATAGATGTTAATGGTAAATGTACTTTTTAAAAACACTCATTAGACACTCTGATTGTTATGCATTTAAAGTAACAGATCAACATATCTGACTGGTATCTGTACTAACAGCAGTACAGTTTGGGGTTAAGGTAAATGGCCTTTTTTAATCTAAATTTGGACAATTGAGCCTTCCATTCCCACTGACATTCCAGCCACCTCCATCAGTCACTGTAGGACCTGCATATACTCCCAAGACCTCTGCTCCTCTCCCAACCTGATACTTACAAACAAGCCAGTTGCTTGTCCTGCACAAAATGCATTCAATCTCACATCTCCTGTGCCAGACAGGCACACAGAAGCAATCCCTCTGATAGGAATTAGAGCTTTGTAAGCTTCTCCCAACTCTTGCTATAAAATGTCACTAGATATATACATTATCCTGAAAAGCCTTCAGTCAAACAGGTATCTTCAAGTATTTTTAAGGACAAACTAACTGACACATCTGTGTTTTCAAGAGTTTGCTCAGGCTCTGCTTTTGCCTCCTGAACTGCAGCCTTTTCCAGCTGTTCCGTACAAAGTTCTTGCTGTGCTGCTTCAAGATCTAAACCACTACACAAAGTAATAAATTTTAAATGTGCTTGTCCTCAACCTTTAACACAACATATGCTGCCACAGCTATGAACATGGTCAAGAAATACAGAAACACATCTCCCTTCCTGAAAGACCCAGTCTGTGTTGCATTAGACGTATTGTATAATGAAGTTTGTATCAAACACTATATAATATTCTCTTTGCATGTAATGAACAGCATATCCTTTCCCACTTAATTTTTTCAGAAGTTTAGTTTAATAGAATCATTGCTATGAACAGTATTAGACAAACAGCATCACAAGAATGATGCCGCCAGTGAAATGTCCCTTCAAGTAGCTAGTGTGTGGAAATGGATTTACATGCATACAGAATTCCACATGTAAAAATTATGTCTTTGTTGGCCAGAACCCACCCCAGAGAAATATAAGAAAGGAAGAGTATGTTAGAATTTTATATAAAGAGAATTCAACAAACAGAAAGAAAAAAAGATTTAAATAAAAGATTAAAACTTCAATATCAACAGAACAAATCCCACCAAGTAAAAATACATGAACTGAACGATTTCTAAAGACTCTACAAATAAAGTGCATCATAAAAGTCCAAGTCAGACATAATTCTTCTTTGCCCACTACAATGTACTGTTTAAATACATGGCTATTCTCTTAGCTCTTAAGTAACAGTTCTGAACATTTCTAAACATAATTTCCTGTTCTCAAAGGAATAAAAAAAAATGAAAAATACACTTCAATGCAACAAACACTGTGCCATACAGTATTTATTACTCTCATGGCTTCTTTGATGGCGTAGGACTTCTCTCTTTCCGTTTAGCAGCCATTTCATTTTTCAGCTGTAACAAAGACACCAACAGTCATTCAAACATTTATTTGCAATTTGCCTGGCAATACAGTGTTCAATTTCTGATGAATCTGTGCCTGGATGTAGTGCAACATAGGCTGTGCAAGCATTAATTTGTATAAATATGTGAGGGGTGGGTGTCAGGAGGATGGGGCCAGGCTCTTCTCAAGGTCATCTAGCGATAGGACAAGGGGCAAAGGGTGCAAACTGGTACAGAGGAGGCTCCATATAAAGATCAGAAGAAACTTCTTCCCAGTGAGGGTACTGGAGCACTGTAACAGGCTGCCATGGGGGGGTTAAGGAGTCTCCTTCTCTGGAGACGTTCCAGACCCACCTGGATGTGTTCCTGTGCAACTTGGTCTAGGTGATCCTGCTGTGGCAGGAGGTTTGGACTAGATGATCTTTCGAGGTCCCTTCCGATCCCTAAGGATTTTATAGTTCTATGATTACTAGCCCAACCTAGCATCACTTGTTTTTACAGCACAGGACAAAGCACTCCCGTAGCTCTGCAGCTCCTCCTCTTGTCAAACCAGGGCTGCCTTTATCTCTGACCACAGCAATCTAGTTATTTATATGTCCCTCAAGGCCAAAGTCCCTCACAAATGTTCACAGGTTTATCTTTATGTCAGTGAAAGGTGAGAAGCTTTATGACAGACATGATCTGGATTAACCAGTGTGCACAAAATCACCAGGGACAGTTTTTTTACTGAAGTGGATGCTAAACCTCTGAGTGTCTCCTCACTGACTACAAGACCACATCTTTCTCTCATAAGATTTTTTCTACACAGCAGGCTCTTAAAACATGGTATGATTTACCAACAAGCACATTTACCTCTGCCATTGCAGCAAGACTATTAATGCAGACAAAAAGTTCTTTTTCTAGGAGCAACAGTTGTTCTCAGTTACTGTGACATTACTGAATGAAATTCTATTTACAGCAATTACATAAAAGGGATGCACGGGATTTTGCTTCTCATCTAATTTACAGTATCATGTTGCTATAAAAAATGCAAGGCAAAATAAAATACTGTTTTTAACATGCTGTTTTTCCCCATAAAATAGTGTGCAAAAGAAGTAAGATCCCAGTCCTCATTTGGACATCTACATTGAGATGAACTCAATGCAAAGCAATCCTGTTGCTGAGCTACACAGGAATTTATTTTAAAACATTTTTCTGTACTTGAAGGGTTGATGTTTGTACCTGAAATTCTTTCTGCCTTTTCCCAAAAAAAATAAAATAATCTTTGGGAGAAAAGAATCATAGGAGTTTGGATTTAATAGCAACACATTTTCTCAGATAAACTGATACTGTATTTGTAACATCTCACCGTATTTTGTGATTATTTCAAGAATAAAGAAAATGATTTCACATTTCACAAAGCCAGAACAGCTTTCTCATTAGCAAACACCTTGCTGCAAACAGGAAGTGTAATATTTAATAGTATTTAAGATTTCAAAAGTTAATTATACAACACAGCCTTGAAAAGTAAGTCATAAGCAGTCAAGGCATACTTCCAGCTGAGATGGTCAAGCTAAGGAGCTAATGTGGAGAAGGAAAAGATATTTAAGCATCTAGGTAAACTACCTCACAGGGCAACTAATTTTACATTGGTCAGTGCCAAGGTGATTGAGATCACCTAAGAAAGACACTCCCAAGAAAAAGAGCACAGAATTATATAAATGAGGTAGCAAACACATGTTTCTACATGTCACAGGGAACTTTCTGTGAGCCTGAAATGTTGTCTCTTTTTGCCACCTAGTAAAGTAGTTCATTTTTCTGTAACAGACAGTAACACCAATAAAAATCTGCCTGGTTACAATATGACTGACCTTTGAAATCCCGCAATAGCTCATGACTGTATTTAAAACTTTCTTTTAGAAAGCTAGCATTTTCTCAGGAAGAGAACCAATTATATAATCTATTTGTCTGCCACTTACATCATCTTTATCTTTTTTAGACATCCACCTTTGAAAATATATTTCAATTAAGAAATAAAAGAAGGAACTTACCCGTTCTTGGTAACGTTTTTCAAAGTAAGCCATGTCATCATCTTGTGCATGCTTTCCATGAGGAAGTTGCCTTGTGGCACCAGAACTACCTGAAAACAATAAAAAACAACCCCAACAACATTTTGTGATTAATGATACTCACTGTTACGTTCATTATGTTTTGCATTTGGCAAAATACATTTAAAACGAGAGTTTACCTTTACAGGCACAGAACAAACAGTAGGATTAGGACCAAAGAGTAACCTCTTTCAAGTCTAGGCTAGCACCTATTATAGTCTTGGATGACGTTTGACAACTTTATTAATTATTAAATTCTTATACTAAACAAGGGACATAAATAAGCATAACTCATCCATAATTCCATGAGAAAAAGCTTCCTGCAAAAGGCATCTTCACAGAATTGTGCTGAATATGTACAACACATTCAGATGTTATGATCTTCCAGTGGGAATCAAAACCTTAAAAAATTTATCCAATGAATGAAGAAGATCCAAAATGCTACACAAAAATATCATTTGCATTAGAAAGCACATCATCAGCAAAACCAACCAGCAGTAAGGAAATGGTATCCTAAGCACTTCAGGTGTATGAATGTTGCGCTAGCTTTTCACATAATAAAGCTTCAATATTCATTTTTATTTTGATTTTAGTCCTAATTGTCCTTCAACTCAAAAATAAAACCAATTAATTTTATATTAAATACTTTATGTCAAACAGTATGATCCTTCTAATGTATCACCTCCTCTCTCTGAGGCAGTTTGAGCAGGTCCCCGACATGCTTCCAGAAATGGATGATCCATGCTGCTAACAGACAATTCAAGAAGTTCAGCAGAAGGAGCCCCTGTCAGAAAGTCATTTGAATGAAAGCAAAACTTAAGTTGACAAGATGTATTAAGAACGAGCATGACAGGGTTAAAACAAGGCTGCAGATTCACATCCACAACACTTAGTGCAGACTCCATAAACATAGCTTAACAAAAGCATTACAGAGGATGGCTTTGAAAGACATGAAAAGCTTTGGCTTTTTATTTTCTAGGGCTATGCTACACTTTCTAAACTTCAGGCAAATCCAGGAAACCAGATCATAATTTTTAAAAGAAATCATAAGTAGATGGTAATCATAAATAAAAAGGTATTTCATAAGAAAATGTGTCTGCTACTAAATGACAGAAAATCACAGAACAGTGGAGGCATCAAGGCCAACTAACATGCCTGTCAAAAAGAAAGTTCTACAATTTAACTTTTCTTTTTTCATATACTGATCTGCTATTAAACTTTTGAGTGTAGAAAAAAAGAGAAAGCTGTAACTGTATAACCAAGAATTACCTGGATAGTATTAGGCTAAAAGATTAGCACAAGTATATATAACATGTAAATATTAAGAGAAAAACAGAAGTTACAGAATTCTTCATAAAAGATACGCTCCACTTCAATCAGAAGCTACTAGGCTGAGCTATTAATAACGAGAAGTTTTTATCAGTTCAGTCCTGTAAGTTGTACAAGGCAGTTTTAGTGGTCCTTTTACACTTAAAAGACAGCTAGGGAAAAAATTCTGTTTTAAGTCCTACTCTTATTGACCCAGTTTGCCTTCAAACTTTGGAAATCTGTGTTGAACTTTTCACCTCAGGTCAGCTGCACTTACCTATTCCACTGTCATCGAGTCTCATGTAGCCTTCTGCTAATGAACTGAAACCAGTGAGTCCTCCCATAGCGGCGTAAGGAACGTCCTGCCCCACAGGCTTTCCTTGGGCTAAGCGTTCTTGTTTAGTTTCCACAATAGTTTCATGAGCATATGTTGGGTGACCACAGGCACAAGTGAAGCAACTACGAAAGCCCGAACACTTGGAACCTAATAAATAAATAAGTATAATGAGCCAGATGACAATGAAATTTGTTGCTTCCTGAACCTGATCTTGTCAAAAACTAGAGTTCCTTCATGACAAAAGCATCCAGCTGTATGAAACCACTGCATAAAACAGCAGAAAGGATGAATGTGGGGATTAGATCAGAGAGGTTGTCCAGTTTCAAAGTCTCATTCAGTCATGTTTTGAGTACCTCTGAATGTGAAGATTCCAGCTCTCTAAATAGCATGATTCAATTCTTCCCTGGGAGCAGAATGTTCTTTTCTAGTATCTCACCAGATTTCCTACTGCAGAATGTCTTTGGTTGGAAGGTACCTTTAAGATCAACCTTTGACTCAGCACTGCCAGGCCACCATTTCTTTCAGTAAGAAATTCTTCCTAACATCCTGCCTAAACCTCTCTTAGCACAGGTTGTAGCCATTTCCTTTGGTTCTATCACTTGCCACTAGGGAGAAGAGGCTGTCCCTCCTTGAAGGTCCTGTGTCCATTGCCCTTAGTCACACACTTCTCTATCCCTCAGCTGACAAAAATTCAACATAAAATCTGACACGGGGTAAAGAAGACCAGGTGCCAGCACTTTAGCAGTATCACATCCAGAGCTGCATAGCACATCTCAGTGTTGCATGGCCAGAAAACCTCAAATTTGAACAAACTGGTATCAATCACAATTTAGCAGAATTGTCTTAGTAATGAACTGGGGCTGTGGCAACAGCAAAGTAGGTTCTATGCAAGAGCACCACTAGAGTAACTTCCAGTGTTTTTCAAAGCACACACAGCCACATGATATAACTGAAACACTCACACAAATGATGTGTGACATTCATAACATAGAGTGAAGCAATGTACCTGCTGTAGCTACAACTAAGACTGCCATAAATGCCCCGCTGCAGCCATGATGTGAACAAGAAATTGAGCAGCCAATTTTGCAGATGTTTCATTATACAAATTACCCTGCTTCCAACTCCCAGTTTCACTTCATTTTGCAGAGCAAATATTGCAAGATATATGACTTTAAGTCTCGTGTAATACGTTCAAGGATCACATTCTTGGAAATGCAAAAGGCTTCGTCACATTATTTTGGGATCTCCCCAGTAATAAACCTCTTACTCTCTGGATACAAAATCAAATGTATACAATAGATAAATTATAATTCAAAAAAGTACTGCTGTTGCACTTTATCTATTGCCTTAGATTTACTAATACTAGTAAACAAACTTACTAGTATAGCCCTTTTTGCCTGGGCTACACTAGTACCAGTACATTAAAACAGCTCAAGTCCAAAAGGGAAGCAACTCTTCGTGCGTCTCTGCAACTGTGAAGCCCTCAGACATGTCAGGTATTCCTGAGAAACACTAGAAAAAGGGCATAATGTAAAGGATGTTCTGAAGACTGCACATTTAAACTGTCACATTATTTAGAGAAAATTCTTGAAATTCTGTCATACAAATATTTTATGTTTTATTCTGCAGGATATGATTCTTACCTGGAAAAAGCTTTTCTTCTGTACAAATTAGACTTTAGGGAAGGACTTCAGTAATATTGCAGAACATTAACAAAAAATATTCTTCAGCATACATAATTTGAGGTTTCAAACTAAAACATCTATACTCATTATTTATTTCCTATGGTGGGTAATTACTGCTGTTTCATTACAATAACCTCAAAAACCTGAACCAAAAAGCTTCCTCTTAACACCTTCTCATTTTTGTTGAAACTTCATTTCCATTTGTGTTTCTGGGCCCACAGTCTGTACACTTGGAAACTGCTTTTTTACAGGACTAACAATACGATCTGGGAACTTCCGATTGAGTTTAGGAAAGATAAAAAAACACATTAATGCTATATTCAACCAGGCAATACAGGAAATGGACATCAGCATTTCTCTCTCTCAAACTAGGAAGTTCAAGTAGGAAAATCACATTTGTGCAGCAGTGAAACTAACTACAAATGGGGCGCTGTCAAACCACCCAATTTCAGGGGGCCATCTCCATCTGTACCTAACTGAAATGATCAGAAACTTAATCACTTTCACAATACTTGAAGTAAAGCATGTTGTTCTAAACCCTCAAGTGCAAAAGGCAGCATCTTCACAGAATCACTGAATCTCTTTGGTTGGAAGAGACCTTCAAGATCAAGTCCTTGTCTTGTCCCTGAGCATGTCCCTGAGCACCATGTCCAGATGAGTTGGTGATGTGACTACTGCCCTGGGCAGATTATTCCAGTGTTTGGTAACACTTTCAGTGAAGACATTTTTCATAACACCCAGCCTAAACCTCCCCTAGCACAGGATGCAGCTGTTTCTTCTAGTCCTATTGCTTGTCACCAAGGAGAAGAGGCTGTTCTCATTCCAACCTCTTTGCAGATAGTGGTAGAGAGCGGTAAGGTCTCCCCACAGCCTCCTTTTCTCTACACTAAACAATTCCAGTTTCCTTGGCCACTCCTGTGCTCCAGACAATGTCGTTAAGTCTCGTTGCCCTTCCCTGGACACACTCCATCACTTCTACGTCTTTTTTGTAGTGAGAGGTCCAGAACTGAATTCAATACTTAAGATGCAGCCTCACTGGTGCTGAGTACAGGGAGACGATTATCTCCCTATTCCCGCTGGCCACACTATTTCTGATACAGGACAGGAGGCCGTAGGCCTTCTTGACCACCTGGCCACACTGCTGGCTCATGTTCAGCTGACTAACAACCAGTACTGCCAGGTCCTTTTCAAAGGTGCAGCTTTTGAACCACACATCAGTGACAAGCACAGCACACGCCTAATACCATGGGCAGAACACAATTCCTTAACACGTTGTTCCTACTAAGTTTCTTAGCAGAAGATGACACAAGTCCATTGGTAACTTACACAAGTTACATGAAAATCCAGGTGCAGCACTGTGCTGATCAGCAAAGTGTTTGCATGTACAACGGATGGGCTGAGAGCCGTTGAGAGGAACATAGTGATAGCACTGGCAATGGCAATGGCTCACTCTACAAGGCACACAAATAGGACGGTCTTTGGCAATCACTTCACAGTCTGTTTTGTGCTGTTTATACCTAAAACAGGCAAAAATAGTAACTTTTATAACTTTATTGGTATTTATCAGAAAGCTAACTGAAAGGCCTATAATTTATCTAACATATTCTGTTTTGAAGTATCTTTAGTAAGTTAATTGCTAATTGTTAATGTTTAATGTTGCACTCATACTGTAACATCAGGTGCTCTTATATCCATTCATTACATACATCAAACAGATCCTTATGTTTCATTTTGACAGCACTATCAAAACCAATCTGATGCACAGTAACTCAAAGCTAAATCTATTGCAGGCTACAGAATCATTTTGTTCTTAGAGCCTGTATGGAGATCTAGATTTAAGAACTATTCTTACAATTTTAAACCTCCTTTTGTCCACCCTTAGACACAAAATTAACTTGCCTGTGTCTCAGGGTCACATTTTACATCTATATCTGGACACATTTTACATTTTCCTGACTTTAACAAGTGTAGCAGTTCAAAAAAGCTTAAAGATTCCTACCGATGAGTACAAAAGCACAACGTCTCTGGTCCCACAAGCTTACAGTCCATACCAGTGGGCGATCTCCAGCTCACGTACAACCTGTTCTGTGACCGAATTGGTAATACTTTTTTTTTGTACTCTTCATACTCCTCAGGGGTGAAGAGCTTTCCTCCATCATCATCACCTACAATTCTGTAAACATATCATAAAACATGCATAATGCGTATGTAAGAAAATGAACAAAATAAAAGTAGGTTTCTCATATGTTTTTGAAAAAAATATTATAACATCTTGCTGTAAAAGTAAAAACCATCTTCTCTCATAATACTGTTGTAGTGACACAGAAATATCGCTGAATTTTAAAAACATTTTGTGCAAATACTAATTTTTTTTATTTGCTCCAGTGGGCTGAAAACCAGAATTGTGAGAGTGAAAAAATTTATTAAGCAAGTTCCTTTTTATAAGACAGAAAAAACTACGGGCATCAAGGGCTGCAATAACCAGCCAGCCCCAGTTCAGAATTCCTGAATGACCTCTGGTAAATCACTTCACCTATCCACAAGTAAATGTATTGCAGACTTGTATCAGGTCATCTACTCTTACTCTAGGCTGTGTAAAATTAGTCAGCTGCAAGTAGGTAACCACGCTGCCATTCATATACCCTAGAAAATCCAAAGCTTTGCTGAAGCAAAAGGATTCAGCAGCAGAGATAAAGGAGCATAAAAAGGTGACAAGGTCTTGTGAAACAGGATGAGGTAGCTATAAAAGAGGAGCCTTGGAATGCTCTCTTATCAACTACTCTAATAAACTTGCCAGAATACTAGTTTTAATTAGCTGTGCTCAAACTCTGTGTGAACTTTGCAGATTATAGTCTCATTACCATGTAATCAACACCCCTCTTTCCTTAGGATTCCCACCCCTTGTGGGTGGAGGTGGACTCTCACCCACTGACAACACATATTGAATTCAGTGTACAGTCTCCTCAAATCAAAGCAGGAGATGTTTTAGCCAATTATAAGGTACAGTAATTATGAATATGCATGAGACAAGCAGCATAATTTGTGTACATATGTATCAGTATTTTAGTACTTGTGTGCTTCAGCACACAACCTGGATGTAATGACAGTACGTGTTCACATTTCTAAATATGCTAAAAATACCTTGACTCTGTGAGTTTCTTGGCATCTGGCACAGCAAGGTAAGGAAACCCATTTCTGGGACACCACCATAGAAGTCACAAAACAATACATCCATTCTGATTTGCAAGAGGAGTATACTAATTCCTGTACATAGGTAACACCCATCACAGGCCCCTTTAAACTAGCATTACCTTCCATACTAGCAAATAGCTAGCAAGCTGGAGCAGCATCCAGATTCTACATTTAGGGAGTGAACCAAAGAGAGGAAGTAAAGTCTGCAGAATACAGTTTAGACTTAACTGCGGCACTTCATTGTGTCAAAGGTCAGTTTCTTAATGCCTGTGAATACTTATTATTCGCTGGATGCGCTAGAACCTACTGCATCAAAATCACAGAATCAGTTAGGTTGTAAAAAAGCCTTCAAATTCATGGATTCCAACCATTAACCTGTAAACGAATGATACTCTGTGGGGTTGTAGTTTACCAGTACAGCACCAGAATAATGTTTCAAGGTGTCTGTGCCAGTTCCACCTCCACCCAGCGGACACCCACGGCACCCTGCACCAGTCCTTAACTACGTAAGAAATGCCGCTGCGACTGCTGCCGCGGCTGTTTTACTCAAGGTTTTCCTTGACTACATTAGCACCCCGTTGTAGTTCAATACCAGAGCCGGTGTTTAACTCAAGATAAACTCATCAGTAGGAGCCCAGTCGGGATCAGCAGAGCCATGAGTGCGAGGGCCGGCGGCTACGGGAACCAGGGGAGGCCGCAGGCAAGTCCCCTGCGCTGCTGCAGCGGCCCTCCGGACTGACGCCCCTCTCCCCGCTCAGCACACGGACCGACCACCAAGCTAGGCCCCCACGACAAGCCGTCTCTTCAACCCCCGACGGGCAGCCGGCGGCCACAACAGCCCTCACATCGGCTCCTGGCTCTGAAATCTCGGGCACCTCTCACGGAGCTCGCCCGGTAACTTCCCGTTTCGCCTGTGAACGGCAGGCAGCGGTAGGGTGAGGTGCGGCGGGACACCGCGAGGCCGCCTCAGAGCAGCGAAAAGCGCTCGGGAGAGAGGGAGGGGAAACCGGCCCATCTCACTCCAGCGACCCCCGCCCCTCACCGCCGGTACTCCGCGTATGCTTCCAGGGCTGCCGCTTCCGCTGTCAGCCGCTCCATGCCAGCCTCGGCCGTGCAGTGAGGACGAGAGCGGCGGGCGGGGCGGCTGCTCGTACCGAACCGGTACCTACTACTTGCGTCTGTGGTCACGGTAACGCGACCTCCGCGGGATGGCGGTCACCCAGCTCCAAGGAGACAGCCTCTGAGCTCATTGAACACGGGCCCGGCCAACCATGGCCGCCCCCAGTCCGCCTCTGCGTCTGCCACCACTCGGACCTTCGCCCAGCGCGTTTGGGTGAAGAGGGGCGGTTTGGGCTGGCCACCGGCTCCCTGGCACTACATTATAAAGTGTAAACCATGCTCCGTTATACAGGTCTCGTTTATAGCTGAAAACAGGATGCCCGCTTGGGAAAACACAACCAAGGGTGATTGACTGGCAACCAGCGACTCCCAGTTCCTCCCCAACTACTCCAAACAAACAACAGTGCCATCACCTCAAAACAACCGTCTGTTTGAAAGGCCGTGGCAAATGAACTACAGGCTGCTGCTCCTTGTACTGTCTCAGTCGACTGCCTGCTGCTGCTTTATACGCATAATCACATAGCGATGGAATATGTGAGCTAAAGATGTAGCATTGATATTTAAATTGTGCTCTGCATGTCATCACAGGCCCTGAGCTCTCAGACTGTCACAGTAAGACCCAAGAGAGTAGGCTTTTGACACAGAGCGAAATGACAGGTGCATCTCAAAAAAGACCCACAGCAATTAAAGGAAGGGGCCAGATTGCTTTGCACTAGACAAGCCAACAGCAACCACGCAGAAGGTGAAGAGAGATTTAACAAGGTCCAAGGCACTGTTTTGCTATCGCCCAGAGAAAGATGAAACAACAGGGAGACTCTCAGGTTTCCAGCAGTATTTAAATAAGGTGGTAGGGCATATGGTGTGGGCATTTTTCCTGTGGTTATGCAAGGTGACAAAGAAATTTCAGCAGAGCGTACAGCACTGCAATACAACACATGTTCTGCCACACTGAGATCCAAGTGTGAACAGGTCCCTCTTAAAGGGAGAGAAGCGTAAGGAGCAAGTCACCAGCGTAGTCAATAGTGGAAGAAAATAAACCACACAAAACAGTCAGGATTGTTTCCAGGGACAAAAAAAATTCCTCCTGTGACCAAAAAGAAACAGATGGAAGGAAAGGGACCTTGAAAAAAGGATGAGAAGCTCTGCAGACAGTGAATTTGAACATGCTAAGGAACATACTGCTGTTCTGTGTTGCACAGAACAGAAGGTCTATGAGAAAACTTACCTGTATGTGCTTTTCCCAGCACAACCAATAAAGTGTGGGGAGAGTTCTGGCAAGCATGGTTCATACAGAAAGAGCGGAATTTCTGCAGGACCTGTGTTTAAGAACAGTGCTCTGAAATGCAGACTGAGTTTGAGGAGTAAAGCTAGGGTTCCAAACTGGTGGTGGCTACAAATCTTAATCTAACACTAAAGTACAATACAGGTTATCTGTGAAACATTGTGAAGGTGTTGAGAGTAGGAAAGAAAGTAATTTTTAGTGGGGCTTCTGTCCTATAAACTACCTCCCATCTTAAAAATAGAGGATTTATTCTTGGGTTTAATCACGTCAACTGTTCCATGCTATAAAACAGTGCTCAGCTTATTAACATCCCAATATCTGCTTGGATCCAAATTTGTCCTCATAGAATTACTTTGGAACAGATATAAAAGACTTTGTAATGTTGACTAATAAAAGATATTTTGAGAACCTGCCATTTTACTGTCATAGAATGAGTATTTGAATACATTTTGGATTTAGAAAACCCTCCCCCATCTCCCATCCCTTCTATGAGATTGTTAACGGACATCCAAAATACAGTTAAATTCAAGACTCAGTCTAACCAGATTTTCCATGGTAAACTATTGAGTAATTGTGGAGTAGAAGGCAAAAAATAAAAGAAAAAAGGCAAAGAGACCATGCCACAAAGCAGGTAAGAGAATCAAAAATACAGATGGCATGTTTTACCTATGGCTGTGATGTAGCATATGGATGCTGCTGGCCCACGATCTCTGAACACATCAAAGAGGGCTGAACATATGGACACTTACAGTATAGCTCTCTGAGACCTAAGGTGCTGCCTACACATCAAAGGCAACAGCTTAATGCTGCATAAAGTGTTGACAAGTCTCTCTCAGCACCCTCTGTTAACAATAAAATGTGTGACCCTTTAAAATTTTTTACAAGTTTGACAAGTGCTTTAAAATTTATCTCAGTGAAATGCCTGTGTAAATGAAAGATAGCCACGTTATTAATGCATGAGTAAATAGAAGTAACTTGTAATGTTTTAGACCTCAAGTCACCATTTTGAACTAGCAGTCATTCAATTAGTATATATGTGGTCAGTGACTAGCTCTGAGGAGCTATTCTGAAAGCAAGGATTGGTGTAAAGAATAATGGAACCCATTTCCATCCAAGTTTCCTCTTTCCACATTTGTTACCAATATTGTGAGATACTTAAAAGCAAATGCAACAGTACTCACTTCTTATAAACTTCTAATCATGACCATACATTATGCTACCATAAAAAAATAGTTTGTGTGCTACTAGCCCTCGTTTACAGGCATTTAAATATGTCAACATACTTCCATTTTTCTACCAAAGAAACAGAATGTGATTAGACGTCTTCCAAACAGAACAAGCTTCTCAACGCCACAGGGAATATGTAAGCTTGTATGCAAGCAGGGGTCAATTAATAACAAAAGGTTTTTGTTGGAGACACTGACAAACTTAGGAAATTTGTAGTAATTACTATCACTCAAGATAATTCAGTAGCATATGATGCTGCTGGTGATTAAGTGATGTGATTTAACATAGGTTTGCCAACTTGTGTGCTTCATACCAGATTTGGTGAAACAGCAATTCAGAAATGGTCTATTTCACATAAGAAACACTGCAAAAGTCCAATTCACCTTAACTGCTACATAGAGAAGTCTCCCATTTCCCTCTTGCCTTTGAAATTTGCATACTATCAAATATATTAGATGGATCCCCACAGACGGCACTGTTTGCGAAGCACAAACTAATGAAAGGGCACAAACCAGGTAAGGAGGTTTAATTTGAATTAATTGTTAAAGATTTCGACAGGCAGTCTAAAAAAACCCACACCAATTAAGTAAAAACGTTTAAGAGATTTAACTCATTCAGTAAGAATATTTTCAAAGTAGTTTGCAAAAAGAAAACATAATAAACAGTTTTCAAAGCAGTGTTCCCCAAACTTCCCCTGTTTCTGCATTAGCACAAACAGCTGCACGAGCAGCAGTTGTCCCCAAAACACGTATCTTCATGGGGCACTTGGACAACTTGCACACATCACAGACATGAGGCGGTTTGGAAACCTGTGCACTAGCAAATAATTTCCACCACAGTTTACGTCTATCCAGCCAATCCATTTAAATGATTGTCTTGATGGAAAAACATGTATTTAACAGTTGCTTGTTAAACCAGACAACTGTGCAACACGTGAAGCGTGTTACTGGATGCCAAGGATACTACTGTTTCAACACACTGATTAGAACCACCTCTACATCCCTGTGCCATGTTTCTGTGTTGTAAAAATTACTCCATTAAAAACAGACCAGCAAACTTCTGTGATCCTGACAGTGAATAAATGGCTTGTTAAAAGCCATCTCAGTGCGTTTTAGCAGACTGAGTCCATCGGTTTGTCCCAAAGACTCTTTAAAAATGTGGGACCACTCAGCACTTTTTCCACACACAACTGCAAGATAATGCTTGTATATTTTATTTGTAATAAGGTTACTATAGTGAGACAGAAGAATTACTTATTTAGGTAAGGAAAACAACAAAAAGAACTAGAGAAACAAGTTCATTGATACTGTGTTTATTTGAATATATTTCATTACTGTTTTAATTGTGACAGTTCTAGCTTCCTTTTCCAATCTCTAAGTCTCTCTCCCTTACTACCTTTCTCTTCCCTTTGGAAAGGGATTAATAGAGAGCATCTGCCATTTGTCTCGTGGTCAGCCCAGCCTTAATCCGTGACAAATTACTACGTATAAATACACCTAAGTTAGTGTATCAGTCTCCAGAATCACCTCATAAAAAGCTATGTGCGCACACAGTGACAAATACTCACCCTGCAGCTTGTGTTATGCTCAAAAACAATCCTCAATAAATCTAAGACGTCACATACTCTTACAGGAAAAGGCAAAAAACTCACTTTGCATACACAAAGGGCAGTGACTCATGTTGATGTTTATAGCACAAAGGGACACCACCTACCAAAGTTTTGGTTGGTACCAAGCAAGTACTCGGAAAATAAAAAGCACAGACAGATTAAAAAAATATCTTCACATTGTCAATAGTGACTTGAAGAATGAAAAGAAGTTTCGTACCTGTCTTCTTCAACTCTCTAAGAGTGAAATCTTGATCGTTAAAGATTTAAACTAGTCATTTTATTTTCCTGTCATTTCTTTTTTCCCCTTACCTCTAACCTGAGGGAATTTTCAGGTCATTAGATTTTCATGTGCAGAAGAACTCAGTGATGGAGCAGGAAGAATACCCAAGAGACTACTACTAAACTCCAATCCAGAAACACCTAGGCCACGTACAGCAAGAATGACAAGACTCAAAATACAAAGCATAAAAACCAAACAAAACCCCAGAAAAAACAGAACACAAGACTTTACAAGTACAATTACAAATTTATTTTCTTCTTTCTGCATCAAAGTGAGTACATGTTTACACACAATGTTATGGAAAAGAAAAAAAAATAATAGCTAAGATTGTAAATGGATTTTTCCTTTGTAGCAGTGCAGAATATCAGCATGGAAATAGAAGAAAAACACTTTACCACCCAGCACCTCTGGGTTTACAGGTGGGTTTTTTTCATTCAAATAGGATTAGACAACCCCCACCTAAGCCCAGCATATTTCTGGCAAAAGTCCCTGAACATACATACCCTCCTGCCGCTCCACACATTCAGTACGGTTTAAAAAAAAAAACAGGCTCAGTGGCACTTTCTCTTCATTATGACTTCAGTAACATCTTGAAATACAGTGCATGCACACTGAAATCCACTTTGCTGTAAGGCTAACTTAGACGTAAGGCAAACATTACCTCCGCTTTCAAATACTCCATGATAAAGACACCCTTAATGGTCATATCTCTGTTAAACACAGAGATACCTTATTTCCCTTCTTTGCTTTTCCTTTCATGAGAAAAGCAATTCAAGGAGATGGTGTCCTATATTCAAATTACATGGAACTAAAAAGTTAGAAAGAAACAGCAATGAATAAACAGTATTCACATATGCATCACTTAAATATCTTTCTAAGAAGTAATCATCTAAGATGTCACAGACTATGATTCGCATTTGATAATCTACCTGCCCTAACTCCAACGTGAAGATATACCTGCACAGTGTTACTACCTAGGATGTTTTTCTATTGTCATTAATTTTCTTAAATATACAGTAAATTCTCTCTAGCTATTCAGACAGATAGTGCAAATAAAGACATTCTTTGGGTCACAATTTTAAAATATAACTGCCAACGCTATCCTCAACTTAGTATTGGTTTAGTAACAAAATATTTTAAGTATAGACATTTTCTAACAACTGCTTAGCAATGCGTTTTCCTTGGTTACCTTGGCTTAACACAGATCACAAAGAATGAATAAGCTACAATACTGCTCACCTATCCAAAAGATATATTTATACTTAAATAAATATATTTAGAAACCTGTAAGTTCCCCCGTAGCTTTTCATTTATTATTATCCGATGGCATACTACATTGAATTGTGCTATCAAAATACCTTTAAAGACAACAAAGATCACTTCAGAAGTACTGCTCAAAGGCAATGAAATAACGCTTTGAGAACATGTGCACAGAAGTCAGGCCTACACAGATCCAGCACACTGCATGATATAATAGTTTACGCTTCTTTTAGATTCATCTACTGCTTTGCCTTGGCCAGAAAGAAAAAGCTTATCTTAAATATTACCTATCATAGATGTAGCAACTCCAAGTGGCCCTGTTTGCTACCTAATGTTGCCTGCTGGTTTTGCACGTTTATTTGAAGTCACTGGCACCTGATTGCTGGTTCCATTAGTGGTATTTGCTGCTGAGCCATTCACAACAATGTAATCAACTTTGTTTTCCAATTTCACAAGGCGTTGTAAAATGTCATCCAGAAGAACAGCAATTGTCCTCTTAAGATCAGCTGAAGATAATGGAAAATAAAAATCAGATTATTTACTATATGTGGAAAAGAACTGCTATTTCAACATACTCGCACCTTAGACTTGCTAGCATTCATACTATGCTTTTTGGGAAAGAGCACAGGTTATTAGCACACAAGTACAGAATTAATCAACTGCTTTGATTTTTCTTTGATACCATTTCTTTCTGCTATTTTAGTCAGGAAGATACCACCTGAAGTATGAATTGTTGCAACACTGGGCTACTTACTGTTCAGAGGCAGTAACATATTGCAAATGTTATCCAGGTTACAGCACTAAAACACCCAGCCATGGCAGGTGTTTAGTCTTGAACAGCAATAGAATACATTTAAACACTTTACAGCATAATGAAGGTAGTTTTATAATGGCTTTTCTCTAAATACCAGCTATCCCACAGGAAAACTGCTTATATAACCTATCAAGTAGGGGAAAAAAATTTCCAAATTCTATATTGATCAAAAAAGAGAAGAATGTACAGTAAAAAAAACCAAAAAACCCAACCCCACATTCTAATCAGTTCTTCACTCACCAGAAAAAACAAGGAGGAAAAAACACATGTTTAAGAGTGAAAAACAAAAAAAAAGAGGTATAAACCAGATAAGATTAACACACTAGCAGTAAATTGATTTTAAAATATATATTAATTAATTCTTTACAATTTGAGCCAGAGCAGGGTCTGCTGTCAGCGATACACTGTGGGTCATACATTCTGCAGTATCAATTCCAAGTTCAACAGTGTGAAGTAATTGTCTAGTCAGGTTGTAAGTCAGATGATTAGCATTTAGATAAAGAGCTGCCTTATTTTTTTATTAAACTTCAGCCACACCTTCAGAAGGCAAACCCCAATAAGTAATTACTCATGCACTGCAGACTTCTACTGCTGTGGAAGTTTTTGGGTTTTTTTAAATAAATTACATATAAATGTAATTACACAGTAAAAGCAGCAAGACAACTGAAGACAACAAAAGTGGAGGGGAGAAAAAAACAGTTGCCTCTTACTGTGGTAAAAATGTTAATATATGAAAGAACTAAAGGCTAAGATACCTTGATACTGTCCTTCTCCTCTTGGGTTGCTTCCTGATGTGTCATCAGAGACTAACCTGCTTGCTCCTAAGCAGCACCAAAGGGGCTTCAGACACATTTTTGTTATTTGTGTTCTACCAGAGTGCTTGTAAAAAGTATCCTGCAATCCCACTCTTTCAGAATTCCTTAAGATCAAAGTACATTAATATCCATCTTTAAATATTAAATTATTTTTAGTATATCTTACTCTTTTTTTCTGTTTCTTCCTTCCTGAAAGAGCACAGGTTGTTTCTTCAAACCTAAGGAATTTCCTTCAAATCCCAAGGGATTAACTAGAGCTCACTGAAGCCTTCCATCAAGAGACGTTACAAGGGATCAAAGATTCAAAATCATTGCAATATTTGTATAACTTTGCTAAAAACATTTCAAGACTAGTCTGAAAAATATGTTTTATGAATTTCAAAAGACAGATACAGGCTCTAGCAATATATTTATTACCAGTGAATACTGGAAATATTAATCAAATGAGCCAGTACATCAGACAGACAGATGTGATGCAACAAGCATCAAAGTTCTAGAGACAAAGGACCTTATTTCTAATGGTTGCTTTAGCAAGATTCTGCTAAGTTCATCATCTTGCAGACTCAAGTCCTCAAACACAACCAGCTTGTTGCTTTCTGTTGCTTTTTTACTACTTAAGAGAATACAATTAAAAGAAATGAAAGCAGAAGGTTAGCAATGAGGCACAAGATGAATCTGGAATGTTTAAGTTACTTATTCTAAAACTTCTTCCCCATGTGAAGTACATGCTTATTCTTCAACAGCCCCTGTTTCTGAAAGTAACAGTAGTCAAACAGCACCAAGGTAACTAAAATATTCCTGGAAAACAAGAATCCCATGTCTCAAACTTGATTTTGCCCAGCATCTTCAACTTCATTGAATAAACTAAAATCATATCAGTTAATACAGAAAATTTTTAATCTTCAAGAACAGTATGTTTACTTTAAAAAAGAAAAAAAATTAGTAACTCTACAGCGTTCAGGAAAAAGATCTGAAAACTAGAATGTTTTTGGTTTTCCTCTTACCATATCCTGCCATAGAGGCTCCACCGCCGCCATTCATTAGATTTTTATTTTCTTCTGCCAGTGCTTTGACGTATCTTTTACTTAGATCTAATATCTGTCCACGCAACTCAGCACTGCTTTGGCGTCTTGGATACTGAAAAGTGTAGCGTAGCAACATCAAACCCCAAATGATTCCAAACACAAGTAAAAACATACTCAGTTTCTGGGACATATTTTTTCTTGAAAACGTTAGAAACATTTCTGATGAAGGCCGCAGGTGTGTCTTAATTTCAAGATAAGCAATTGAGCTTGGCTTTGCCAAGTGTATTACATATTAAACAAAAATAAGATTTCTATGAAGTGAAAAAATCTTCTGGCTGGATCATCTTGGATACAAGGTCTTCTGTTTTAGTTGGTCTTGATTCCTGAAATACGTGAAATACCACTTGGTTATTCAAAATTGCTACAGCTGTTGGGATTAAGGGCAAATACAACTTTCCAAAAGCAGGACTATTGCATCACCTAGCAAACAGTTGTAGATTTGTATCTGCTTACAGGTACAGTCACGTTTCTGTGTTACCTGTTGTTTACACAGGGTTTCCACTTGTTTTCAGTCTCAAAACAATCAAAAATGTTCTGCTTCTACAAATCACCCTATGTTAAGTTAATTGCAACTGACATTAAACTCAAATGCATTTCAGACAAAATGCAGTATCTTATGCACAACATTAGCTGTTACACAGCTACACACAAGAAGAGGATCTTACCATACCTCACTTAGGAGCACAGGATAAATATAAACAGATAAAATACAGAACAAATTCCTTGATTGATTAGTTGGTTTGAAGTTGGGCATCATCCTTTTCTACTTCTGTTTTGATGTACTGCTAGTAAAGAAAGAAAGGAAACCGAAATGAACTGACAACATCACACACCACCTTATACTACCACTTACCATTGCAGCCAGTTCTGATCCCTTGATAGATTAAGGCTTCAGGAAAAAAACAAACGGGCGGACAGTTTCAGCAGTTAAACAAAAAACTTGCAGACCATTTGAAGCACCAAACATCTTCATGGAGCTCTGTATTGGGGAAAAAAAAATAAAATCAACAAAGCAAAGTGCAGGACTAAAGAGACATGACTTTTCTAGAGGAGGGCTTGCAACCACATGCTTTTTAACAGAAATACATTTTTTAAGCTAACATGAAGCAACTGTTAGGAAAAAACATAACATCAATTGCTGTTTTATTATAAATGAATACATTTAAATGCCCAATAACTGATTCTGACAGACTTTTTTTTTAAAAAACTTGGCAATACTCTCACTGAAACATGTCACTGCTTTACAACGCTAGAAGGATGACAGCAGATGTTCCAGATTCATCATATATGTATATCCACTTATATTTACATATGTATCATACTCTTATTTTTATCCCTAGAATGTATCCAAACTCTTCAGTCCCTTTACAAATGTAATACCTTGTATTAGTAATTTATCAGCCACCTCTTCAAGTTGCCTGATTATTCAATAGTTTTTTGAGGATGTGTTATTCAACATAGCTACTCGCTTCACATAATGGTTTTGCCTGTTATTCCCCGTTCTTTCTCCACATCTTACCCGGTATTCATGCTTTTCAGACTGAAGTTACACATTTCATAGAGTTCCCCGCCAGCCTTCCTACAGTGGTACTTGGGTCTGTTTTCATTAGGATACTGAGATCTAGTTTGGGATCCTGCTAAGCACTCATCTAAACCCCACCTCCACAGCATTCTTCACCAGTTCTGCTGACCAAGTGGCCTTCTGCCAACACAACAGGGCCTGCTGCAAACACAGGTGTCACTGCCAGCAGGGTTTTCAGTTGTGCTTGTTCCTTGTGCTTGACCATAGACTCTCCAGATCAAACTCTTGATAGGCAGGCCAACATGAGAGATTCAAGCAGCAATATTTCAAAGTGCCTGAAAATCAGCATGCTGATTTCTTCCAAAATTTATTCAGAATAATTTATATTCTCAAAATTATCAACACAGGGCAGGGAATGGTGTCCAGGACTTGGACACTGAGGTTGTTGCAAACTGACAAGTCAGTGTGTGTAAAATACCCTGTAGTAACTGCCAGTATACAAAATCTTACTGTTTGTTGCACTAATGAAAATGGTAATCACGACTCATTGGATAAGGAGCAAGGTGCTTCACCTCAGCTGTTAGATATGACTGTGCACATGGACAGATGGCCAGCATGCAATAATTTGAAATGCTGCAGTACATTAAGTGGGATGTACTTTACTCAAAGAACGTGCTTATAAGAGAGAAAACAATACAAACTTACATTCTACAGCACCCGCACAAATATTTGGAATTTTGTGGTTAAAGATTTCCTGAAACAGATCCTCCCTGAACATGAGCAAACCAAAACTACTTTTCCCTAGCTCTTTGCCAAATCTGCGCCTCTGCACTTACACATTAAAACATAACATGCACCTCCATCACTATGCATCTACATAATTGCTGAATAGTATCGACAATGCTTGAGAATATTCACGTGAGGTCCAGGAGCAAGATATTCACATGATGGCTCAGAAAACTAAACAGTATCTCTCTCGAGGAGGAACCACACATTTTGACTCCCATTCCCCAAAGTCTGAATTGTAAAAAAAAAAAATTTAATGTCTAAAAATACCAGATAACTCTTGCAGAATTTAAATTAACTCTCCACAGATCTCCAGCCATAGCTCATCCTGAAGCATTTAGACAGTATTACTATAGAGCTTTGGAGTGGAAATAACTGCCATCAGGCTGTAAATAAGACCACAAGCCAGGATAAAAGCCCAAGCCAAGAGGAACAGATTGAATTAACTCCTGCCAAGGAGCAGTAGGAATTGCAGACCAGGGTTTTGCAATGTATATTTGATTCACAGTGCACATGCTGACTACTGAAACTAACGGAAATTAAGGACTTAACCCGCTGGGACAATGGCATAACACCCAAATACTGACACTGAGCAAAGGAACTGTGAATAAAGCGCAGCAAAATGAAGAGAACTATCTGTACTTTTTCTCTTTGTTTATAGAGGCCATTCACCCTCAGTGAAATTCAGTGCCATTTCAAACTTCTGGAGATTCAGTCTCCTCTTGCTTCCCAAGGCATGTACTTCTAGTGACCTGTAATACACTCCAAGACTACACCATATAGAGTAAAAAAAAAAACCCACAAATGCAAGCTTATACCTGCATCATTTGCAAGTAGGAAAATAAGGTATCAGAGCAGCAGGTGAAGAAAAGAGCACAGGAAGTAAAACAGATGGACTAGAACATTCTTTTACCTTGTTGCCTTGAAGGGTCAGCATTTCTCTAGACTAACACTGTAATTTAAACAAAGTTTTTCCTCAGAATGGACAAAGGTTTTTTTCAGTAATTCAGAATTAATATCCCATGAGGTAACAACAAGCGTCTAAGGAGGAACAGAGTCTCCTCAAATTTTTCTTTTTCCTCTTTCTCCCAAATCCTTCTAACCTACCACTTCCTAAGCTGGAGAAAACGGAAGCTGAGAGTTCCTCCTTCACAATGACATAGCCTAGATAGTAACCCAGGCTTATCACTCACAACTTCAGCTGAAGGGATTTTATGGCAAAGGAGATCAAAGCACCCTAGAGAGCAACAGGAAAAAAGAAATCTCAAACAAAATACATACAAATAAACAGAAACCCCCAATAAACAGACACACAACTCCAAATTAAACAAAACCTGACTGTGCATACAAAATGGTAATCCAAGATTCCATAAAGAATCTTCCAGCTAATCCAGCAGCCTGAATTGAGTGATTCAAGGTGCCAATTTTTCTAAGTGCATGCATGCATGCATATCTAGGTTATTGTCACAGTGACAAATCTTAGATAGAGGCAACATCAGAACTTGGAAGTACAAGCAGTTCCTAAACAGAGGATGTGACTCCAGGTTTGCCTTTCACAGACAGAGGGAGTTTGGGTTTCTTCACTGTTGTGACTGATGATTGTGTAAGGAATGTATAAAAACCCCACCACACAGACATACATTTGGCAATGAAACCAATAAACTAAGACGCTCATCCTCTTCAAAATAGAATCACATCTCCATCTTCTGAGCTGTGTTCAAACTTCAGTCATATATAAATTATATTATTGAGTGCAAGAAACTAAAAGAACAAGAGCCAAAGAAAAAGCAACAGAAAATCCATTATACAACCATAGTAAAGCCAAGTTCTACTATGTCTGACACTAATTAACAAAACAGTAGCATCTGACTTTGGTTTGAATACTGGCCCTTCTCTATGGAAACAAGCCCATACTTAGAAAACATACTTAACTTCTGTGGCAAAGCCTTCCTCAAATTCTGCTTTACTTTTCCCTGCAAAGAAACCCAGAGATTACATGCTTGTGTCACCCAAAAAACACAGTCCCTAAGGCAAGGGAATGCCTCCGAAACTCTCTGAGGGTACCATGAAAAAAGGCACACCCAGATCCTTAAAAGGTTACAATGCACCTTACAGTGCTGTCAACTCTGCTAGTCAGTCACCTCAGGAAAGACCATTACACACCCATCACCATTTTTCTAGTATGTCAGAGAGATCCCAGCCTTCCTAAATCACTGAAAGTGGTCAGTGGCAACAGCAAGGCAAATTCAAAAGTGCCGCACAGATGGTGTGTGACATCCAGTTGTGAAAAATGTGCGGGACTGTAGAAGATGACTATTTACAAGAGAAAAAACAGCAGTCCCAATCAGATAATTTTGGTAGCCACTGATATGAAGATTTAGCAGAAAAAAAAGAACAAAACAGAATCAACAAGAGGTGATAAAGAAAAAAAAGCTGAAGCCTGAGAATTACATTCCACTCAAGGATCAAAAAGACCTAAGGATAAAGTCAAGAAAAAGACACTGACAATAGAATTGTTAACATAGAGTCCAATAACGTCACTTCTTGGTTACACATTTAGAAAGGCAGAATGACAAATACTGAGGTATTAGCTCCTCAGTGATACCCTAGAGATTTACACTGATCTCCAATGAACTAATAAATTAAGAAGTAACCTTGATAAGTGGTAATTTCACTCAATGTATTACTTAGTACTGTAATATTTCCTCTCTGAAGCATTATGTATGATCAATGCGACACAGTGAATTCAAAAGCAAGTCTGACTTTGTGACCTATTAACTGCATAAACACAGTAAGTTTATTAAGCTTGTTATTTATCAAGACAAACTATAACAAATAAAATGCCAGATACAGCCATAGGAGACTGCATCCAACTACAGACAGAGGAACAGAGGAAAGGGAAAAAAACCTCTTGTAACAGAACAGACAGAATTTAGAACAGCACAAATACCAGTTGGCATTAATAATTACTATAAAATAATTGTACAGTACAAAATCAGACTTAATTACAATTTCAGTGGGAGTATAACAAGTTTATGATTAACTTAGAGTTCTAAATTAACATACTAAAATTATGCCTGTATGAGAAATATCAAATTCATGGCAGCGAACATCTCTCCGTACAGTGAGGGTAGTGTGTTAGTTAACAACAGGCTGTGCTGTAAATGGGCACAACATCATCTCACCACAAAAGCCAAATAATGCTTCTACAAGACAGAAATCACAGGACATTACACAGTACCAGAAAATACAGGTTAGAGCTGTCAGAACTGTAGAAATTATTTTCTTTTTTTAGCAGGTACTTAAAGTGTACACTGCTCCCAGTGCATAGCTCTGTAACCTCCAAAGTCTTTACTTTTCTGATTTTCCCCCAGAAAACTTTGAGCATCTTGAGTGACATTCGAGTTACTCAGATGACAGACAGGGCACTGAGCATTCTGAGAGCAGATAGGCTACTTCTGTGTTATGTAGAAACCCATTGGTGCAATTCCTCTGCAGCAAGGAAAATGAGAAGTCTGAAGTACAACTGACACCGACATAAAAAGCACAGAAAATGTTCACTGAACAACTAGTCTGAAAATAAGGGACAATGAAATAAACATCTAGAAGACTAGGACTTTTTGGAACACCAAAAATGATCTTTCCATTCTGGCAATTTTTAACCTTAGGTGGCTACTGGTTTGTCAGTAGGAGAAAAATCTGCATGAGTTGCAGCTGCCAGACAGGTGCCCAAAGGTAAGTATATCTTGTTATACAGGACCGTGACTCCTGTCAATACACAGAAATTTCGGATTTCTGCTCCTAAACATAACATAAACTCCCCTTAACAAATAATCATCTTACCCACATCATTCATATTTGAAACTGGCATCCAAGGAGGAATCACACTCCTCGTATTTTTAACAACACGAGTTCTTGAAAATGTGCTGATAAAACCATGTTTCTGTACTGGCAACTTGCTGTACAACATGGCCCTTTGGATCCCAGGATCATATTGGTGTTCACTCAGCTGCACTGTTAGAGAGAATATTATTCTACTCAGCAACAAATAATTAACATCAATTTGTGTGCCCAGAGAAGTGAACCCATGTTTGAATTGTCTTTTGACATAAGTAGCTCTTAGCATATTAAGTATTTCTATTATTGTTGCTATAAAATATGGTCAAACAGGAAGATGTCACTGGCAGAGAAGGAAAAGAGGATACCTGACTGATAAAACCTCAGCAACACCTGACACACTAGTGCTTATCAAAAATGTTCCATCTGCATGCTAATGAGACTTGAGGGTCTTTTGAGACAGCATCACGGATCAGTAGATAGAACACAGAATTTATATTGACAACTGTTAGGCTTAGATGAAAAGAACTGCCCTATACAACACACTGGCACCTTAAGAATCCATAAGCTGGAGTATTTCTAGAAAAACAAAAAAAGCTGTCATATGAGTATGATGGCTGCTGGAGTGCAGATTTTAGCAGCTCTGTGTAACTTCTGGAATGCACTGCCTGAGGAGTCTGCCTAGTACTTGATACATTTCCTAGGATACGAATCTTCATATCTTCTCCCACAGCACATGTTCCTTCATTTTATGCCTCTGCATGCCCTAGACCAGCTGCTGGGACTGCCTCAAACTTATTACCAGGATAAGAACAGCATGCAACACATTTGTTTTTTAGCTGTAGAGTTGAAAGCAAAATATCACATTAAACGGGAAAACACACATACAAAGTTCAAAACGGTTCTGGTATAAAATTATCCGAGTGCCCAAACACTAGGTGACCTTTTGTATTTCAGGATTTTAAAAACACTAGTGATTTGTTTCCACTTTGAATGCGTGCAGTGCTATTTGCATTGTTTCTATTTTAAACTGTCTGCAATAGTTGGGTTTATTTTGCATTATGTCTGAGGAGTTTGCTTAAATACTTTTCAGTACCTTTAAGTATCCTGCCTTTTTAGCACCCCCTCCTTTATTTTGCCTACTACTGTCAGTGAATACTTTTAAAATAAGCCAACTATTTAAAAAGAAAAATGCTTTGTTCCTTGCCTGTGGGCAGTCAGCCAAGATTCGAGATTTTTAGAGGGGAAATGACTTGGCAAGGGTTATGAAGAAAATTAAAGAAAGCAGATATCAATGGGGACAGTATATAACACTTGACAAAGTTTCCCTCCTCCCAGAGGGTCCATCTGGGCCTCAAAAGATTTCTACATCTCTGTATCAGCTTCTCAAAATAAATAAATGAAAAATCTCAGCTTCACTGCATCTGGGACATTTTATTTTTGTTTTATGCTTTATTTCTGCCCTTCATGCCACAGTAGAACTCTTGCTCATATGAACCACTGTTACAACACAGCATGAAGTACCTTCTAGAGAGGTAGCCTTGCCCATGGCAGCAGAGTTAGAACCAGATGATCTCTAAAGGTCCCTTCCAACCTAACCATTCTATGATTTGCTTCTAATTTCCCCATAACAATGCCACAATTTTTTCACTGCAGTTGAACACTAGGCTATACCAAGTAGTCTCTTGCAAATCCCTAACTAGCACTTCTACTCCCTTGTGAAATTCCATGATTGTTTGCACTGCTCTTTCCAAAGGCCCAACAAGACCAAAATATCCTTCTAAGATTGTAACATTTAGCTAATTTTAGTTAGTTTCACAGAGCCATACCTACAAGATCATGCACATAGGCTTACTGAGAGGGATTTTCACTGAACTTTTAAAAGATCTAAATGGAAGGAGAGCTATCGTTAAAGAGAACTAAAAGGGGAGGGGACAGTCAATGAACAAAGCATGGTGACTGCAACAGTGGAGAGATTCCTACCACAGAAGTGGTCATACTTACACAGTGCAGCACCCACACACTATTCCCATAGAATAATAATAAAAAGAGGCTTGTACCACTGGGGAGAGATGAAAAATTTAACTTGCCTGGTTGCATTTCAAGAAATCAGAATTCAAAATAAGTATAGATGTGTAGGGCACCACTTTTCAGTGATAACTGCAATTCAGGCTGGACCTGAGATTCACACTCCTTCCTAGAAGGCTGATGCAGCTGAAGATTTTAGAAAATTAACAGTGGAGGCAATGTTAAAAATAGTTAATTTCTTTCTTTCTATATCTTTTATTTATTTCTAGATTGTCCGGTTCATTTATCACAACATACCAAGAGTTATGACAGACAGCAGTTCAGTGGCCTTGACAACTGCACTGTACTATTGTTAAACAGAATGTATCCATAAATTAAAATAGATCACTTATGTCATGGTAGCCTCTTCTTCATTATCACTGAGAACAATTTCATTGGAATATGTTTTAAGTCCTCTTGTTGAGCCCTCTAGTCTAGGTTCTGTTTTACACAGGCAAAGCACCCATTCAGTTCTGAGCAATCTAAAAGAAATCTTGTAAATTACACAGGTCAGGAGGGTTTAAAGTTGACAATCTTCAAGCTAATCACGGAGACTATTAATAATGTTCACTTGACGCAAGTTGGCCCATCTAATGGTACAAGTTTTCTATTATAGGTGAAAATGGTTGTCAAATGACAAGTACATAAATAAATACCTACCTATGAACAGTAAACTCATACCAGCAGAAAACACACATTTCAATGACTGAGTTCCAGAGAATTTTAACAGTTACTGGAAGCAACCTAATGGTTTTTTTGATACTTACTAGTCTTCAGATATTTGACTACACTGGCTGACAATTTAAGCTGACAGCATACATTTATCCTAGTTTGGGCAAGACACAAGAAGCAGTGCCTTGAACTCGTCCTGGAAAAAGTACAAGTGACTGATCCTCAGGGGAAATACTTTACTTAAAGCAGTTAATGACCTCCAATCGCATGCTAAATCACAATACAAAAGTAGCTAATACAATGTCTTCTTCAAGAAATTAAAAGCCTAACTAAGACTCTAAAAGCAGAGACAACAAAAGCTTTATTCCTAGCTGTAACAGCTATTGGAAAAGGACCTATAACCTCATGACCTAATGAATTCCAACAAAATTGCATAATCCTCTAGAGCTCTCAAGTACCTGACATGAATTATTAAAACAATTATATATTGGAACACATGAAATAACAAAAAGAGGCCAGAATAATTCAGGCTTTATACACATGGGTATTCTCTGGCAGATAAAATGAAAACAAACGTACAAATAAATTTCCACCTTTCATCTAAAATTGCAAGCGCTCCTTTTTTGACACTAGAACAAGATGCTACTTACAATATACTGTTAGCATCTTCATTCAGTCTCCTTTCTTTTAAGATCTCACAAGAAATGTCACAGAATCACAGAATGTTAGGAATTGGAAGGGACTTCAAAAGATTATCCAGTCCAATCCCCCTTCCAGAGCAGGATCACCTAGATCCAGTCACACAGGAAGATGTCCAGGTGGGTTTTAAATGGCTTCAGAGAAGAAGACTCCACAATCTCCCTGGGCAGCTCATTCCAGCGCTCTGTCACCCCGCTGTAAAGAAGTTTCTTCTCATATTTATGTGGAACCTCCTATGCTCCAGTTGACACCCGTTGCCCCTTGTCCTATCACTGGATGTCACTGAGAAGAGCCTCTGGCTCCTTCCTCCTGACACCTGCCCTTTGCATATTTATAAATTATTTATTTATAAATCATATTAATGAGGTCACCGCTCAGTCTCCTTCTTTCCAAGCTACAGAGACCAAACTCCTTCAGCCTTTCATCATAGGGGATCTTTGTGGTTCTATGCTGGACTCTCTCAAGCAGTTCTGTGTCCTTCTTGAACTGAGGGGCCCAAAACTGGACATCAATTCATGACATCTGCTCCAAAATACGCAGTACATTACAATTAGAACAAAATTCATGCACATGTAACTATTACGTTCAGCTTGTTCATATTCTGAAAGTTCTGTTTAAAAAAACCCAAACCACCTCACATATGCAAAACTCAGTTTTCACAGTGAAAAACTACTACACCAATTCACCCACTGAAAGCAAAACAACATCCAAAAAACCCAAAACAACCACCAGTTATTTACCAGATCTAAACGGCACTAAATAATCTCCCCATCATGTCATAGAACAGAACAAAAATATCTTTGATTTGCAGCACACAAATTACACAGAATCTCTTTGGTTGGAATAGACTTTTAAGATCAAGACTAAGCTGTGACCCAGCATTTCCAGACCATCCCTAAATCATGTCCCTTAGTACCTCGTCCACACCAACACCAGTTTGTTTAAATACTTCCAAAGGTGACAACTCCATCACTGCCCTAGTCACCCTGTTCCAAGGCCAAACTACTCTTTTAGTGAAGAAATTCTACATGCATGCAGCTAAAACCTCTCCTAGATCAACTTGCATCTCCTTCCTCTGGTCCTATTGCTTGCCACCAGTGAGAAGAGACTGTCCTTCTCCTCCTTACAACATCCTTTCAGGTAGTTGTATAGTGTAAAGTCTCCTATCAGTCTCCTTTTCTCTAGGCTAAGCAATAACAGCTCCCTCAGCTGCTCCTCATAGGACCTGTGCTCCAGACCCCTCACAGGTCTCATTGCCTTTCTCTGCAAACACTCCAGCATTTCTATGTCCTTTTTGTACTGAGGGGCCCAGAATTGAACACAATATTTAAGATGCAGCCTTATCAGTCATTCTGGCTGTCAGCATCTTTCATCAGATGGCAAGATACATAGAAAAGAATTTACAGAGTGCTATCATGTTAGATTAGAACACAGAAAAGAAAGCTTATTAATAATCAGTGACCACAGAAGCTACAGAAATAAGGTAAATAAAATAGGTTTTTATAAATATTTACATAAATAAATTTAGCAGACTACTTAAATGTGGTTAGAAGGTCACCAGATATTACATAACAGCAATGTTACTATCTTGTTGGAAGGAAGCATTATTCCACAACTCTCAGGGTCAGGAAATGTAATATTTTATAATCTAATACTAAAACAAATCTTTCTTCTATTGTTTGGTTGTTGTTTTTTTTTTTACATAAACCTATTACCACCAGTAATCACTTGCCTTAGCTTCAGTATGGATTAAACGAAGCCTTTTTTTTTTCTTCCAAGTTTCATCACATGATTTTCGTCTTTGAAAGCTCAGTGCTTACAGTACATCAGTCTGCAGAGTCACTGCAGTGACACAAGGCACACGGGAAGGGAAAACAGAAAACCCCTTGTTTTCCTTACTGCTTCCCCACCATCCAGAGACACTGCATCCCCGCCCTGGCACACGCTCGGTGAGGACCGCTGTTCTCCAGACACCGCCGCCAGGCCGCGGCCGCTCGCTCCCCGCCTCGCCCCTACTCGGACGGGCCTGGAGGTGTCTCTGGTGCTGCAGAGCCGTCTCGTCTCCCCACACGGACCATCGGCTCCGGCCACACCCCCGGGAGACCCTTCCTCGCCCTGCCCAGCCCGGCGCGGCCCTCAGAAGACGGAGTGACCCCTTGGCGAAGCAGCCCCTACCCCGGGGTGGACCCCCGCGGTACCTGCGCTCCCGACCCGCTCCCGTCTGACAGCGCCGCTCGCTGCCCTTCCGCCCGCCTCGCCTTGCGTCACGTCACGTCACGTCACGTCATGTCACGTCGCTCCGCACACGCCAACGCCCCGCCCTTTCCCCCTTCCCAAGCTGAGCGCCGGCTCAGCCCCCCATCACATTGTACTCTGCTGCTGCGCATGCGCCGCTGGGCCCGGGGAGGGGAACGCTCCTGCCGTCTAGCGGCCTGAGTGGTCTTAGCAGTGCGGAGCGTCCCTCAACGCTGGAGCAGGGATAGTTTGCCCTCATCACAGAAGGGTTTAGGCTGGAAGAGTCCTTAAAGATCATCTAGTTCTAGCCCCACTGCCATGGGCATGGACACCTAGGTTGCCCAGAACCCCATCCAATCTGGCTTTGAACACTACCAAGGAAGGGTATCCATGGCCTCCCTGGGCAACGTGTTCCCCAGCACCTCACCACCCACACCCTTCTTCCTAAAATACAATCTAAAGCCACCTTCTTTTAGATTGAAACCATTCCCCATTGTCCCCATTATTCCTACATGTCCTTGTAGAAAGTTGCTCTCCAGCTTTACTGTAGACGCTCTTCAAGGCCTATAACCTGCCCTTGGAGCCTTCTCCAGGCAGATACTCAGGCGTACTTTATTCACTCCTACTTGATCCCTCCAGAACTCTCCCTACTTAGAGAAGATGGGGTACCAGTTACAAGTCAGACACTGCAGGTAGCTGTAGAGGAAGGTACTTTCTGCAACACGGAATCCTCTGTAAAACAGTCAGGAAGTGGTGTCCTAGCAGCTTGGTGATTCGGCTCCACCTCCCCACTGGTCATTCGTGCTGCAGTGCAGCTTTCCCTCAGTTGCACTGTGTGTCAGGAGGTACCTGGGTGCTCTGTTGTTTTCAACCGTTTTTTCTGCACAGATAGATAGAGAAAATCTCAGCATTTAAATCTGCTGCTCTAAGAATTAAAAAAAGATATTGATATATTAGAGGGGTTAGCGGCCTTCACAGGTAGACAAAACTATTGGCAGGTCATACCACATTGGCCAGTGAATTACTTGCATGTAAAACTAAAGACAAGTTTGCAGTCCTTAATTTCAGTCTTGTGAAACATATTTTGGATTACTTTGATTCTTTTCTAATTGGCAACTGAGAGTTGAGGTGTCCAACTGAGAGTTAAATTCAATTCGAGAAAATCCAGCAGCTGTTGAACCACATAAAAGTCTGTATGTCCACTGAATTCAGAAGAAGATGCATTAAAGGAACGATATATTTATTTAATGATACAATCCAACCCATGGACACAAGTCTTTTATAAATCATACAACACTGAATCAGATCAGGCAAAAAGCCCTACCCCACAACCCTAAGTAACCTCATAAATAAGCTTTGCAGTGAACAGAATGACTGTACATTGTACAGCAGCAATAAATTTTTTGCTAGAAGTGCCTTCTAAAGCAGAAACAAGGTGTTTCTGCTGGTATTTTCTCAATAGGATTTCTTCTTGGAAGTATTAAAAATAGATGGTCTGGAATAGATTTCATATAACACACAAACTGCAGCTATTTACTGCCATTTATTATTGCACTATTTGCAGTTATTAATCCTTTATTTTCACAGACATGCAGTGAACAGCTATGTAATGTCTTTGCAAATGTAATTCATACTAACATTAGAACTTACTAGGGAGAGGAATATCTGTCAGTGGTGTAATCATAGAAAGATCTGCTTTTGGAGGTCACAAAATTGTATTATGAAATCAGTTTCCATTATAAACACAAGTTCTGTTGACAGAAATTCTCAAGAACATTCTTAATTCCTCTTGCCTGAAGGCCTCGTGTATTTAGTCGTATTTCATGCACATGCATCTCATCACATCTAACCACAATGTCTGGTAAAAACCATACAACAATACAGTATCACAAGCAACTTGTTTCTTCTCAGTGACAGGTGAAACCCAACTCTTAACAGTATTTACACGGTTCTCATATTTGTTAGTAGTAATATTCTCAGGATCATTTCCAAGGGCAGACAAAAGCAGAGGACTGCAGATGTAAAAACTTATTATGCTGCAGTGTCCTGTTCTTTTGTAAATAATAATAACAAAAAAAACCCCAAAATAGGTTCCTGCTGCAATGTTATCTTTGTTCCTTTCCCATGCCATTCACTATCTGTACACTGGCCTTCTGACATCAATTTGCATCGCTATCGCTCTGTCTTTTTCCACTACGTCTTAAGAATTTCTTCTCTCCTGGTATGTTTAGCAGTAATGGCTAGAGAACGGCATTGTGATTAATATGCTTTGTGGTCAGTGCTACTGCTGCCTTCTTACTTAAACGATGAATCCTCTAATCTATATACTTAAATAAGAATGTATACAACCCTATACTATTGTTCCTATTCTTCACTCTTCCTAATCCCTTATTAGTAGTTTTTACCCTTTCACTTTAAGGAATGCATGTGATCTAGGCCTGTCTTTCCCCACAAAGTGCATTTTCCCCCAAACTGTGAATATTGTATGCTAACTGCTGCAATAAACTACCAGCATATGACAGCAGTATGTTAATATTGCTTGAAAAAACTCCACAAAGCATCCTTGAAGGACATATAATTATGTGACATTAGAGTATGCTTTGGGCCACTCCTAGCTGATTTCTGTGTTTGAACCATCTTTCATTTAGCAGAGAGGTTCCCAAAGATTCAGAACAACTTCGCAGTTGTCTTACTAACTAATAAATAGTGAAAGAGAAATGTGATAGCAAATAATGGTTGTTTTTATACTCAAGAAAACTGGTGCTAGAGAACAATGAAGGCAAAAGAGTTATGGAAAAAATGGTGAATAGAGTTTGTGGCTCTCAAATGGATATATAAACTTGATTACACGTTTTAAAAATAAGTATCTGTATCACTTATTGTCATTTTTTATTTTAGGTTTAATTGCCAGAGCATTCTTAGAAGAACAATTAAAAAATCCTGCTGAAATAAAGGCATATGAGTCAGAATTAGTGTAACTCTCAAGAGTTGGAATCATAATGTAGGCTGTAGCTAGATGTACATGTTCACAAAAAGTTTATTCCTGGCTTATATATTCCTGGTCTTTTCCTTCCCTCCCTGTTTTGTTTGTGTCTTGGTTTGGGTTAGAACAGAACTAATTCTGTTTGGTGATTTTACTTTTCAACTCAATCTCTTCTAACTGTACTTTCTAAAGTTAACAGCATGTTTGGGCAGTGTCTGCTTCTACAAGTGATAATGCTTGATATTTACAGACACTAACAAGGATTGGAATGCAGAAAAGCTCTTGAGGTTGGATTGATGATCTCTAAGATCCCTCCAACCTCAGCCATTCTATGATTCTATCTTCTGATGCTGAATGGAGTAAAGCTCATATAAAAGGCACATTATGCCATGGATTTAGAATGGCTTTTACAAAGTGAAACATCATACAAGGTAAAAATTCACTTACCTCCTAGGAATAAAAATTTATGTGCCATTAAACAAGAACTGGTTAAGTTGTTGACTAAAATTTTTGTAATAAATGACAGGCAAGGAACTTTCCTCTCACTAGACACAGAATAATCTCATACACACTGTTGCCCAGAACCCCATCCAATCTGGCCTTAAACACTGCCAGGAAGGGAACATCCCCAACTTCCTTAGACAACTTGTTCCAGTGCCTCACCACCCTCATAATGACGAATTTCTTCCTAAGATCTATCTAAACCATTCCCTACTGTCTTATCCCTACATGTCCTCATAAACAGTCCCTCTCCAGGCTTCCTGTAGGCCCCCTTTCAGGTACTGGAAAGCTGCTAGAAGGTTCTACCAGAGCCTTCTCTTCACCAGACCAAACAGCCTGTACTCATAGGAGAGGCGCTCTAGCCCTCTGACTATTCTTGTGGCCCTTCTCTGGACTTGCTCCATCATTCCTACTCCGATGTATTGCATTGGGGAACTTCAGAATTGGACAGAGTACTACAGCTGAAGTCTCACAAAAAACAGAGATGAATCACCTCGCTTTTCCTGCTGGTGACCCTTCTTTTGATCTAACCCAGGATACAGTTGGCCTTCTGGGTTTCCCGTCATACACTGTGGCTCTTGTTGAGCCTCTGGTCTACCAATACCTCCAAGTCCTCTTCAGGGACAAGCCGCTCCCACGGTTTTCTAGGGCAGGAAGAGCAAGCCTAGCCAGTTTTGTCACTGTTAATATTCTGACCTAAGGCAGTGCCTATTTGAGCTGGGTAATAGGCCTCTGCCGCCCACACGGTAGAAGCTGTTGTAGTATCTGGTGCATGCTGGAGGAAGAAGTGCCCAGCCCAAGCAGTACACAGAGGAATAGGGAAGCCTCTGCAATGAGGACGAACTAAGATAAACCCTTCTGTAAAACGCTGGGTAACGGACGTTCTCTGAACTGCAGGTGAAAGTTCAGGCCTTTGCTTCCCGGGCAGATACCAGGCCAGTTCAGGTGCCGCCATTTTCCACTGCGTGCAGCGACCGCCAAGAGGTAACGGGCACCTTACGGCGTTGAGTGTGACCGTCGCCACCCGTGGAGCAGTGGCGCAACTCGGAGAGCCCAGAGAAGGGTCGGGGGCAGCGGGGCCAAGCCAGCCCCAGCGATGGCGGGTGGGAACGGGCTGCTCACCTGGCGGCAAAGCCGACACCCCTCGAAGTCTCACTCGCTCCCGCGAGCGCGCGCCCCTGAGAGCCGCCGCGCAGGGGGCGGGGCGCCCCCTTCCCGCTCGCGTCCCCACACACTTTCCCGCCAGGAGAGGCGCGAGCGCGCGGTGGGTACTCGTGCAGGCACTCGCGGCGGCGTGCTCGCCATCCCCTCTGGCGGCGCCGCCTTTGTGACAGGCGGGCAGAGCCGGGCTCCGCCCTCCGCACGGTGCCGGGCGCAGACGGAGCGGAGGCGCCATTTTGCGCTGTTGCGGAAGACGGTTTGCGAGGCCGTGGCGGGAGGGAGGCGGCAACAGTAATAACAACAGTAACGGTAATAACAGTAGCGGCCGCGGGTGCAGTCTCTGCTTGGGACTAACGTCCCCGTTCGTCCAACCCCGTGGCCAGGATTCTGCCAATATGAGCGACGTGGAAGAGAACAACTTCGAGGGGAGGGTGAGTGGCCGACCCTGTCCGGGCCCTGCGGAGCGGGTGTGACCTGACCCGGGAGCGATGGGTGGGAGCCTTCCTCGTCCGGCATGGTGGGGTGGGGGTGATGCAGGTTGTCTCTAAAATGGCTTCTTCAGACGCCCGAGCTTTGATTGGGCCGAGGGCGACTGGCGTCCTGCTCCTCTGCTCTCCTTCCTGTCGTTACTCTCTTTTCCGAACGGATGCTGAGGACCTGGCTGAACGCGAAGCCGAACTCCGCTGTCTGAATACTCACACGATACCTTATCCCAGTCTGTCCCTCTGTCCCCATCCCCTCCATTGGGGTGCGGGCCCTGAGCTGTGGTGCTGCGGCTCCGCCTCCTCCCTGCCAGTGCAGGTTTGTTCTTAAAGAACAGGGCTTAGAGCACTGCTGTAGCGTGGGATTGCTCTCCGCTTATCCTTTTCTTTCATTCCTGTATACCGAGCTGGCCTGTTGTCCCGGCTGTACCCTGTCCACCGGGTCCATGCTTCGGGTTCGTTTCGCTGGCGGGTCCCGCGCAGGGCAGCCGAGGCCTCCGTCTGTATAAAAGAGGAGGAACCGGGCCCTTTTGTGAGCGATGTGTTGCCTCTCTTGGTTGCTGGCTCGCAAACGGGACCGTTCCCTGGGCCAGGCTTCCTGGAACTGTCGGGGAGGTACGGCCTTTGTTGTGGAATGGTAGGAACTCACTGATCACGCAGCTGAAGACCTTCTCTCAACGAGCTGCTGTGGCTTTGTAACTTTGTTAGACCTGTTTTTCCTATCTCCCTTCTGGTTAATGCGGGCTTTCTCTCGTACACGTATGACTAGTTCTTTCCATTTTCAATTATTCTTTTTTTCTTAGTGGTAAGCAGAAGTTAGAAGTTAATTGAAACAGGAATTAAATGTGTGCTTTGTCTTCACTTCGTCACTACTTACCCTTTTTAATTTTGCAGATTCTTTTTTTTTCCTTTGTTCATTCCTTAAGAGATTATTTAGAGGAACACCTGAGCGTTCTTTTGGTGACTTTCTCTGATTATCCGGTGACAGCAATTATGCAGTTATGCAGGGTTTCTGCCTGGGGAAACAAGCAGTAAAATTTTGTAAGACCGGTGTATAACATCCTAATAACTATTTTTATACGAATATTACCACCTTCTTTGTAGTGTTACGTAGTGACTGCTTCTGTTTCTTCAGGTCAGGTGAACAAAGTCTGTGTTGATTGCAGGGACAAAAATGACTATATAGCTACACTCCATTCAGCTGAATAATATCTGAAGGGAAAACCAACTTAGTCTGAGAAAGTTGAGCAACAGATAAACTCTGTTATTCTTTTAAAAAGTTTTTACATTAATCTCATATTTTACAGCAAGATTTATATATTTTTCATGTTTGTATTCCTACTTTGGTTTATTGTTAGGAAATATTTATGTTAGGTTGATCCACAGAATATTTGTACTAGATGCCTTAATGGATCTGGGGTTCATTTTACAAAGCTGTGTGGTTTCAGTGTTTGTTTATCACTTTTCTGCCAAATGTAGAAGTCAAAGTTTTGAGAGAAATCTTCCTACGTAGAGGTTTCTGTGAGTGCAACTTCCTAGTTGGATTATTCTTTGTTTGTCGTGGAAAATTTACCTGTTGGAAAAAGCTGCCGACCATTTTGAGTATTCATTTGGAAAACTTCTCTCCCTGGCATTGGAATTTCTAAATCAGTCTGGCATACAGCAGTGTCTTGTCTATTGTCTTGACTTTTTTTTATGATTTGATTTAATGGCAGGTACTTAATTTCTGGGTTTGGGGTTTTGTTCTACTAACGAACATTTGTAAGCAGGTTTTTTTCTTCAGTTATACTTTTATTGTTGTTGATGCTGTTGAAGTAAACTGTATTTCAGGCTGTAACAGTTTATATTTTTTTACTGAAAGTGCTTACAGGCATAAAAATAGGCATGTGTTATTTGGAGACTTATGTTCAATCGGGTATTCCCAATTGGATAAAATCCTGTTACATGCTCAATGTCCTGCGACTTGAATGTAGGCATGTGGAACTGAGGGAGCATGGCATAAATCTTCAGGGAGGGGACAAAGAATTGCAAAAGCTGGAAAAAAGTTTATAAACAAACCTGCTTTCTTGAAAATTGCCACAAGATTTGTGACTAGCCTTTCAATTCTCCCCACCACCATCACCCCTTCAGTTTAAATACTGGTGTTGTGCTTTGAGAAATTCAAAAGCCACTGAAGTGAGGTAGTTTAAGACCTCTGATGCTTTATCCATGCTGTCCCAAAAGCACTTCAGTCAAAGATCTTGTAAGTACTGATGAAGTCTGATACCAAGATGGAGGTACTTGTTGATATGTGTGAAATTTTGTTTTGAAGAGATTAAGTAAGAAAATAGCAAAACAGGAAAACGTTTTATAAGAAATAAAAAAACTTCATATACAGGTAACTTTATAGTTTCCCTACACTATTGTCAGGATTTTACTGTATTCTAAATAGCTTTCTACCAATGTTAGGACACTGCCCATGTATATGCATTGCCTCTAATTCATGGTTTTAAAATCATAATGTTAATTAATCTGAACAGGAAATATAAAAGTAATAACTTTCCAATGCACTGCTTAGTACCTGCATTTCTAAACTGATAGGTAAAAACTAAGAAGTTTTTATTATTATTGAGCATACTCATTTCTTTATTGACTTGTAAAGTGAATGTTGATCAAATATGTTCAGGTTACTTAACATCTGCTTTATTTTTGTGTCATTTTGTTTCAAGTTAGGAGAGTTCTCCATTCTCTAGTAAGAATGTGGCTGGTTGAACAGAAAAAAATCCCCCCTCAAGCAAGCAAGTCTGATCACTAATGAAAAGAAATTGTTGGAACTATAGAAGGTAGCAGATTAGCTAGAGCTAAGTTTATGGACCTGAAGAAGAAAAAAAAGGTTACAGTTTGTGCTCCTTAACCAGTGACCCTACTTCTTGAAAAGTTGCAGGGTTTTAATAAAGGTTCTTTGTGAGTAGCTTAGACAAATTAGGCTTTTTTTATCTTGCCATCAAGTGAGAGGTTTCTTTCCTTATTAGTTGTTACTTTTAATAGCACTTTGTTTATTTGGTGCACATTTTGTGATGTACCTTTATTGGAATGTTTTCCACGCTAGTGAACAAGTTGGAAGCCTGAACAAGCCTGTGCTTCAGACACCTCACTTTGATCAGAACAAAGGCAGAATTTCATTTTAGAATGCTGCATTGCTTGTCTTCTTTTGAGTAAGATGCTTTTTCCTGCTCTGTGCAGAATCGCAGTGATCTCAGTCTGTTAAAGCTCTTGAAGAAATTACATGCTTTTGCGTGTGTGCCATCTTGTCAAAGGAAGTATGCATAATTCATTGGTATGCAAGTGGCTTTTGGATTAACTAAACTGACTGTGTGTTCACTTCACAAGAGTTTGTATGCAGCATAATTTCATACATGTTCTTATGTTAGTTGCCTAAATGCGATCAATTTCAAGATAATTTTTTTTGGCCAGAAAAAAAAAGGGGGGGGGGTGGAGTAGTCTGTTAGCAATTGTATTCAGCCTCTCCTGTAGCAACAGTCTTGCACTGTGGAAAGGAAGGCATGTTGCTTTCCATACAATTTTCCAACTACAAACATGATGATCTGCCTATGATAAGGAGTTATGTATTGTCCGTGTGGGAAGGGAGACTTTCCCTGGAAGTTACTTTTTGTCCTGTTTTTCAGTCAAGCTTAATAAATTCTGTGTTCTGAGCTAGCTCTGTCAGCTGGGAAGGGTACTCTTTTTGAAAACAAGTTCTGTTTCCTATCCTTCTATATGTGGCAGTGGAGTGACTGCAGAACCGTCCTGGAAGAGGCATATTTTCAAGCCTCAGAAGATGTAGCTTGTAATTTCAGGAGGCTTATCCCTGATGTTTCATCTTCCTTTTTATGTTCTTTTAATCAAAGTAGTGTTAAGAAGTGCATAAAGTTGGCTAGAGTTGGTAACTTTTAAAATATGCATGCCTTTAAGATAGCACACTTGCTTTTATACAGAATTATAAAGAACTTGATGTATGCTGTTGAAGTACTTCTAGAAGAACAATTAAAGGATCAGTTTTATTTTTAGTATAAACTGAAAGAATATAGTATGGAGCAAAATTATTTAATGTCTCTCAAGTTTCAGAGAAAGTTGGTAGATTCCTATCCTTTCTAATAATTGAGATGTCAATTACTTGACAGTTCTATCCAATGAAAGTATGCTGTTAAATTTTGGCTCCTTTTTTGACTGCTTATATTTTTCTTCCCCTTGGGGGGAAAAAAGACTTAATTTACTTCTAGCTTGGGTGTGAGTTTGTAGGAGAATTTTTGTAAAACCTGAGCTTTCCTGCTCACTTAATTGTATTGCTAAGCTGCCTGTTGCCCTGTCTTTTTTTTTTTTACCCCATGTGTATTTCATAACAAGATCAAATTACTTTCAACTGAAAATTGTGTGATTTAATTATTTTTTCCCATTTCACTTTCCGTGCTTTGCTGCAGAGAGCCTAATTTAAGTTTATGTAGTTCTTACTTAGCATTTCCCTTCACATTTTTAGTCTTTTTGTCATACTCTGAAATGGCAAGGTGTGAGGACTGAAAAGTTGTGTAAAATAATAGTTCTTATGTTGCTGGGTTTTTTTCCTTCTAAGGAAGATAAAAGGGTAAATTTTTATCAGTTAATAGTTTTCAACAGTTGCACCAGTATGGATGAAATGCATTGACATGAATCAGTTGGATCATCTAAAGTTGTTGATAGTTGTTCAGTCACTGAGTTCCTGTGGTGATGAGGTAATGGGTTGGGAGTCAGCTTTTCTGTGTATAATTTTCATTTTGTTCTTTCTGGAAAGAAAGTAGTAAGGGTAAAAATTACCTGCAGTGCTCTCTAAATGCATCTGACAGTGGATTCTATCTAGAGAATCAGGAACTGAAGCTGTTGTCTTTCATGTTTTCCTGCTATAATTTATTTGGCTCAAAGTTCTGCTTCTTGGTGGATTGTTCCATCTACACATAAGGAAAAACTTTACACTGAGGGTGGCAGAGCAATCGACAGGCATCCACCTGGATGCAGTCTGCTTCAGGTGAACCAGCTCTACTGAGCAGGTTGGACTAGATGATCTCCAGAGATCCTTTCCAATGTCTCAAGTTTTGTGATTAATCCCATTTCCTGGTATGTAGTTGAAGAAGCTTCCACATCTTATTCTGAAGAAGTACACTATTACAATTGAGATGTAATTGGTATTTTAGATAGGCATTTTTTTGGTGTGGCTTAGGATTTTTAGTTTTGTCCTGTTATCAACAGGTAAAGCATTTGCAACTCTGGTCTGAAGAATATTAGGAAGTTAGCTGTGTATGAAGCTTATTTGTCTGTAAACCTTGTTAGTTTATGAGGTCACAGGAGTGCCTGCCTACAAGTTGGTAAGGGTGAAAGCAGTGACTGGATGGGTGTATAATAAAACAGAAGGTATTGAAATACATACTGTTCTGTAATATAGTTGTGAGATGAGAAGTCGAGTTCAAGAAATGCAGCTTTACGTGTGTCTCTTCAAGTGACTGAGGGTCTTTAGAACACAAAGATAAGAAAATGTTGAGGAACCAGAGAGAATGATGGAGCTACGATTAGAACATAGAGATTACCGAAAGACTAGTACACCATTCAGATATTTTAACGCTGTGGAAAATGGAGTTCTGTTTTCTTTCATTAAAGATGATTCTATGACATACTAAGAATGTTAACTAATTTTCTTGTTCATATTGCAAACTGGATATAAATTGATTTTGCAGAACAAGTGGGTTGGTCCATGATAGAGGCTGTTGCTGTTTCCTTATAGTAGGAAATACAGGAGAAAAATTATTTTCAGTTTCCCTTTGTGACTCCCTGAGACTCTGAATCTCTTAATCCCTGCCTGTAGTACTGCTGATACAAGTCTTACTAGATATACTTTTTCAGTGTCACCCCTAAGTCCTTAAACTCTTGTGGATTATTGTGATTACCTTAGTGTCTCTACTTTTGAAGCGCTGTAGGAGATATTACTAGGTGATCTATGTTGCATCAGAAGATGAGATGTAGCTGCCTGCAAAGACAGACACAGTATGCAACTGCTAACAGGTAATCTCTCTTTAGCTGCAGTTTACCTCTACAGTTATTTGAGGAGGTTTGAAATGTGTAAGAACTTAGGCTGTCACCTCTGTCACTCCAGTTTAAAGAGTTGTATGTTTGTGAGTGCAACCTCTAAGGGCTTAAACAGATAGTTTAGGAGGACTTATCAACATGAAATGATGAAACACTTGCTTTTGGCAACTTGATACAAATTCATAGTCTTAACTGATACTGTTAGAAATACCATGGGTGGTGTCATAAAATATTTCAGTTGAAGAGATAAGGACACCAAGCTAATTTTGACTCTGTATGGGAGTGATTGTGTCAGGTATTTTTGGTACCTCTGAACACGTCTAGATTGTGCAGTATCTGTTTTGGGGTTTGTTTTTATTTATTAGTTTAAACTTCAAAAGTTCTTGTGTAAGATCTGATCTTTCAAAGGTAAAAAGTAAAGACAACACAGTTTTCTTGTAAAGGAGTGACTGAGAAGGTTGAATTCTATGTCTTGTTATTGAAAGATAGTTTTCTAAATTTGAATCATGTTGCATTAAATGTTTGCTGAAAACTTACTTTTACCAGGGAGCAAAGTAGCAATAATTCCCAGAGAAACTAGTAGTTGTTACAGGGAATGAAGTGTTGAGAGGAGACTTAAGGAGGCTTCCAAACAATGAAGACTACAAAAATATAGGCAAAGTGATTGAAAAGCATGTTAGTGGTTTTAAAAGGAAGTAAGTGTTTTGTAGTGAACAGTGGAATTAAAATGTAAAAACAAAAATGTCAAATTCAGTAATGTTGAAGTACACACACATAGTTTTATTTTGGCGAAAGTCATGAAGCTGTATAATCAGATAGCCGCTGTAATAAGGGTAGCCTGTAAAGCCCACCTGATCCTGTGCTCTACATGTCACAGCCTAGCTGCCAATTTGACCTCCATTGATAAGTTTGTCATCCCAATTGGTGACATTGTCCATGTGTTCCTTGTCCTTTTCACTAAAGGAATAGGAAGGATAGCCAAAATACTTTGTAATAAGGAATTTCTTAATTTCCATTTCTGGTGAATTGTCTATTGTTATTTATGCAGCAACCTTTGAGAAGAACTTTAGCCCTGAAGTCCTGAAGAATTTAACTGCGAAATAAAACTAAAATCTAGGCATAGGCAGAGTAAGAAATAAATTGAGAAAAATCTTGTGAGGACAGGCAAGAGGAGAGATTTATGCAAATAAACAAGAAACATAAACTAATGGAAGGGTATTTTCAATGGGTTTTTTTCATTAATAATTTTGTGTTCTTTTCTTGTGACATAGTGGATGTATATAGTGTGGTGGTCTTAGGGGCCAAGCTAACCTAGAAATGCCATACACTAAAATGTGAGGAAATCCTAACCTGCTCTTTGTTTGATTGTTTTCCTAGTTTTTCTCTTGTGTGCATTATCATGCAAGAAAAAACTTTTACTTAATTATGCTATTATACATCTTGTTTTGTGTGCATTAAGTTGTATGCAAGGAAAACAGGATAACAATGAGGAAGACAAAATTAGGAAGAAAAATAAGCAAGAGAAGTAGTTTATTGCGTGTGTCTATATGCATGTGTTATGCAAGTAAGTATGTATATAGGTAGGTTTTGACTGGAAATCTGTGGCCATTCTTTTGAACTGAGGGTGTCTCAGTAAATGCATAGGAACAGAATTTGGGGTATTTGATACTGAGAAGTATGTAGTTATTATTGTAGGGGGGAACTAAGAGTTACTGTTATCAATACCTTAATATATTTGTGCTGATTAGTTTTTAGTGTATGTATGTACCTTACAAAAATCTGAAAGGGGAGGAGGGTAGCTTTGAAAATACAGTAAGCCACTGAGAACTCAGCTCATTGTTAGACCATAGACACTTATACAGTTTTAAAGAATTTTTTTTTTAAGTTGTTTTATAAAATAGTTTCATGCACTTTACCTGCTGGCTTTTCAATTTGGTAGATAACATCTAAACTCCAGCAGAGTTTTATAATCCCCACGTGCTTAAATATACTAAATGTTCTTTTTCCATTAAGGTTAATGTTCGTGAAGAAATTGAAGAGTTTTTTCCAAGAATGTGGAAGATAAATCAAGATAAAAGAAGGCTAATGAAAAGTATTAAAGATCAGAAAATTAAAATTGAATGGGGGAAAAAATTGAACAGAAGATTGGTCAGATAGAAGCACTTGAATTTTTTTTAAGGCTATAAGGAATTGTTTGAATTGGGGAAGAATACACGAAGTATGAAAAATGAAAAACTCAATGAAGAATGAAGAAAAGTAGAAAGCAAGAGTGAAGTAGAATTAAAAGAATCTGGAAGAATGAATGGGTCCTAGGTTAAGTAAATGTATGGTTTATGTTCCAGTGTCTGTATGATCAAGTTGTAGATGAATTTGCATGATTGCTTAGTTAATAGAGAACTGGTGATCTGGTTCAAGCAGGGATCTATTTGAGGAAAACATACAATATTAACAGTGGGCTAGCAAAATGAAATTTGTTTTGGAGGGTATTGCCTAACCATTTGTTTTTCAGGAGCAATCAATATAGTAGAATTACTGTACTTTAAATGTTAGGAGTTAGGCATTTATACAACCAATACCATTTTTAATACTGTCTTTTTTGTTAGGAGTCTCGCTCCCAGTCAAAATCTCCAGCTGGGAGTCCTGCTCGTGTAAAATCGGAGAGCAGGTCAGGATCTCGCAGTCCATCAAGAGCTTCCAAACATTCTGAATCGCACTCTAGGTCAAGATCAAAATCAAGGTATGTCTAGGATGTTTATTAATGTTAATTCAGTGTTAATGCTTATGTCCTTATGTTATTTGGCTTATGCTACCTGTCTTCTCTCTTCCCTTGTACCAACATACTGGTGAAATTGAGAAGAGCTTCTGAATTCTTCCATCAGAGAAGACTGAAATGAGAAAACATCATTTGTAGCTCTGGGAGGCAGAAGAGGAGTTGCACAGAAATTGTTGTTCTCTCTCCCCAGTTATTGGAGAGATTAGTAATCCATCTTCCCTGTTTGTGCATTTTACACCAGGGCAGCAGAAAAAAGTTACTGTGCTGTGAATTCCCAAAGTTCAGCCTAATGTTACAGCTTCTCTTCTTGTAGCGTTTATCCAGATAACTACCTGCCTGTTGTGAGCATGTAAGAAATCACACAACTTTGACGGGATTATGTTTGTTTAAAATTGCGTTTGTAGTTAGCTAGGTATCTGCCAAGAAATTGAGGAGGTTTGGGGCGGTTTTTTTAAAGTAATCTTCAAGCCTAGGTGAACTTCCATTGTGTGACTCCTACAGCTCTGTAGTCCTGCTGCATCTTTCAGTTTTTCAGCCAAGACAGTATTTTACAGTGTGACACATCCAACTTTTGCATCATTGTGCAAAGTATAGTTACATGTGCAGTCAGGCTGATAGAAGTTTAAACTTCCTAATAGCTGTTCCTAATATAATCCTCCTCATAGGCCAGAAGAACTCCTGTGAAGTTAAAAATTATGCAACCCAGCAGTTTATTAGAGATCCACATGAAAGTGTTTTTTCTCTAGGAAATCTAAGGCTTACAATTAAATACACTACTTGCATATCATCTAACTAAAAGCTTTCTCTTTGTTGAAGATCCAGGTCCAGAAGACATTCGCACAGACGTTACACTCGTTCCAGATCCCATTCCCATTCTCATTCCCATAGGAGACGTTCTCGAAGCAGATCATACACACCAGAATACCGTCGTAGAAGGAGCCGTAGTCATTCTCCAATGTCCAATAGGAGAAGGCACACTGGCAGCAGAGTATGTCATCTTCATCAAGGCTGAGTATTAACAAAACAATTGCAGCCTATGTCAGTGTAATCCACATTACCTGCAGGCTGTCTTATCACCGGAGGATATGGGAATTTTGTGGTTGCAGGGCAGGGATACAATCTCTACCCTTAAAGCTGGGCACTTGTTAGTTGGGTCTGCAAGTGGCAGGGCAGTTGTAGAAATTGATTGAAAACCATACCACACCAGTATGTGCAGATAGGGTTGCATCTGCTTCTGTCTGCTCTAGACGTTGAACCCTTCTGATTTTATTAAGCTTTTAATTATATATACCTTTCACAAAAATGATGCCTTTTCTATGCATGCATGCAATCTGACAGTATTGGTAAGTATTTGATTAGAGGAGCCAAAGAAGCTAATTCTCAAGTGTTTATTATATTGAAGTTTGCTTGTGATTTTTATACCTGAGTAATGAATTTGGTTTCACTTGTCAGGTGAACTCATGTGTTACTAGCTAGTGTGTAAATCTTAATAGATGAAAGAATTTATAGTGTGAAAAGGGTCACTAAGCCTCTCAATATGTAAATGAGATACTTGTATGGACAGGAGGAAGTATAGGCACACTGACCAAGATTTAAGATACTAATCTCCTTGTCATTGAGAGGTTTATATCAACGACCCTAACTTCTGGTTCCATGTCACGTCAGGCTGATCTAAATGAATGCTGTTATGCAGACATCTGCTTCTCTATTGATGAGGTCCCATGATACTTTCCTGATTCTTTTAGTTTTAATCTGCTTTAGTTTTTTCAATTCTTTTTCTAATCTAATCAAATCCTGTCAAAAGGAGTATAGTTTTTTTGCAGGCTTACCTTGGCGAAGCAGCTCAGTACCAGTGTGAGGGAGAAGAAAATAATGTGGAAATAGTGGAAAAGGGGAAGACTACAGCAGTGCTAATGTGCGGTGACTTAAGCTTTTGGGAAGCAGCACTCATAGTTATGCTTCTTGTGGATTGTTACCACTGTGTAATCCTGAGGTAGTACATACAAATCTCATGTCTTGAAAATTGGCAGGAATAACTGAACTCAAAGGGTTAGATTTCCTGGTGAAATATATATGAATCCACTTCACTACTCTAGGGAATACTAAACTGTTTTGCTCTGTTCAGAAGTCTTTTTTTGGTCTTAGAAGTGACTCAAACACAGCTTGTTTTCACAGTGAATTTCACGTTAATTCTTGTAATGGTTTAACCCCAGCTGGCAATTAAGTATCACACAGCTGCTGGCTCAGTGCTCCTCCCTCCACCATTTGGATGGGGGAGGGGACTGGGGGAAGTAAAACTCAGGGTGAGAGAAAGTCGGTTTAATAGGACAGAAAAAGGAAAATATAGTAGGAATAACAACAGAACATAGACAACAAGTGGTCCACAATGCAGTTGCTCACCACGTGCTAACCAGAACCCAGCCAGTCTCTCCAATTTCCATAGTGGGTGTGATTGTATATGATACACATTGTGGATGTGATTTCACGTGGTATGGAATATCACTTTGGCTTACTGGGTCAGTTGTCTACTGTATCTTCTCCCAGCTTCTCTGCATCCGTAGCCCCTGTTGGCAAGACAGTAGAAACTGAGAAGTCCTTGACTTACTGTAAGCACTGCTCAGTGACAGCTAAAACATCAGTGTGTTACCAACTTTGTTCTTAACCTAAATACTCCAAAATACTGCGCTGCCAGCCACCAGAAAGTATCACAGAATGGTAGGAGTTGGAAAGGACATCTAGAGACCCATCTAGACCAACTCCTTGTTGAAGTAGGTTCATCTGTTCTAGGTGATTCTGCTGTGGCAAGGGGATTGGACTAGATGATTTTTCGAGGTCCCTTCCAATCACTGATTGATTCCAATCACATTGATTCTGTGATCTAGAATGGTTGGACATGACCACCCAAGCAGGTTTTGATTGTCTAGAGGAGATTCCACAAACTTCTTCGGTTAAGAGATTTGTATTCCAGTTGAAACCAGGACAGTTCTAAAGGGTAGTTCTGGTAGTGTCAAACCAAAACTCCAGCCCACCAAATTTGAATCCCCTAATTAGTGAGGTACTGAAGACACCGGGAAGATCTGAAAGCAGTTTTGCCACTTCTCATCTTTTAGAGAGAGCTTGTATGCTATGATGATGGGAAACTATACAAAATGTTAATACAAGAGCTGTCTTTAGTCCTTCCAGTGGTGATATAACTGTTACTTAGAGGGCACAGACTGATTCTTGTTACTTCTCTTGCCTCATAAAAGGCAATAGGCTTTTAAGTGTGTTGTAAAATAGGGAATCTAATGAGAGTACTGTGCAGAGGAACTTGGCCAAACAGTGGTTTAAAAGACTTGAGTTATCTCATTAGACTCAAAGAATTTCAGTAATAGAAGCCATTAATGCTACTTAATTTTCAGATAAATTGAAATACAGTCCTAAGCATGTATTATTAAAAGTTTCAAATTAATCAAATTGTTTTGGTTGGAAGAGACCAAAGATCAAGTCCAACTGTTACCCACTAAGTCATGTCACTCAGCACAACGTCCACATGTCCTTCAGGTACCTTCTGTGATTGGTGACTTCCCCCACTTCCATAGGCTGTCTGTTCCAGTGCTTGGCAAACCTTTTGGCGAAGAAAATTTTACTAATATCCAATCTAAACCTCTCGTGGTGCAGTTTGAGGTCATTGTCTCTTGTCCTGTTGTCTGGGAAAAAGACCTACAGCCTCCTTTGAGGTAGTTGTAGAGAGCTGTAAGGTCTTCACTGAACCACCTTCTCTCCAGGCTAAAAACCCCAGTTCCCTCAGCCAGTCTTCATAAGACCTGTCTTCTTGTCTAGACTTTTTGCTTACTTTGTTGCCCTTCTCTGGACATGATGCGTTATCTTAGTGCCCTCGTAGTGAGGGGCCCAAAACTGAACATAGTACTTGATACTCCCCAGTGCCAAGTATGGAGGGACAAATGCTTCTCTATTCTTGCTGACTGCACTGTTTTTAATTCAAGCCAGGATGCTTGCCTTCTGGGCACACTGCTGGCTTATACTTAGCCAGCTGTTAATCAGCACACCTAGGTCCTTTCTCCTACAGGCAGCTTTCCATCTGCTCCTCCAAAGTTGTAACCCAAGTGCACTTGTGACTCGCTGTCAGTTAAATAGTGAACTTCCATGTTTCTTGTGCCTTTTGCCACCATTTTAAATGGCAGCATCTAATACAAAAGGTTCCAGAAGGCTAACTGAAATAAATATTTTGATCAAAGTAATTCTTCCATTGAAAGTGGCATTAGATGAACCATCTGACATATAGAGGAGCTTTACTACTGTGCGGATGAAAAAAGCCAGTGATTCTTGTCCAGTTTGCAAGCATAAAGAGACAAACTTTAAGATGTAAATACTGACTTTTGAGTGTAGTGGGCTAAGGAGTGTTGAGAGGGGAGGAACTTCTGCAGAAAATAAACTGCAGTTCAAGTGTCTGTGCTTAGTGGTGAATGCATGGAAAGGTTGAAGAATTCAGGTTGACTGACCTGTGCTTAGTACAGACCTGTATGTCATGTCTACAGCTTGTTGGTGACTTGACTGTGAAATACTAGTAAGTTCCTGTTAGTCTGTAGCTTTCTTTAATCAGAATGCTTAATTGTTACCTACTGAGGTTTTCATTAACATCATTAATGTGAGAAGTTTGTCCTTTTTCAAAAATAATGAAAGTAGTTGCTTTTTTTGAAAATGCAACTGAAAGTGTAACAACTGAAGTGCTAAGCTCTGTAATGAACTGTTTAGTTCTCTTCAAATTTAGGGGTTTTTTTAATGATGGAGACATTTTTATGTGTGAGTGTGCAACTTGTATTTTATAAACTTACTCGAAGTTGACCATTTGTCTTACCAGGCTAATCCAGATCCCAATACATGTCTTGGAGTGTTTGGTCTCAGTTTGTATACTACTGAGAGAGATTTGCGTGAAGTCTTCTCCCGTTATGGACCTTTGACTGGTGTCAATGTCGTTTACGATCAACGGACTGGACGATCAAGAGGATTTGCTTTTGTTTATTTTGAGAGAATAGACGATTCTAAAGAGGTAAATTCATGCTTTATTACTTGTAATTGTGCCTTCATTAATATCTTTTTATAAAAAAAATCCAAACAACTAATGTTTGAGTATATATTCACTCACAAGTTCCTACAGTAAGATTAAAATACTTGTAAGGAGATGTAGCCCTTTAATTTGATGTTGAGATGCTTGGGCAAATTTTGAACATTATTTGTGGGTTGCAGTTGCTAACAGGCATTGTTTTTTGATTTTATTGTGTTACTTTGAAATGGAAGTATGTCCTTAGAAAGCTGTAGAAGCCTCCTAGTATTTTTAAATGTTTTGAAAGGCTACTTTTCAAAGTAGTTTATCTATGAAAATAATGAAGATTGTCATTCAAATCTTATTTCTTTAAGCCTTCACTTTAGGATTTTGTCCTCCTTTTGGGCTAACCGAGCCACATCTTGTTTGTGGTGTAGTGGTCTTGGGATGATGTTTCAGATTTGTTGTTTGATAAGTATGTACACAATGACAGGACATGACTGCTCTTGGTTTTCATTGAAGGGAGGAGGGATGACCGCTTTCGAACCTAAATCGGGCTGAAAAACTAAAACTGCTAATTGTTGATAGCTTAATAGGAAAAAGTGTATCTTGGAAAACTTGGTTAAATTGGCTCTGATTTTTGACAACAGATTATCAGTTGATGGTAACAGTAGGGTTTGTAGATCTGGATGCTTGGTGGTGGTGCAGGTTATAGGGGTAAATACAAGATGACAAAACTTCCTTTAGTATCCCTTTTTGTATTTTCTCACTACCGCTTTGAGAGGTTGAGGGAGGAGTTAATGGGATGAATAGCTCTGTATCATCTTCAGTGGCAACTCTCATCTAACACTTAAACTTGTATTTGTCTAAAGGCAAGTCTGAGTACTTAGTCTGTGTTCTTTTGAAAATGTGACCGTTCTGTAGAACGTTTAACATCCAAAATACTTTCACAGTATTTCTTCCCATTCATGTGCCACTCTTTGCTATTTTACAACTTAATTTGTCTTTTAGAAGTAGTGGGTTTTTTCCTAGCTGCCATGGGCAGTAGCCATGCATGACACCATGCATTTTTTAAAATGTTCCGTGAAAATAGCATGAAATAATTTGTTTGGTATAAAGCTGTTTTGGCAGATGCTACAAAACTGGAATGCAAGGAATAAAAATGAGATGATAGCTACAGTTCGAAATGCAGAAATATAGATGAGTACCTTAAGCAAGAATTGAAATAACTGGGAATGTAATTAAACCCATTCTTTTTTTTTTACCCAGTGGGCTAGCACATGAAGAAAGGGTGCAGAAGCTCCGATCACTTGTAGTTTCCATAACTAAATTACTTCGGCAAAACATACAGGAGAAAAATTTGTTTGACTGATTGTCTTTGAGAACATGTTTTAAGGTATCAGTATGTGGCAGGTATTGTAGAAAAGGGGATATGACTGAAGGCATGAAAACCTGTGACAGCCCTGTAGGAGAACACTAAGGAACATGAAGTAACACTATGGAAAATAGAACAAATCTGAATAATTGACTGTCTAAAAGCAATGGCTCTTGAATTAATTCTGAGTATATACACTTCTTCAAAATAGTTAAACCAACAAACCATAAAGCTAAAACACTCTGAGCGAAAGCCTGAAGTCCCCTAGCGCTCTAGCATCCAATGTGAAAATTTGACACAAAATGAATTTTGAGTAGTTGTATTTGAACTTTGATAACTTAGTGTCAGTATTGTGTGTATTGTTTCATAGGGCGGTAAAGACATTTTGAATTGTAAACAAGCTTGATGCTGTGGGAATGAATAGATGATGTAAAATAGCTTTTCTTTGATATTTTAAGACACTACATTTAAAGGGGCAGCTTCAGGAAGCTAAAGGGGCAACTAAAACAGAGTAACCTGCTGTATTCCTGTGAATCCCTAGCAGCTTTGTGGTTAGCTGTTTGTGATCATCTTGGCTACAAAGATGAGCAGAGATGTAGCTTTGTATAGCTACTAGGTAGAACAGCT
>VZRI01008190.1:9422-28730 GCA_013397515.1 Upupa epops | reverse complement strand
TTCAAAGTCTATTTGAACAATTATGTTACTGTTGACTTTTTTTTGTAGAAGAAAAAGTTTTCTCTGGTATGAGTGTGGTGGGTTCTGGTTTTTGTGAGCGTGTTACTTTCACAGTATTTCTTCCCCTGAACTTCCCTAAGCAACACTTGGTATTACCTTTAGTCTAACATTTGCCACCCTTTATTATTCTTCAGAACCACATGTGCAAAGTGATGCAAAAGGCAAGATAATGTTTGCTTAATGTCTGCAAGTGAACGTCCCTTTAAAACCTGTTTCTCAGGATTAGCATTCTGACTCCTGTAGTTTTCAGTATTGCCAGTGCTGGCACTGAGCAAGTTTTGTGATGATGATGCTCTGCAATATTTTTGCTAAATTACAGAGGATATTCACCTGCTGTGAATGAGGATTTTCTTATAAAAACTGACATACCAAGATAACAAAAAAATCTGCGGGGACACATTGAGTATCTTTGGGTTATCAGTCAGTCAATGCAGAGATTTTCCAAGGAAGTGATTCTTACTGCAGTCACCAGGGATTTTATACATCACTATCCAGCTTCTCAATAACTCAGTATCAGTTGTTTAAACTGAGGCTACTGTGAATGTACTATATGGCTGTAGCAAGAACTCCTCTGAGAAGCATTAGCTACAGTGTTTGCAATACAGAGTTTTCTGCTTCCTGATTATTTTTTTTCCTGATTCCTTTCTTCTGCTCTTTACAGTTTTGACTGTTTTTCAGAAATGTATCCTGAAGTAGTGTTCATTAGCAGTCACGACAAACTGAACTATTAGCATAATTCAGTTGCCAAACACCAGAGATGTTACAGGGTTTTAGCAATTTGATTTGCCAGATGTTTAATCTCTGCTGCAAGCAGGCGTGCTTAGAAGCATAGTTACTGACTTAGACTTCTCTCGTAACTTGCTGAAGAAGCTCTAAGTATTGTTTGTGGTATCAGTAGGAGCCCTAGATATACCAGGAAAAAAAGAGTGTCTTGGATGTTTGGAATTAGAAGTTACCAGCTTTGGAGACTGACATACCATGAAATTTCTAATACTTGCAGAAACACATTCTATTAGACTGCAGTAAGTTTAAAAAGCTGGATTTCTTAGTTTCTTTTTTAATCCCCTTCTAGACGTTCAGTGTCACTCAACTAGTGATACTGGTGTACTTGGGGGAGAAAAGCTACTTTATGAAGTTTATCCTATGATTTGCCCATGATAAAGTGGAGATGTTGGGTTTTATTGTTAAATGCAATATGGTAAGAACTCAAGGTAAAAAACCCCACCAACACCCCAACAAAAATAAATGCACCCTCCAGAAAATACACTCTCATATATGGTTAGTTTTAAGTCTTGAAAACAGGCTTATACAAGGAGTACAAGTGTAAATTGCTTATATCTAACTACTCAGGTATAGTCAATCTGTAGTCACTTACGTAGTGGTGACGGCACATCATTAAATTAATTCCAGGCAGTTAGATGCAGTTGAACTAGAGGCTTGATGATATTGTGAACTCTGTAGTGGAAATGTGAAGTGATAGTGACATCAACACTGCCAAGTCAAGTTCTCTCTCTTCTCCCCCTTTCTTTGTCACACCTTTTCCCCTCAGTGGCCACAGTGCGGGCTGCAAAGATTTCCCATGTTATTGCCTTGTCCAAGCTGCTCTTTGTGGCCATATCGACTGAATTTAGTTTCTTTCCAGTGAATTCTTGATTGCTTAACTAATATCAGACTCCTGTGTAAATGTGTGTATATGATTAAAAGTTCCTTTTTTCCAAACTTGTTCTGCTCTGCCCGAATGCTAGTTCATATAGAAAACACCATGCATTCCAACATACTTCAACATTGTTTGATATTTATTAAATGTAATTTATTTCTCTCTAAGCATTTTTTACCCACTGGAGGCTGTGGCCCTGTAGTTTGGGAACTGCTCACTCGGTCAAACTAACACCTTACAGGTAGTAATTTAAAGGCGTTTGGTTATTATGAATAGACTGCTGTAGGCTTGACAATGTCATCTATAAGATGGAATTACTAGTAGTGCCATTCCTAGTGTTTTGTAACTGCAGACATCTAGGTGAGTTTTCTGACCTACAAAGCCCATTTTTCCTTAGTATTGGAAACTAACAGTTTGTGGGAATCCTGCCTGCTTGCTTAATGCATCTCCCAAAAGCCATGGAAGTCTTCTAACACCATTGAGTTATTTGAAAGAATATCTAGGTTGAAATAACTGTACCTGTTGACAGTTAAAGGCTCATAAGAGGGTATTGTGTGTCTTAGACCACACAGTTCTTCAAAATATTGTACTTGATGGTCCAGCAGAAAACACTTCTATCTCTTAAACAGCATTTGAGAACGTGTTCTGCATTGGTAAAGTGCAATTTCTTTCTCTTTCATGCATGCCCAGCATGAAAACTGACATTTGTTTTGGATATGACTTGCTAGTCTAATAAAATATAAAGTTTAAAATTTGATGATAAACTGGTTTAACTTTAAAAAAAAAACATGCATGAATCACTAATATGTTTTTACAACCTTTGTACGAAAGAAATGCTGTTCTATTCCTTGCCTGAAACCAGGTTTTCAGTAGGGCTTATTGCAGTAGTCGTTAGCTAATGTCCACATTTCAAAGACTTGATGTGCACATGAAGAATGTAGCAGAGAACTTACTTTGGAAGGAATTTGTAGTTGTTAATGACTGAATGTGAGTGATACTGTTCAGTTACTGGTTTCATAATGGCTTCAGCTTTTTCGGTTTTCTACATGTGTGGGATGCAATCAGATGTGTGAAAGCCTTTTGTTAAACCTTTATTAAAGGGAGTTGGTTATCTTAAATTTTTTAGTTGGCAGCTGTTGCTGACAGCTGTTGAAAGCTAAGATAATTCCAGTTTTTATGTTGAGTATGTCATTACATACTGAGTCCAGGCAGACTGGTAACTGTGAACTAGCCTTTATCTAGTGGGATGTGACACATCTCTTGGTGCTTCCAAAGGCTCAAAGGTAACTCTTGCTGTATCTTGCTGATATTTTGTTCTGTGATACTACTCCCTCTTTCAAAGAGGTGGTTTTATTTTAACTAAAAAAGACAAAAGTGCCAGGTTTTCTGGGTTTGAGGCGTGTTCTGATGAGCTAAGTTTATTACTCTGCAGTTCGCTGTCTGGACAAAAAAGTGCCATGAAGCAGAATATTCATTACTTTTCAAAATAATTTACATATTAATGCATTTACAGAAAGAGGCTTTTTTTTTTTTTGTAATGAAGCTGATTTTTCAGCCGACTCTTTGCAGCTTTCATCCTTTCGGGTTTGCAGAGTTTTGTTTTAACTTAGATAATTCCTGTGGAACAGGACTTTAAAAAAAAAAAGTCTCAAGGTTAGGAAAATAAAGCTAACAATAATGCTTTACTCCCAAAACATGATACAGTGTGTGTTGCAAGACTTGAAACGTGCTTTGGCTGAGCCTTGCGGTTAGCGGAATGTGCTTGTGAAGGTGTTTGTACGGGAACAGCGCTCACTAGGTGGCGGTGTAGTACGGCTGTAAAGAGCGGTGTTAAAAGACGGACTAAGCGCACTGAAATACCTTAGTGCTAACTCGGTCACTTCCAATTAGGGACAGCACCGTTAAGTGATGTGGCTGTTGGGTTTTTGTTTCCCCCTGTGTAACCTCTGTGTTAATTGAACAAGGCTCTTGTTAAGAGAGCTGCAAAAAAGTTACATTCCTTATGGTCACTTTTTCATTTTTGGAAAAAACCCCAAGGATTTGCTTAGAGGTAGCCTCATATTTTGAGGTTATGGGTTGTCAGATTGTCACAGTGTCAAGCTAAAATAATATGTATTGGACTAAGTGCTGCGCTTAGCATCACAGACTAAGCTGTGTGTGCTGGTATTTCAGAGATGCTAGAGCTGCTGATAACGGGAAAAAAATTGCTTTGCAAATTGGAGTGGCTTTTAAGTCCATCACTAACTCTTTGTTAAGTTCTTACAGTTGCGGGGTTTGTGTCAGCATAATTCTCCAAAGTATATTGTGCTCAGCTGAGAAACTATTTTCATGATTCTGTAAAAGGCCGTTGTATTGATTCTCAAAGACTAGAGAAATAGACTGGAACATCCAGTGAGTGTGCGTGTGTGCAAGCTGTGGACAGGTCTGAGGATACAGGCTTCTTGAGTGCAGACCCTTATATGTATTGCTTCAGCTAGCTGCTATTGTGAGTGTGAGTGGGGAGGAAGGTTGTAATTAGGTATCCATGTAGGCTGAACCCGCCATTTTACTAAGCTCTGCTGGAGTAGGTCCTTGTAAGGGAGATGGCAGGAGGCTGGGAGAGCATGAAATGGCAGCCGACTAGCAGTAATCCGGCCATATGCACCCTACAGGAAGCCACTGCTTTGCACAGCTTTTGAATCTCCCCGTCCCCTCTGGGTCAGAGACTGCTGTAGGAGAGATGCTGATTTCAGGAAAAACTGTTAGGTTTTCAGTTTACCTTTCCTGGTGTAGAAGACGAAGTCAGGAGAAGTGGTGTGTTAGTGGTTAGCAGCGTGCTCCCTTAAGAAGGGATTGCGTGTCACGTTACTCCAGCACCTCGGTGCAGTCCTGTAGCACTGCCGGCAAATGGGCCAGGGGACACTGCTGAGCCTTTCGCCGCAGTGAGGCACTAGTAGCCAGTTTAAATGAAGCAAGTCCAGGGCTTACTTTACTGATGGAAAATAATGTATTTTGTACGTAGACTTACACGGTTACCAGCAGGTTTCATGTCTGTGTTCCTTCTGTCTCTTGCAGGCAATGGAGCATGCAAATGGTATGGAGCTGGATGGCAGGAGGATTCGGGTGGATTACTCAATCACCAAGAGAGCACATACCCCCACCCCAGGCATCTACATGGGAAGGCCGACACAGTAAGGAGTTTACCCGTATATTGTGATGGGACTAAAAATGATTCACACCGAATGCTTGGAGTCTGCGTGAAAGACTAAGCTGCGGATAGTTTTTAGAGATTTTAGTTACACCAGCTGTGTTTTAGCACAAAGATACTAACACAAAGAATGTGTTGCTGTAGTCCACACCTACCATTAAATCCTACTGTTACTTGTCTGGGTTTTTTTAAGAAGCTAACACCTGAAGCAATTGCTTCAAGCAGAACACATGTCCATCACAGTCAGTTAATAAACCCTTAGCTTACTGGAATACTAAGGTGTCCATTTGCCCTTGACTTTGATGGCAGTTAGGCTCCAATTCCTGCTGGGGCTTTTTGAAGGGGTTTTTTTAAAAATGTTTCATTGTTAGATTATTTCACGGCATAATCTTAAGTGTCTGATTTGGAAGAACGCTTAGAACTTTCAAATAACTTAAATTGAGATGAAGAGTAGCTATCAGAAGTTTAATTTTTACTTTGTTTTGCTTTTCTCTAATAGCAGTGGAGGTGGTGGTGGTGGTGGAGCAGGTCGTCGCCGTGACTCGTATTATGACAGGGGGTATGACAGAGGATACGACAGATACGAAGAATATGACTACAGATACAGGTATGTAACTTCTATTTCTGTAGGAACAGTGGATCTGTTAGAAATTCTGGAAAGTTGGAGGTGACAAAAAACTGTACTCAGTAATTTTGTAAGATCCTGCATGTGTGCTTACTGGGTGTTAGAGCCTTACTGTAACTTCAGGGTTTGTGGGATTAAAGTAGTTGTAACCTTCAGTGTTATATAAGTTAGTTTTACAGAAACCAGTAGGGCAAGGGGTTAACTTTTGCTACCTGAAGGAGGTAGAGCATGTGCCCTATGAATCTAGTGGAATTATTTTTCCATGCTGTATATAGAACCAGGGACAGCTGATCTACACTGCTGTTTAAAAAGGGGTTATTTGTAGATAGGATTTTTAATGCTTGACATTTCACAACCGTCTTGCTGGTTTTAAAGTTATCTAGTTTCAGAGAATGTTGTTCAACAAGAATTGTAGGCATCTGCAAAAGCACTTGATGTGTTTGTGGGGCTACTGAGAGTTTATTAAATTCTTTGTCTGGGAATATCTTGGTTATAAACACATCAAATAGAGAAATAAAAGCATTTGTTAAGTAACTGTAAAGCTGTAGCCAAATGAAGCTGAAATCGTTCGTGCAGGCCAAGTCTTTTAGTGCTAAGGAAATGGTTCTGTTCTGTAGAAGTAATGTGAATAAGGCCTCTTTCATAATGGATGTTGGTTTCTTTTTTAATTTCCTTTAAAGGAGACGATCACCATCGCCATATTATAGCCGATACCGATCACGGTCAAGATCTCGTTCCTATAGTCCAAGTAAGTAAATACAGTGAATAAGGAGAGCCTGGCTGACTTAAACCTTCTTGTTATTAATGTTAATCCATCAGTGGCAGTGCTGAAAATTCTACCCAGCAAAAAAGCTGAGCACGCTACAGCCAAGATAGTGTTTGCACGGTTAGTTTATAGTAATCGTCTAATTTTTGTAAATTTTCTTCCAGGACGCTACTGAAAATAGAAGAGTTGCAGTTGAGGATGTGATTTTTAAATACAAACTTGGATCTTAGCTTCCCTACTGCTTCCCCTCCTGCCCTCCCTCTCTTCTCCTCCATCCAGCTCTTTTACAAATCCTCGGTTCATTTAGAATGTATGTATTTTCAGTTGAGGTATTCCTGTTTTCCATCCCTCCTTATTGTAATACTCTTAAATATTGTAATTGTTGTAGTTTTTGTGTAGTACAACATCTTAAGCAAAATGAAATAGAGAACCCAAAGTGCTGATACATTTTGGAAGTCATTCCTATTCTGTTCTAAAAACAATTGGTCTCCTGGCTAATCGAAAGAGAGCATTGGTACTTTTAAAGCTTGCATGTCATACGTAGTATACACACTCAGATACTTTAATAGAAACCTGCATTTCCAAGTAACTTGTTAATCTTTCTGTTTCTAATGTTTACCTATTACTTTGATAAACAAGTAACGACTTCGAGCCTTTTCTGTAATGACTGATTACTTAGTCATGAACCAGAGGAATTTACCTTTCTTTTGGTCAGTCAGTTGCTTTGAGTGTAGAGTGTTTGAGCTAGAACAAGCCTGACTCTTTGACTGTCTGGGAAGACAGACCCTTATACACTCAAAATCAAGACACTGTTTTATAGACAAAGTTTCTGCATCGCTACGCAGTGGATAACATGGGAAGTTACAGCTCTACAAGTCCGGGGCTTTTGTTGCACTCTGAGTATTACCCCATAGAAGGTGCAGGAGAAAAACGTATTTATTGAACATAGCAATTAGTTATATAATTTGCTGTTCATTTAAAAAAGGCAACTGTTTGGATTACAGTAACGATGAAGCAAGTTTCATTTCTGGTCTTTTCTGGAGTTTTGAAAGTATGGATGGGAAAACCCTACGATTACATGTAAACCTTGTCTCCCCATTAATAAACGTTAATTCCACTGAGACATGGCTTCTTGCCTTTTGTTCTGCAGTTCATGTCACCTTGCGGTGTAGGTTAAACGAGACTCGATAGCGCTGTTTGGCTAATGAAAGTCAGGATTTCTCAGTCTTCTCAGGAACCGTGTGTTCCCCAGGAATGGGCTTGTGGTTATGTGGCACGGCTAAGCAGGGTGGGTGTCCAGCTCTTCGCAGTGCCATCTCTGGCTCTTGCTGGTGTCCTGGTGAGTTGGTGTAAGGAGAGAAACACTGTGGACTTCGTTTAGATTTCTGGCAAGTTGTGCCCTGTGGAGTAACTCGCCCTGTGGCTGGTTGAGTGGTGGGGTTGGCACGACAAAAGGAGAAGGACTACAAAGCCCTCGCAGTAAAAATAATTTCATCCCCGTTGTCAGAAATCGCCACCAAAAGAGTTGGTTACAAGGTTGAGAAGGTGAGCTTCTGAAACATAATGTTAACGCTTCCAAGTGTCAGTGCCACCAACTCTTACCCAATGGTTAAAAGACGCTAACAGACACTCAACTACCGGGAGAGATTGCTGACAAAACAAGTTAAAATATACGGGCTATTGATAAACACTTTTTCATCCATAAATTGCAGCTGAAAGCTCAAGTAAAATGAGAGCAAAGGATCTGGAATTCTGAAGGAACCTTTCCAGTTGTGGTGGTTGTACTGGTATCTGTGATCCAGACAGATCGGGAGAAAATTGTTGTCTGTAAACTGAAGTGCCAAAGCCTCAACGTGGAGAGTTGTTGGCACTTTTAATTTTGACGATGCTCTCTCAAAAGGAGCAGCAGCACTGAAAGAGCAGAGCAGCTGAGTATAAAAGAATGGGAAATCAGCTGTGGGGTTGATGGGGGAGGAGGTGCTGCGAGGAGTGCTTCAGCTCAGGCAATTAGAGAGGACAGGAAGCAGGAGAGTGGTGGCTACCTCTTGCTGGGTTGTGGTATTTATGGCCTGTAGTTGCCAAGGGTGAAGAAGTTGGTAGCAGTTGGCGAGCAGTTCAACTAATCTGGTGCCTGGAAGCTAAGGCCGAAAGGAGTGTCTCGGTTTTTTACCCTGGAAATGGTTTGTTCCCGCAGTTGGGTGATCCTGTCTGAGTGCCCATACTCAGTTGTAAGTGGCAACGGCCCTGTGTTACGTGACGTTTTGTACCTACTGTCGACTGACGGGAGGCAGAGCGTTTGAAGTGGCCACAGTGGCTATTCTTGCCGTATCGGACATACTGGTACAGGTTCAATGACTTCTCGAAAACCATCAGTCCTGAAACGGGAAGGATAATATTTCCAGCTGCTTGGTGATAGCAGCTTCCTGTAACTTCAGCGGCCTGTGTTCACCTCAAGGATGAGAGCCTCAGCACCTCTTGACTGAGTCAATTTAGGAATGCTGTTTACATAAGCAGCTGATTTGGTGTGTGAAACTAAAGACCATTACTCCTGCACTGTCTCTCTAAGCACAACTGAACAGGTAACGTACTTCCTCTAGTCCTTTTTTTTCTCCTAGTTCTAGAAATCAATTAATGAGCATCGTCAGAATGCTGATCCTACAGTAATGTTTTGCAGCAGAGCAAAAATCAGCCAGCATGGTTACTTTGTACTCTAGAGCACAATAAGCTTGGCTTCACAGCTGACCTGCGGAGCATATTCAGATGTTGACTTCAGGCAAAGCTTGACAGCTCACAAGGGGTTTTGCACAGCCTCGACTCTAAGCTTAGAATATAGAATACAATACTTGCTGTTAAACGTAGTGTGCTCCCAAATGCTTCAGATAAGTGGTCATGAAAATTGCACAACAGCTGCTGCACAGGCTACCCCGAGACTGTGTAATGGAAAACCTGCACTGGTGACAACAGTTAGAGACACTCTGGTTTACGTGTTGGGCCAAAATAACCTTGAGTGTGTGCGTATGAGGGTGATGTGCAGGGGGTGGAGTTTGAGCCTGTCATTTGTCCTGTTTGTGCTTCAGTTCTGCAGTGACAGGAAGCCTTCAGTATTGCAGTGCTCACGTGTTTGGTGCTGCGAGCACCAGCCAGCTGAAGAACACTTTTTGGAAAGGCACCTTCCATTGGGTGGTTCGCGGAGGGAGAAGAGTTAGGTGGACTCACACCGGCAGCCCTCATCTGCTGCAGTCCCCAGGAGCTAACGTGAGTTCTGTGAGCCAGAGAAGGGCGTAACCTTGATAGACTTTTTCTGTTGCCTCCTTGAAAAGTGATGGGTTTTGTTGGGCAAGTAATGTGAGAGGTTTCCCTCGTGACCAGTCAGCACCTGTTCAGTCTTCTAAGCAGGAACATAGAGAGCACAAGGCGTGCTCAAGCCATGCTCTTTGAGGTACCTACAAGCACACGTTGCATTGCTTGCCTTTTACTCCCATGTAAAGCAATAGAGGTAGGACGGTCTGTGTGGACAGACAGGGACTGTAGCTTCAGCAGAAGGATGGTTTTCTGTATCTCACAAAGCTGTAAACACAACACTGATCACAACCACAAGTGAAAATCAGTAGCCTGTCCAGACAGTGAAAAAAACACTCTCATGGTACTTCTTCCATGTGGGTTAAATATGCTACAGCACTGGAATAAATAAACCTCGAGCCATCTGCCGCTTCCTCTGTACAAGAAGAAACGTTCATGGGAAAGACTCTGGCAGGTAACTCTGCCCTGAAAAATGACCCATGAGCCGCTTCAGGCTGGTGAATTTAATGAGGAAGTGAGAGATGACCTTAGGCAGAAGGGTTTCTTAACCCGTGTGTTGGCAACTGAGGGATAATCCTTTGGTATCTAATGGCAGCTACCTTTTGCGTTCAAAATAGCAAAGATTGATTTGGCAAACCACTACAGACGACTAAGATCTGCGCATGTATCTTAACGCTGGTTCTTGAAGAATGAAGAACTATGGTGGTAACTGCTCCCTGCATTAAGACTTGGCTTTAAGCTTAAAAAGTAGCTATTTCTCTGCTGTTTCCCCCGTTTTCAGTTGGGGTGGGGGTTTTTGGTGGAACCTTCCAATCGTGAAGCTGTCTGATGAAACATTAGGAATCAAGAATGGAACTGTAGTCACCAAGAACCAATGATGGAACTGCTCTGCCAGCCCAATCAGGGATTCCACCCTCAGCCTCTTCCCAGTGCTGCCTTGAGACCAGAGCGCATTCTCTGCACAGCACTTCAAATTCACTAATGTTTGGGCTGCCAGAACTTCCAGGCTGAATTTTCTTATGCCAGCCCAGTCCCATCATCTGAGTAATACAGCATCAGCCACAGGCAGCATGGGCACAAGAATACCCTTCAAGATGCTTCAGTGTCTTTGTTGTCCAGCATTTACGCCAAAGTAAACTTGGCTGGGAACTCCCAGTCACACACACAGACATCACAGGAGCAAGCACAGGCAGTTCTATTTGCTTTCAGTGAAAACAAAACAGAGCCCCACATATGAAGTCTCTGGGGTAGAACCATAGATCAACCACTGCTGTGTGGAGATCGGTCTTCAGATGGAGGAACCATGGTCTGTTTGGACCCCTGTTTCACTACTCTGCTTTTGCCCCGTTCTCGGTGCTGATGGTAACTGGCCACTTCAATGGGTTTGGTTCGTAGGTCAAGAACACTGACTTCACCAGCTGCCTCTTGCCAGATACTGGGTTGCTGCTCAGAGCCCATTGTTCTTACCAGTTTGGGTTTTCTCCTCACCCTGCCTGGGTGCCTTGAGTACTCTACTCTCCTTGGCTAGAACAGAGATAAAAAAGCAGACGTGACAGATCATGATCCAAAGCCTTTCCTCCTCGTGTGTCAGTGGGCGTCTAACAAGTGAAGATGTTAGCCTTGACTCTTTTTAGAGCAGGCAAGAGTTACTTGCCAAACGGAAGACCAGTCTTGGTTTTGTCCAGGTGCCATTCGTGCCTTTACAACAAACACAAGTAACGATCCAAGTGGCTGATGCCAAATCTGCTTCAGCAGTGATGGCAGCACAAGTAACAGCAGCTGTCATTGTGTGGCTGAGGTGGCCCTGGCCCTCCATCCAGGACAGCTGGCTCTCCTAAGGGTACATTTGATACCATCACATCAACTGCTAGCGCTGGAGGGAAACGATATCAAGATTGAAGATGAAATAAAACCAAAACCTTTGTGCAGGGCTCACACTCACACTGGAATACCAAGCACTGATTTTTTTTCTTCTTTGGAAATAAAATGAACTTTCAAAGCATGGACTTTCCAGGCTTCTACACAGCAAGTTTAATTTCTCTCTTCTAGAGACAGAACCCATGCAGCAACCTCGGTATCTGAGGCTTTCACAGGATCATTTTGGTTGGAAGAGACCTTTAAGACAACCAAATCAAACCACTGACCCAGCACTGCCAGGTCACAAGTAAACCACCCCCTTAGCGCCACATCTACACATCTTTTTATAGAGCCGAGAGCGATAGGTCTTCAAAATACAAAAAGGCAACGCTTCATGGAAGCTAACGACCGACCTAGATACTGCTACAGCTGAGAACGTTCCCTGGAAAGGGAAGTTCATGCTGGGACAGAGTCACCTGATGTGGTGGGAGTTTAGGAAGCTTGGATTCAGTTCCTATCAACCTGCGTGGGTAACCTTTGACAGAATGACTTCAGTTTTCCGTGTGTGAGGAGATTAATAAATGTTCTTTTTCTATCTTTTCTTTCTCCCTTGGTCTGTTCCAGCTTCAAAAGGCAGTGGGTGACTTGTGAGAGGATCTGAGAAAGATGACTAAACAACTCTATATAAATCTATGAGTAAGTTTGTGAACTCTGTACAGTACTGCCAGAGACAGAACATGTAAGAGTGGGCACAGCAATGTCCTCAAGGACTGGTCTATGTGGTCCCGAGCAGATGCTGCAGGAAAGGAGCTGTTTTCAGAGAGTCTGGCACTGGAATGAAAACATCAAAAAATGTCTTCCTCTTACAGGCACAGATGATGAAGGAACAGAAAACACTGCAGTCCAGGAAAGGAGCTGAGCCCCACTTCTCAGCCAGTACTTATCCCACCCCAAGGAGTTTCTATGTGCGCTCCTGATTTTTATTTTCAAATGGCTAAAGGAGTCCAGAGGTGAATGAATAAGAAACTCCATTTGTGCCCCCTTCAGACAGGGTCTGTACAGCAGCTGTAGGTGCTTCCGCTCCTGCCAGCCAGCCCCTTGCCTATGTGCTGCAGTCCTGCCTTGCCATACGCCACCTGTCCACGGCTTCCAGCCTGCTGCCTTTTTCTTTCCGGTTTGAGAAAGATATTTCTGTGCTGTACCCATGAGAAGGAGTGGAGGAGGCTTTGTCTGAGGCACAGCCATGGTGTAGCAAAGCATCAGTTCCAGGTGATGCTGTACAGTGGCAGCTGGTACAGAGTGATCTGGTGGTGCTCAGACCCCACACCCCCACTCTTTAAGTTTTTCTGTCAGCCCTTCTGGGCTGCATCCAGGAAAAACACCGAGTGATGCTTTGGCACCCACTAAGTACCCCCAGATGAGGAAGGGATACACACCATGCCAGCGGCTCTCTGTGCCCATGAGCATCTCAGCTGTCTCCAAAGGCAGAGGAGTGCAGACTTTTGCTCAGAGCTTGGTGGTGGGACACAGCTAGGACAAATAGAGATGACTTGTGGAATTGTGAGCCCTGGCTGGGGAACAGACAAGAACCGTGAAAGCAGAATGGTCATACACTTCTGGGACGCATTGAAACGTCAGACTGGGAAAACTTTGTATGAAATAATTTTACCTGAGTTTCCAAAGTGCAAAAAGAAAAATCTTCGGGCCACAGTGGGTTTCCAGCTACTCAGAGAGAGGAAATCTTCATCACCTGTTGCAATCGCACAACAAGGGATGCAAAGACTATCACAGTCCCCTGCTGCTTCATCTTGTTCTTCACTACTGTTGCAAGTCTTCTTTGACTCAGACTATCACTGATCAATGTAATTAGCTAATAGAGACAGGGAGCTGGGAAATAGCTAGACCTATGAAGGACAGGCCTGATTTTTAAATTACTTCCATACAGCAGGCAGATCCTTGCTCAATTATATCCTCCTTGATTTACTTCAAAATATTTTCTCACTGTGGACATTGCACGGTTCTCCCTTACGGTCCTTGCTGTGGCCACTACTGCCCCGCTTTCTGGGGTACTGCAAGCTGTACGTGAAACCAGAAGGTGAGTGAGGCACCTAGTGCACAGGAGGAGTGAGTGAAAATAATTAGAATTAGGAAACCAGGGCTGGAGAATCCAGGTGGAGGAAGTGTGGAAGAATCAGCTAAATTAATACTGAGCTAATTAAAGTTTGCTGCAAAACAGGCAGATGAAAACTATCTAAACCCAAAAACTTCTAACTGTAGACCTATCCCTCTGCAAGGGTCCCTGGAGGAATGAGCAGAAGAGGTGCTGGGTCTGTGCTAACCTACCTCAGAATATGGAGCCTCCCGTGCAGATGTACCTTTGAGGAGGTGGAGACTATCAGCATCCGCTTTGGAGCTAAGCGGGGCTGGAGAGCCAATGTGAGAGAATTATTTTTTAATGAGAGGGACACAGCAGAGATCTGGAGAAAGCAGGTCTTCCTTCAGGCATCCTTCAGGCATGGTCATGGCGAAGACCCTTGCAGTAAGGCTAGAGACAAGGAGTAGGTTAGTGACAGACACAAAGGATTTGTTGTGCCCTGCCCTTAATGACATGTCTCTTGAACACATTTCTTATTGCTGCTCTCTGATGTGGCACGTGAAACTGGGACTCCTTTCCGCTATCCTCTGGTCAAAAACCCACTGACAGTCCATAGCAGTCAGGATTCATCGTTCTAGGCAGTGAACAGCAAGAGTGACTGATAGAACTTCAGTTACTGCCTGTACTCCATGTGTCACCAGGGACAAGACCCCAGGTTTTGCCTATCCAAGTAGGACCAAACTCTGCTCCAGCGTGGATTCAACTTCTCTGATCTTTTAAAAAGCATATTCCTCTTTTTCTTGACCAGAACATCTATGGGCCTGTTTTTTAAGGAACTGTTGTTAATGGTGATTCCCCTTATCCTACAGTTTCTGTGACAACTGTCCATCTGCTGAAACAGAGGTGCTTTGAAGATGAAGGAGGAAGATGGAGCAGGAATGTATCTATCACTCACTTCCTGGAAACAAATGCAGCTTCTTCTGTCTCACCAGGGTGACAGAGTGGAAAGTGTGGCAAAGGAGTGCAGTAGCATTAATGTTCCTATTTTAATGCAAAGCTAGAGAGGTTCAGCCACCCTCAGCAGAGAGTTTTATTTATGTAAAATGTAGTAGCCCTTCAGATGACAGTGTTCACTTCAAAATCCTCCTTGCCTGCATCTCACTTCTGCTTTTACCTTCCCTGCTCTGATGGGAAAGACTGAAGATATCTGTTAACCAGTGAGCTTCCAGGGTGTTATAGATGTTACCTGCTTAAAAAAAAGCAGTCCAAATTACCAAACATCCCCCTTGAGACAGTGTCACTCTGTCTCCTCACAGTCTGTCTTACTCTCTGGGTTAGCACAGGATGAGCCAAAGAGGTCTGATGGCTTCCCAACTCTGTGCTTTTTCTCCTGAGCTGAGACCATGGCTCCATGGCTGCTGCACTCAGTTCAGCCGCGACACTATGTGATGTTAAGCAAGACTTAAGCAGGACACAACTCCAAGCATTTAAGATATCTTCCGCATTCTGTCTATGAATTGTTTTGACAGAAGGATGAAGGAGCAGACAAGTATCTCAAGTGCTGTGAAGGTGCCGACTTCTGAAGTTTGGAAACACTCGTTGCTTGCAGGTGATTCAAGTCCAGGAGTCACCTGAAAACGCTCCTGTTATCCCTTTAGTGACTTCATGGCAAACTGCACACTCTTGCAGCAGCGGTGTGGTTCCAGGTGTTACTTGGCTGTCCCAGTTACTCAGCTGTTTGGTGGACAGGAAAATGATGCCAATCACTAGGCACTAAGGACACTAAAAAAGCCCTCTCCCTCTTCTCTAAGAGCCGGCACCCTTTTTGGGGCTGGTCTGGATGAACTTTCCTGCAGCATCAGTCTGTTTTCTACCCTCAGGGGAAGGGTCCCAGGAAGAGCTGCTGTGCCTCCAGCCCCCTCCCGTGCTTTCTGTTCGCCCGGGACAGACCGACAGTCGCCACCCGCCAGCGCCCGGCAGTTATCGCGCCGGCGCCGGTACCGCTCGGGAGCAGCATCTGCCGTCGCGCAGCGCCGCGTCCTGCCCAGCCCAGCCCAGCCCAGCCGAGCCGGGGCGGGGCGGGGCGGCGCTCCCGCTCGCAGGGTTGTGAGACTACAAGGGGCATAAGAATGGCAAAGACCGGCAAAGTCTGTGTCCCAGCGGTGGAACCCTCCCCCTTCCACCGCTTCTGGGGTGAAAAGTATCTGCTGGCTGCCGCTGCCCGAGCGGAGCGGGAAGTTTAGCGGAACTGTCAGTGTCTCTGATGGACCCGACAGCAGCTGTCGATGGTCACAGCTCTGGGCTTCACCACCCACCGCCCCCACCGGGACTGCTGAAATGGATATGGGGAGGTAACCAGGGTTTAAGAGCAGCGTTTCTCCTCTTCTCCTGCTGAGGGGCACCGAGGATTTCCACTGGAATACCGACCCGAATAGCTAAAATCTCCCTCTGCAGCGTGTGGAAATGGAAACCTTCGTTTTCCCGCCTGCTAAAAGCCACCTGCTGTTGTCTCCTCCCGTCTTCTACTTTTAGCTCATTAGTTCCACTGCAACTACACGGTGCTGTGTAGCTGTCTTGTACCGAAGGCACATCGGAGGCAACTCAATGCATCCGAGCAGCTGTTTGACCAGTTCGCTGCTGAAAGCAGTGTGGACCAACATCAAGTCCCTGCTGAGTGACAATCCCAGGGGAGAAGCAGCCTCCAGAACTCTGATGGCTCCAAACGCCTTCAAGGTCTTTTTGTCAGTCTCCTCACTAACTTCTTTTGGGTAAGAAAGATGACCCTCTGTGGCTACGGCGATAATTTTATGAGTTGGCTTCTTAAATATCAGCACGACAACTGCTCGCTGAAGGGTGCTGCCAGCTCACTTTCTTGATGGTGATATCCATGCAAAAACTTCCATAATCTTCTACTAATTGTAAGGAATGTGAGTGGGGCTCTGAAGAGCAACCCAAGATTTTCCAAAATCTCACCAAGTGTTAGATCAGGCTTCACTGGGGAAGGCTCCACTTTGATTCCTTTGCTTTTCTGAGAAGACAGTCTTCCTCCCTAACAGGAGAGAGCATTATCTACATCAGCATCACATTTACACACAAACACTGTTCCACCTTGACAAAAGCTTTCATGTAGAAAAGATAGAATTAGATGGACATTTATTGGTGGCCTGGATGTGTGGCAAAAGCTGAACAGCGTTCATGAGCTTCAGCAACAGGAGCTGAAGTAGCTGAAGAAGTAGGAAGATAAAAATAAGGGTGTGCAGGAGACTTAGGGAAACTTAGGAAACAGAGGAATCTGAAGAGCAACACAGAGAGAGGAAATTCTGGTACACACCAGAGGAGGATCACACTGCTAAGAGCAAGTAGCTGTGGTGCTTTTGTGACCACTGTCTGTGGAGGAGAGTGGGACTGAGCAGGATGGAGATGCAGAAGATGCAGAGCATGTCCAAGAAGTCAACTCTGGAAGTGGATGACACTACCTGGAGCTTTCTACTTGATCACTTTTCACCAGTGCTAAGAATTTCCTGACGTGGCCAGCTCTCTCAGTGTCTTCTGGTCTCTCTGCAGCACTAAGAACAACTTCCTTGCCTCCAGCTAAGTGAAGTTTCTTATTACAGCAAGTTGTTTTGTGATGAATCCATTTGTATGGTATTTTGCTGAGTGCAAATTATTAACATTTGAATCAATAACCATGGAACATGTAAAATTTCAAAACAGCTGAGAAATTAGCAGAGAGGAGAGGATGATGTTTACAGACGTAAAGGGTTAGAAATAAAAAAGGAACAAAACTTTTGCTTCAGAGAGACCTACAGAAAGAGTCTTTTTCTTTAAGCCAGTACAGAGTTTTTCTTCTGGAGTCAGACAACTCTCTAGTTATTGAGTGAACAATATAGATTTTTCACCACTGTCCTCTTCCTTTTTTCCTTTCCTTTGTGAATTCGCTCTTCCTGTCAGACATCAGTTACTGCAAACCCACAAAGATCTCATCTGCTTTTAACTTCCTCCTCTCAACTCAGGATCTACACTGCTTCTTCTCCAGCATAGTCCAATTTCTTGCCAGAAACCATCTCTGCTGTAACTAGTGTCCATCTGAGATTGAGAGCACATTGACCCCAGCTTTTCAGTCAGTGGCTCCCTGAACCCACTGCTGCTCCACTCAAACCTCTGGTGAGATGTTACCACCACTAGAGTCCCACTCACAGGAGACTAGTCATCAAAACAGAGATATAAAATGTCTGAGCACTGTTTTTGAAGAATAATCCCCAGAAGGGACTTCTCAGGGATGTTGTATTGAACCAGTCTTTCACCAGCACTCAGCACTGCTTTTTCTCTGCCCTCTCCAAAACCTGTTTGAACACACTGGGTTTCCTTAGTTCTGTAAACAGGTATAATGAAAGACAAAGTTTGCTGCAGCTCTGAGTGAGAGCCCTGCAAATGAGGAAACCTACAGGGGCACAAGGAGTGTTTCAACCCATGGTTCATTGCCTAAAGCACAATCATATTTGAGCTGATGAGAGCAAGTGTTGTACCAGCTGCTGTGTGGGAAAGTCTTAAAGTGGGGTACAGGTAGAAGGCAGCAAACTGCACTGGGCTTCCTAGGCACAAATTGTCCAGGTGTATGTTGGTAAGATTTCACTTCATAACTTCAGCCTTCTGGTTGTGGGTTAGGATGGCAATAGGATGTAACTCTTGACACAGGACGTGAGTACTGGTGCACAACAGGACTGAAGTGAATTCCTCTTGAGGAGCAGTGAGATGGGGACACAAAATACAGTTCAGAAAAGATGAGAGTGAAGGGGGAGAGGTAGACCAGGAGAAAGAGAATAACAGCTGGGGAAAGAAAATCAAGTGGGAGCTGAAGATCCATAGCTGAAAAGGGAAGTAGGGTGAAAAAACCCACAGATTAAACAGGAAAGACATGGCTGCAAGTTGGGTAAAGAAGAGACTGAGGATGAAAACAAGCAGCACCAGAGGTTTGTCACCCTTTTTTTTTTGTGTTAATACACCTGACACTTCATGACTACCCAGTATGTTGAGCAGCAGAGACACTGTAGCCCTGAAACGTGCAATGTGAAGGCACCAGGGAGGATAGGACTGTATTTTAAAGAAAACAAGAGATGCTAAGCATGTCTGCACTGACTGTGCCAGTACCTCAGGTATGTTGAATCCAGCCTGTTTGTGGATCCAGCTCCCACAAGGTGACTTGCTCTCAGCTTTAGCTCTTTCTGCCCATTGGCTTGTGGAAATACTCTGAAAGTGTTTGCCTGGGTCATCACCCCAGGTTTACCTACAGCACTTGAGAAGGATGGTGTGTTTCATCTCTGCAGGGATACAAAATCCACTTGCTTGGGAACTCCACATGTACACACTCTTCTTCTGGCTTCACTATCTTCTTTTCAAGAACACAGACAAAGGAGCCAGCACCCCTGACAGGGGCACATGTCTGAATAGGCACCAGCTTAATAATGCCTCCATTTAAATGTGTATAGGGCCAGTGGTGAGTTGTTGCAGTAAAGCACCATTTTGAGGTGGTTTGTCTTTCCCTTGGCAGCAGGGTTAGGAGCACCTTCCGCGAGGTCAGGGCAAAGGGAAACACCGGTGTTTTTCCTTCTCCCGCAGCTTTGAAACCAGGAGCTCCCTTGTTTTTATTCCAGGTCTTTTGTGACTACTGCAAAGGAGCATCGTCCAGAAGACCCCGTGTGCTTGCTCCCCAGCGGCGGCCCCCCCCCCGGCCCTCATCCAGCCGGGGGTCCCCCGCCGCAGT